>VWZZ01000600.1:196049-263432 GCA_013399095.1 Psophia crepitans
GAAGCAAGCACACAAGAGATGGCCAGGGGGGGGCGGGGGGGGGGGGGTGTGCATGGGTTTTTTTGTTCCAGTTTAACCCAGGCAATACAGTAAAGCTCCCAGCTCCAGCAAGGATGACGTTGCAAGATTATTTCAACTTTTTCTCTAGTTGCTGTGATGGAGCAAAAATGATTCTATTCTATTCTATTCTATTCTATTCTATTCTATTCTATTCTATTCTATTCTATTCTATTCTATTCTATTCTATTCTATTCTATTCCATTCTATTCCATTCTATTCTATTCTATTCTTTATGGACAGAAAATAAATCCCTGGGAGGCTCCCCGGGACGCGCCTACCAGTGAAGCACGAACACGATCAGACGCTTAGTCCCTCAATTACCTTATTCCTTTGCCTTGCTGCAGGGCTGCTCTGCACCCCAAAGAACACAGCGTTTTGCCGATAATGCACACCTTGAGCTGTGCGTGCTTGTGTCAGCAGAGAAAGAGGGAGTGCAAAGAGCGAGAAAAGGGTCTGGTTTTGACGGACTTAATCTAAGCACTGCTGAAAGATGGGGCTGCATCCGAGCGCCGAGCGTGCCTGCGTCAGTCACCATCTCCTCACGTTTCAACCCTCGGCTGTGGGTGTTCGCCTCTTTGATTGCGGGACGGGCTCTGCTGTTCTGCCAGCCCTTGCTGGGCTTTACCGCGCTGCCGGTTTGCCCCAGGCAGCCACGGAACCCTCTTGTGCTTGGGGCTGTAGAAACTGGGGATAAAAAGCCAGTCCTTGCTCCCATTGGGAGCAGAAGGGTTCCGATCCCTCAGACCAGCTCCAAGCAAGGTGTTTTCTCCCTGGGGTGGCCCAAGGGGTGATTTTTGACGGTGGTAGAGGCTGAGTAGCCCTCAAGCTCCCTCGGCTCAGCCTCTGCCAGGATGGTGGAGCAGAGCCTGTGAAGAGAGACCGTAGATGGATGGAGACAGACGGGGACAGTGGGAGGAAGCGCTCAGTTGATATTAGCATGATGGGAACAACAACAATCTAGGCTGCTGTCATGTTTTGTTTTGTCTTTAAGGCACCACGGTGGTGGAGAGCTTTATGGAGGGGGCTGAGGAGGCTGGAGATGTTTTGCAGATGTTTAAGGGGGACCCCTCGCATACAGAGGAGGAGTTCAGCAGAAAACAGGGAGGTGCTTTTTTGAATTAAGCAAGGCAGGGATGGAGGTGGGCTCACGATGGATCCAGAGGCCAGGTCTTAAATCTGAAGGATAGAGGATGGGGATGGGCTGCGAGGTGAGGACAGGCAGTTATCATCTGATGCAGCATAGAAGAGCCAGAGCATGAGATGCACAGAGAAGAGAGATTTAGCTGAAGGGGCAAACTAGAAAAAAATCCTTTGCAGAGATATCCTGGAGAATATCCTGGAGGAGCTGGAAGTGCAGGGATGTGCCCAGGCCAGGGATGAGAGGGGTGATACAAATGAGATGAAGGGCTAGCCTTGGCAGAGCTTGTCTAAACACGTCTTAGCATGTGCATTTCTTGTGCTTGAGCTTAGATACACTGGTTCTGTCAAGGAAACGTGTGCAAGGGGTGGCCTGGAGAGACTGAGGGTTTCCGCTGCTGGGAGAGGAAAGGGGCTGAAGATAAGTCAGGCTCATGTCTCTCTCTCAGGAATGAGTCTGGGGGAGCTGACTGACCCTGGAGGTTGACAAGGTGACCTCCTTTATGACCGTTCCAAACCTACTTCTATACGAATCTGCGTATGTGCAAATAGACACACAGAGTATTTTCTGTGTTTCGGTGTATAGGTAGGTATATTTATCTCTCCACAATTAATTTTGAGATTATTATGTATGTAGACAGAGGGAAACACTACCGTTTGCTAAGTTTGCCTAGCGCTTCCCTGCACACCTTTCGGTTTCTTTGCAGTTTCTCCAGGCTTAACTGATTTCGTCAGTATTTTGCATGTTACCCACAAAGCACACAACTGGGATTCATCGGAACCGCGGGTACCGAAAACTGCAGAGGCACTGCCGTTGGAAGGAATGCTTCCGTAGGGTCTGGGTCTCCTTCTGGCTGAACAAAAAGTGTTCAGTGCCCTGGGAGCTCTGACATTTCCAACGGCAAAATCTAGAATTAGAAAAGAAAATTACATTATTTATTATTATTATTGTTATTGTTGTTGTTATTATTTTCGTTGCTGCTGTTGTTATTCTTCTTCTTGTTGTTGTTACTGTTATAATTCGTTTTGCTTTAGGTGGTCTCAGGAAGTTTCTCCTTTAGGGTTTCTCCTACCATCGCTTGAAACCGTAGAGGACTGTGAACTACGAGGAGCTGGTGAGGGCATACCTTGCTTTCTTGAGCAGTGAGTGTGTCACCAAACCCTTCCCAGGAAACAGCGATTGTAACCGAGCCTTCCAGCAAAATTTCACAGGGCTTTCTCCCCCAGCAGGATAAAATTAGCCGAGCTCTCTCGAGATGAGAGCTAAGAACTCCAGCTTCCCTCAGATGACCTCAATGGAGTCATTTGTTGCTTAAATGACAGACAAACGCAGTAATTAGGTCTATTTAGTAAAGGGGAGGTGAAAGGTCAAACTACTGGGCAAACTGTCTCCACCGCTTGACTTGGTGACCAAGCTGGGGATTTGCAGGAGGTAATGTTTGTACAACAACCTGACACGGGCAACAACCCGCCAGCAGGTCCCTGCACGGCGGCGGGGGCTCCTGGTAGTGTTCAGAGCCCAAAATCCCCCGTTTCTACTAATAAAACCCTGAACTCACTCATTTGTGCCATAAGAGATTGGACCCAGAGGAAGGAAGAGCTGATGAAAAGATAAGTGATTATATTACCGGGGCTTTGTAGGTAGCGTAATCAGAAGGGGGATCGGCGGAGAGGGGTTAGGAGACACGGGCTGAGTTAAGTGGGAAATTACCGACCTTTCCCACTTCGTTTCCCTCTTCCTCCCTGGCAATGCTCCCTTCTGTTCTCTTTGCTTATTTGTTTTCTGAACTTGGTTGTGCTTTGTGTGAACAGCCCCATGGTGCATCCAGCACGACACGGACAAGCCACACCTGGGTTAGTCCCTCTTGTTTTGGTTTGGATGACACAGCATGGAGTTTGAATGTCACATGCACATGAAAGCATTGCGAATCTCCAGAAGACCCCTGAGCCAAAAGGCTTAGCCTGAGTGGCTGGTTTTGGCAGAACAGTGCAGTTATGCTCACTCCTGCTGACTGTCCATCCTTGAGGGTCACAGCAAACCCACCACTCCCTTACCCACATCGAGACTCTGGAGCGTGTCCAGAGAAGGGTAACGAAACTGGTGAAGGGGCTGGAGCACCAGTCTGATGAGGAGCGGCTGAGGGAACTGGGCTTGTTTAGTCTGGAGAAGAGGAGGCTCAGGGGAGACTTTATTGCCCTCTACAACTACCTGAAAGGAAGTTGTGGTGAGCTGGGGGTCGGCCTCTTCTGGCAGATAACTAGTGACAGGACAAGGGGGAACGGCTGCAAGTTGCACCAGGGGAGGTTCAGGTTGGAGATGAGGAGAAATTTCTTCTTGGAAAGGGTGGTCGGGCATTGGAACAGGTTGCCCAGGGAGGTGGTGGAGTCACCGTCCCTGGGGGTGTTTAAGGACAGGTTGGATGTGGTACTTAGGGACATGGGTTAGTGGGTAATATGTGGGGAGGGGACGGTTGGACTAGATGATCCTGGAAGTCTCTTCCAACCTTAATGATTCCAAGATTCTATGATTTGCAAGATTTTCCTCTGCTGCTTCATAAAGTTGGGGAACGCTGCTGGACTGTCAAGTAGCAGAGGTTGTAAATCAAGAGATATATTTTGCACGACAAGCTGGTAGAAGACCCTCACTTTGGTCTTGAATGAAACCAACCGGGAGTGCTCTTTGCCAGGAGCACTGGGCTAGTTGCCTGCTACAGCACTCCATTTCTGGGTGTTTCTCTGAATTTCTTTCAGGTTCCCTTGCAAGGATCTGTTTCTGTTCCTGGGCTGTGTGGGGACAGTGCTTAGGAATCCTGAAGGTGAGCCAGGACCGCTCCTGTGGTCCATCATTGTGGTGGTTGATCTTCTGAAGCACACTCGGCTGCCCTGGTGTTTCCCTCTTTGCCATGCCTCCCCCACATCCCTTCCACCTGAGCCCCTGCCCATCTCCTTCAGACCCCTCCATAAAACTCCCTTCCCTTGCGAGGCCTCTTAACCCCTGTCTGCGGGGCCCCGCGAGGAGGTGGTGGTGATGCCGATGAGAGAGAGGGTCACGAAGAGCCGACGTGAGAGTGAAAAGAAAATTAGAAAACAAACAGAGGGGAGGTGGAAACGCGCCCGCCCTTGAAGTGCAAAGACACCCCCTCCTCCCCCTCGAAATGGGCTTATCTTCAAAAAAGAGCCCTCGCGATGATACAAGAAAGAACAGACTTCTCACACCTTGTCTTCGCTTCCCGGAGATCCTATCTGCCCAGAAGTGCCTGTGATCTCAGTCAGACCTCTCTACCTTGCCACTCGCCTTTTAAGTCTGCGGCAGCTGTTTTCCTAAGACGGAGACCTTCCCACTTCATCCTTTTCTCTCTCGGTGATGGCGAGCGAGAAGACAGGCAGCGTTTCTGACGTGCTTGGGGAGCGGTAAATGCCATTCCAGAGCCTTTCTTTTGTATATTTTCTCGTGGATGAATTAGTTTGTTTAAAGGGCATCTCCTATTTAACACCTCATTGAGCAAAAAACACGTATGGACAGGATTTTTTTAACTGTCTACATATAATGAGCTTAAAGTGCATACTGAGTAATAATTTTCTCAATTTTCAGAAATACTGATCGCACAGGAGTTAGACTCTGGGTGAGTCATGAAACTTCTATGATTTATAACAATATGATCGGTTTTTTTCCACTGTTCTTCTGTCCAAAAGCAGACGAACCACGACATTCCGGATGAACGTTGAGGGTGTGAGTAAAGGATCCCAAACTGGAAATAAGATTTGCAACACTAGTTTATTCTCCATAGGAACTGGTTAGAGTCCCATGGCTTCCGTGCTGGCATCAGCAGGAGGGGTGTCCGCAAGCTGAGAGCAAGGAGTAGCCCTTGTTCACATGGGTTGAGTCATCCCTGCAGCGTAATGGCAACGCATTGCTTTTGCATCGCAATTCTTGTTAGCATCCATAGACAGCAGTGACCCCACAAACACACCTGTAAAAATGGTGGTGTTCTTTGAGGAGATCTCCCTTCATCTCTTCCCTATCTTCATCTGATACAAACCAACCAGCAGGTCGTCTGTAATGGGATTACATGGATGAAGTCCAGTTTATCATGGCCAGATAACGTTCCTCTACAGCTCTGCTACTCTTCCTTCAGAAGTCTCTCCATCAGCTGAACGGGGACTGCCTGCAGGGGGAAGTCCAAATCCCTTCCCATAGAGTAGGTTTCTTTCACAAAGCAGGCAAAGCCATTTCTTCCTTGGGGAAGAATTAGCCGTAACGGTTGTCTCAAACCCTTGCAGCCAAACCAACTCTTATTCCATGCTTTGTAGGTCACTGTGATTTCCTATGAACTTGAGGGGAGATTTTCTTGGGAAAAGCCTTTTTTTCTGTAAGTTTTCCAGCTGTTTATTTTCCCTAAGGAAAGTCCAATTATCCTTGAGCATTGTATCAGCAGATGTATGAAAAAGCTGATCTGTCACACAGGAAAGACCTGAACCAAACAGCTTCCTGCATTTCCTGGGCTGTGAATGTTAGAAAATAAGACCCAGGCTATTTTTCTTCTAGCAGCAAAATGTCCAGTGTGAAATCAAACCCTGACCTCCAGGGACCTTGGAGGACATCTGGGACTTGGAGATCTTGACATATCCATTCTGCTAGGGAGGGGAAGTCATTGGCCAAAACTAGAGAGTTTCAGGGACCAGATTAAATTGTAATCACGTTCCAGGGAGCTTGCCAGGGAGGCTAATGGACTGATCTCATTCACCTTGATGTAAATCCAGAGGAGCTCCACGAAAGCCAATAGCACTACTCCTGGCTTTGTGAGGAGGTACCGCTGAGATCACAAATTGCACACTTCTAATGAAGACAAAGTTAAAGGAACACGTGCCGCGCATGGAAAACGAGGGCGTAGCAATGTCTCAGGTCCCGGGCTTTGAATCTCAGAGGAAATTAAACTGGCCTAAGCATTAAGGCTTTTGGAGATGTTCTTACACTGATTTGCTGAGTAAATCAGGAGTGCTGATGCTAATTAATACTGTCCCTGTATTTAGAAGCAGTGACTTAGATAGCAGCTGTTACAGACCCTCACTGTCCGTGGCACAGTCGTTCAGTGAGAGTGCAGAAGTGCTGTCGCAGGAATATCCTGGAGCAGCTGGAGAGCATCACCAGGATTTCATTCCAGGAGGGTGCTGAGAGCACACATGCGGTTACTACGCAGCACTCAGCGAGGCAGACCTCAGGCAGAGGCAGACCCAATCCTCCTCCATCTGGGCTTAAGCAAAGGCCTCTCACCTCCCGTAAGACCATGAGATGTGTCCATTTGCCACAGCACAGCTGAGGTGCTGCATCTCAGGGACGTACAGGACCTCAGCTGTGTCTGAGCCCGTGGGGATGTGCTGCTTCTCCTTGCTGAATCCTTCCGCTGGAGCTCTCTGAGGATGTCTCAAAGAGGGCTGCTCTCCTTATGCCCTCCCACAGCCTGATTAAACTGAGGTGAGGATTTATCTTAAGTGTCTTGCACAAGTCCAAAGAGAAAGGCAGAAGGAAGAAAGTAGAGTGGTGTCATGAACTCATTTTCCAAAAATTTAGCTGAACATGGTTATTAAAAAAAAAAAAAAAAAGCAGTGAGAAGTCTGGACAGGCTCCTTCCTTGGATGCACAGAAAATATTCATTGTGAGGTTCCCAAGGATGCCGTCTCCCTGGTTTTAAATCTCATGCAAGAGAGGATAAATAGAGAGCCCCTTCCCCCTCCTCCCTTGACATTTCATTTGTGATTAAGGCACTATTCATCGCTCCTCATCTTCCAAACCCTTTACTATTTATGGACCTGCTGTTTTTCCAGTGGTTGACACTAGCGTGCATTCAGCTCGGTTCTTCTCTCCCGTCCCATCCTGTTCCTCCCCCTCCCCTCAGTAAAGGCATTTCTCCATTTCAGTAGAGAAACCACTAGTGACTGGAGTGTCTGTGACCTCTGGGCTGTCAGACTCCCACTAACTAAATAAAAGCAGCCCAAGAGGGAGAGAGTTAGCATAAATCACCTCCCGTGACAGAGACCACCTGGTAAACGCTCACTGCATGGAGGTACCCGGTCTATTCCAGCTGCTGAGCTTGCACTTTACCGCATTTTTATGGACACCGTTGGAGAGATACGTGTTGTTTACACAAGGAATGGAAATTTCAGTTTTACTGCATGTAACTGATTTCCTCAGCTCGCGGTGGGCAAGCTCTTTGGTTAGCAAAGCGAAGAGGCCCATCACATCCCTGAGGTGTAATACAAGCCTGTTCCCAGGTGGGATGGGACAAGCAGTTGCAAGCTTTGGGCTCCTGCCCGGCTCATCAACATGAGAGCTTTTGCCACAGTCAGGGGAAGATGAACAGGTTCATGTCAGAGGAGAGCGAGGTCAGATATGGGTCTAGGCAGGCTTGGCTGTTTGCAAGGGTGCATCATCATTGTCCACCACCTTCTTGATCCACACTGAGGACACCCAAGTCATCTTTCCCCATGTCAGGAATGGCTGATCCCCTCAAATTCAGACTGCCTAGTCTACTGTGAAGCGTTCAATTAATTTGAAGATCAATGCAGATTGACTGAAGTTGATGTGAAGATCAGCCGAAGATTTGGG
This sequence comes from Psophia crepitans, assembly GCA_013399095.1. Taxonomy (NCBI): domain Eukaryota; kingdom Metazoa; phylum Chordata; class Aves; order Gruiformes; family Psophiidae; genus Psophia; species Psophia crepitans. Next base: position 203,851 of record VWZZ01000600.1, read on the forward strand.
ATCTGCCACTGCTGAAGGAGGAGCTCTGTTTAGGGTCAGATACGGCCATTGCCGACGGCTTCAGGTTAGTTACTCCAATTGGTTGTGAACAAAGTGGAGTTGTGATTTGCCCCTGCCCCTATACGTCTGGTAAAGTTGTTTTAAATTATTTCCAGCCCAAATTGCAACGCTCATATGTTAAGGCCTCAGAGTTTGTTATTAAGTAGTATTGCCATTTTTAAACAAAAAGATGTATATACAAAGCAATGTTTATCAAAAAAAGACTTTCACTAACAACAAGGGAATTTTGTTGATGGTCTTCCACGAGCAAAGAAAGTGGAAGCAGGGGTGGGGAGTGGAGAACAACCATAAAGCGGCAAAATGAAGGCCAGTAGCATTAATCCTGTGAAATGAAGTTTTAAATTTTATGTAAGTTTTGATGAATTTTTAAGATGTAGATAAAGGTGATCCAGAAAGGAGGAAGATGATAATTTCCCAGAGGTTTCTGAAATTTTAAAAAGAGAAAAAGAATTATTTTGTAGTTGAAAATAGCAACCAACAGGTGCATGTACTTTCTTCTTATCACTGTTTTCCCTGACTGTAGAAATTTCAAAGCAATTTATTTTTTTTATTTCACAGAGGCAGTTCTTCCCATTAGTACTTTGGATGAGTAAGAGGCTGCGGCAGATTTCAGGACAGGAACATAATTTTCCATCTTGGAGGTTGCTGCAGCCAAAGTGCAGCTAAGGGAACTCTGAAGCCATCTGGTAGAGTAAAACCCTACGACTGGGTGCACAACTAATTGTTTCAGACTGGTTCCACCCAAATAACTCAGAGAAAAGGCAGTCTGGAAATAATTCAGGTGAGATCAGCCAGAAATAATGTTTTGCTTTTGCACAGAAAAGCAAAGCCAAAAATTAGAATTTCAGTGAATGAACCTATTCGCAGTGAACCTGCTAACTATGAAATCATCTCTTCTGACCAAGTCCCACTGACCCTTCACATCATATGCTGCCTATGGCTTGCTCTTCCTGAGAAACCCTGCTGGTGATGCCCAGGGTAGCATCAGGAACGACTCAGATCAAAGAGGAGCAACAGTCCCAGATTGTCTGCCCACTCTTTTCCAGCCCAGCCTTTCTCCTACTACTGTGGGTCTCCAAACTATCTGCACTTCTGGACCTCAAAGGAGGAAAAGATGGAGAAGAGAAGCTGGAGAAGCAGCTGGAGAGGGCTGGGCACTGCCCAGTTGGAAGCTGCTGGTCTAAAGTGCCTTGATATTTAAAATGATCCATTTGCTGTGCCCTTTTCCCCCAAGGAAAAGGACCAAGGTATCAGTCTTGCATGAAGAGTGCCATGGGGCAGTCCATGTGGTCTCCAAAATGCTGGAGAACTAAGAAAGCCCTCAGCTTGAGGAACATCTCCCTCATTTTATTCAGAGGAGCATCTGGGTATCCTACTACGTTGATGCCGTTGAACTGAGCGAGATCAAGTTAGATCTGGCACTCGGGGTGGGCCACGGACACTGCGGCCCTCAGCGCACGCTCAGCGCTGCGTGCCTTGCACAGCTTGGGCACCAGCCTTTCACGTGTCTCCCTTGCCCTCCTGTCAGGACAGCAAGTTTGCTTTTTCCTGGAGCCCCTTCAGCTGTGGGATGCCAGAAAGCATGCCAGAAGGAGAAAATTCTTCAGTGACGTAAATGCAGTAATAGCACTTGTTAGTGGTATGCGCGCTCCCTGCCAGGCTAGGGGAGAGGAACTTGGGTTTTATTCAGAACAGCGTCTCTGTGTCCCCTTCACACACACACACAAAAAAAAAAAGCAAGGAAAGCCTGAACCCTTTCCACAGGGTTTACCGAATCCACAAATTTAATTTAGGAGCATCGCATGTTCTCAGATAAGGGTTTGGTTTGCCCAGGTTTACAGAGTTACATTTAATTGGAGTGCTCTGAGCAGCAAAAGCTGAGAGGTCTCCATAAAGACTTCGGCAGCCAGGACATTAATTACATTATTTTCTTTACAGATAAATCTTATTTGGTGGAGCCAGCATCATCAGATAAAAAACAGATAAGATCAAACCTTGTCTTTAAATTCCAGATCTCCTGGCTTGAGAAAATATGGAGATCAGATTACGGTGTAACTTTTAATGGGCTTCAGAGATTTCTGCCCAAGCGGGACGGTAAAAGACGTAGATCCTTCAGGATCCTGGATGGAGCAGATACGCCGTATTTGTGCCGTAGTCAGCAGTTTCGGATAAGGAACAGAGGGTGTTCAGGTCTGATTGCTGCTTCACTGATGTTTTCCACGTAAAAGCTGCACTCTCCTTCAGGAAAAGGATTCGAGTCTCTTCAGTAAACATGAAAGCCAGCCCTTGTACCCGGTCTAATTCGCCTTGTCGGCTTTGATCCAAAACATTCTTCCAAGCAGGAGAAGGCTGGGGAAGGGAGAGGGGAAGGGTCTGGGGGGAAGATTGAATCAGGGAGCCAAGAGGCTGCTCTGGAAAATCACGGCTGAAGTTATAGGAGGGGAATTAATCTTGAGAGGCTGTATGTAGCAGTTTAATCCATCAAGCATGACACCGGGACCATTATTAGAGAAGATGGAAAATTAAATTGCAAAATTATCTGTTCTGTTTCATTGACTTTTTTTTTTTCCTTGCTTTCTTTCTTTCCTCTTTTCATTCCAGGCATCATCTGCAGCAATACCACTTGCAGTTGGCAGCGTGTTATTAAAAGCACCTGGCCATGAAAGGAAATCAGATCACAGGGCATGTTTGGTAGCGCTGCGGTTGCAGAGCTATTGGTCCAAACGTGGCATGAGAGGGGGACCCAGCCGACACGCTGGGTGGAGCGAGGACGAGGGGCCCCGTGCGGGCTGTCCCGATCCGCCGGGCTCAAGGGTCACCGCTGTCTGCAGCATGGCATCGCTTCTCCTGGGATCGCGGCTGGCTGCCAGGCTTGAAGTTCTTGCTCGTCTCTAAATGTGGGGACACTCAATCCAGCAGGAGGGATGCTGGAGACGAGAAACACTGGCACTGGATAGAGGTCACCTATGTTGTCATTCCTCTCTTTCTCCCTGATGCTCCCCACCTCCATTACTTGCCTTTTGGTCTTTGCTGCCCCCCTTCTCACACTTCCACCAGAGATATTCCCTCCTAAATTCCCACTCCTTCCTCTTCCACAGTCTCTTCTCTGCAACTTCAAACCCAATTTGAGACCAAAAGGAACATGGTGATTTAAAATCAACAGCAACCACCTAAAAAAAAATCAAAATCCCCACTGAAAACTATTTTTAAATAACTGACCCCCTTTACAGCCTTTTTCAGTCCAAACACAGGGACAACCCAACATCATGGGAATCCGAGAGAAAAAGGGACTAGCAGGGAGCTATTGCCCAAAGTTCAACAGCCCAAGCTGTGTCCCTCTCCCAAGTGACGTGCGAAGGGTAAACATGCAGAATAAAGCATGAAAAGTGGTTAGAAAGACTCAGTATCCTTCAGACACCGAGTCTCCCAGTAAATGAGAGGCAGAATTTATCAAATAATGTCAGCAGTGGATCAAACCCTAATAAGTGAAAGAGTTCCGGTTAGCTTTGAGTCCTAATTGACTATTATCTCATAAATAAAGCAGGGAAAGAAAAAAAAGCAAAGAAATGTATTTCTGAGTTGTGCTGGTGGGAAGATCAATTCATAATACCGAGAAGGAATGTAAATAAATTGTCCATCCTGGTGGCAAGCCGAACCCTGGGGTTCCCATTGTCTGCCATCAAAAAAAAGTTCTTTTTTTTCTTGTAGAGATGCATATATTTGCGCGTGGATTTTTAATCACCTCATAGAATTTGGGGGCCTTTGGGCGGTGACGCCCTGGTGAAACAGCATGATGTTAAAGGCTGGATTGTACGCGGCAGGCAGTGAGGTTTGTACCGAAAAACCTGGTTCTCTCTTGTTTTTTCTCTGCCTGATTTCTGGCTTTCCCTGGCTGTTGCGTTGAGGGGTAATTTGTAGGGGTCAAGACACACACTGTAACTCCAGCACTGTGTCTTGTGCCGCTACTGTTTCACTGACGGTGGAGGGTGAATTCTGTACAATAACAACAATAAATAGTAATATCCAGCTCTTGTGAAGCTCTTTAATCAGAGTTTCTCAAAGTATTTTTGCAAAAGGGAAAAGGCATTAGAGTGGTTACTCTCCTGGAGAAAGCTTTCCAGCAGCTTTTCAGGAGTTTCTCCTAGTGATTGAAGTAGATTTGGCAACCACAAGCCACGGCTGCTTGGCTTTTGTGGCTGCCAAGCTCAGCATTGTCATGTCATGGCCAGAATTGGACCAAAGAGCTGCAGTTGCTTTGCAAAGGGACATGGAGATCCACATCGCCTCCAGCGCAGAAGCTGCTGCGCTGGCCTCTCATGGGGTCCTGGGTTCACAGCCTCAGCTTTGGTATCAAAACACCTCATGGAGGTGGATGGTCAGCTTCCAGTTAGCTTTTCTGCTGTGATCAGAAACATCCCGAATGAGTGAGAGATACCTCCCCATAACCTGCTTCAGAGGAGGAGAGGCTGAGGCTGGCTTTTTTTTTTTTTTTTGCTTTTTGGGCACCTGGCTTTTCTACCATCACACTTGGAGGACACAACAAATCCTTGCATTGATTCTTTCACAGTGATGGAGAGATTGCTGCATCCAAAGGAAGCAACATGACTTAGCAGAGCATAACTTTGTGAGACACTGGGGCAGGTTTCTCAGAGAAGCTGTGGCTGCCCCTGGATCCCTGGCAGTGCCCAAGGCCAGGTTGGATGGGGCTTTGGGCACCCTGGGCTGGTGGAGGGTGTCCCTGCCCATGGCAGGGGGTGGGAACTAGATGGGCTTTGAGGTCCCTTCCCACCCAAGCCAGTCTATGATTCTATGAACTCGTGAGGCTTCCTCGCCCTCAGGCACTAGGAGAGAACATCCCGGTGAGGTCGGGTTTCCCATCTTACCACGTTTGACACAGGACTCCTGGGCTGTCTATGGCACAAAACATCTTACTGACCAAGAGATTGGATGGACGGATGGATTGATGGAGGGATGGATGGGACTCACACATTTCTGCTTGCTAAACTAGAAGGAGAGAGAAAAACCTAAGCAATAAAAATATGACAAAGAGAAAGCAATTCTCATTTTCCCATATTTCTCCAAATCTGCACGTAACCCAGACACAGAGGTGATGGTCTTAGATTAAAAACCAAGCTAGCCGAGGATACAAGAAAGCACAAATGGTGGTCAGTAGCTGGCTCTGGGGCTACTTATCTGTGTCTGTCCTGGCCTCCTCAAGTGCCTCCATCACCATAAAGAAGTCAGAAATGCCCCTCTGCCCTCACCCCAACCTCTGGTAATAAATCCAGGGAGAGGCAATGTATAGCACAAGTGAGGGACTGTGCCAGAACTGTCTCCGGAGTAGCACAGCCAGGACGACAGGACCAGGAGAACATAAATTTCAGCCTGTTCTGCCTTATACCATGAATGCTGAGAGAGAGAAATGTAATACAAGCCTCTCCCAGGCCATTCCTGTGCCAAACAGCAGCCTCTATATCATTTGTTGGTTTATTATAAACAGGCTCCCACTGCAGTTTCGAAGCAGATATGTTTTATGAATAAACGTGGGGCTTTTTTGTCGTCCCCCCCCCGGCAAAGCCATCGCTTGCAAACTCTCACATCGCAGTGTCAGAAAACCAAGCGCCCCTGCAAACCTGGGAAGTGCAGCGGTATGTTTGACTTCTGGAGTCGTGCGTGGGGCGCAGGGGTTATTTCGGGGTTACTCCTGGAAATCCTGCTTGGAGACTTGTTATCATTTGCCTTTCCCAGACTCGCCTGTACGGGGAGGCTCCACAACGTTCCCTTCATAAATGATTAGCAGCAGTTTTAATGTTCATACCCAGATTCCCTGTTTACTACTTATGCAAAGGCTGCTTTTTTTTTTTTCTCTCCATCAGTGTAAACACAGTTGATCACTTTATATCCTCTGTATATTGTTTCTTAATATGAATGAAGTGAAGCAGGCTAAGCAGCAGTCGTTCCGATTACAGCCTAACATAAACTTACAGTGAGTTGCAAAGTGTTTGGTTTTGCAAACTGTGAAAACGGCTTAAACTGTGTAATAAGAGCACGGCCAATATTGTTAGCACACAGCATTTGATATTTTTGAAAAAAAAAAAAAAATTAGGACAAGGATATCTTTGCTGCATACAAATCTGATTTGTTTACCTTGCCGCTTTTTTTTTTTTTGCCTTTTTAAACAACTCTCACTGGACAAATGTTATATCTGCTACTGCCTAATCCAAGACAAACAAACCTGCTGTGAGCGCATTTAAAAGAAGCAGGTTCTCGCGTTCAAACGAGGTAGAGAGAGAGACATATTTGACCTTTTTGCCAAAAATATTATGGCTTACATTTGTTTTTTATTTTCCTTTTATTAAATCGCTTTTATAAACCACTCAGAAGTTTAAGTTTATTCTGTGACAATTAGTTTACGGTGTTTCTGAAGTGGATTTAGATTTGAGTGATAAAATTACAGGCCAAAATTACAACCATAATGGAAAATACTGGTTCATGTTTGGCTTTGCATACCACAACTGAAAGATTACTGGCCATTGCCAATAAGCAGGAGGAAGTAAAGATAATAGTATGTGCCTTTATAGACGTGAGCTGGATTCCAGGACATGCCACAATAGATTTGTAGAAGGTGAACTGGAATATTTTAGCTGCGTTTCATTAATGGAGAAAAATCTGGCAGGTTGTAAAGAAGTAACTATAGTTCAGACACTCAAGTTGTACGATCTTTCCAGGAAAAACACAGATCTTTTAAACCCTCGAATTAAACAGCTTTCTGAATCCCAGCTCAGCTGATTACATCACGGTGTAATTCCCTCTTTCCTTTGTGCTTTCCAGAAAAAACCCTGAGGTGGTCAGGATGTTTTCTTGGGATGGATCTTGTTGTTTTTCAGGGGAACACTTACAAAACCAGAATGCTTTTCTGAGAATGGGAAATATCATCAAAACAGAGGGCTTGCAGCTCAGCTCCATGGTCCTGCACGATCCCAGCTGGTGCAGAGCCTTGCTGCAGTCCTAGCTCAGGCGTCAGTCCCTTTCTCCCATGCACTGCCTCTTCCAGGATGCTCCTTGCTCTCAAATCCCATGGGATGCATGAGTGCCAGGTAATGCCAATCAGACAAGAAATGTCCTGGTGGCTCCCATAGTAGGTTGGGTTCCTCATTCCTCCTTCTTCCCATGAAGACCCGAAGCCTCAAGACCTCATCAGCAATGGGCAGCAATTGTACCCCATCTTCATTTGAGGTGCCACTCTCCAGGTCCCAATCCCAGCCAACAGGGAGTACAGGTCAGGAGAGCTGCAGGATTCACCTCTCCTCCTTTTCCCTTCTCTTTCCTTTCCTTTTTCCTCCCTTCCTCCCTCTTCCCCTCACCAAAGGCCACAGTTTTTCCCTCTGTTGACCTGCCTTTGCTTTGCTTTACCTGATCACCTGGCTGAGCAGAACCAAAAAAAGAAAGAAACCCCCCAAACCAGAATATTATCGCTCTGCCTGTACATGTGAGAAAACATCCTTAAAAGTTTGAGCTTTCAAAGCCGTTTAACTTCCCACTACCTTGTTATAATGCAGAAGGAAAACGAGGAGGTTTCCCACCACAACACGTCTCTGAAACAGCGCAGATTCGGAAGTTTGCCATGGACCGAGGTGGTGCCTTTTCACCCTGCACAAGTGGGGAGTGGGGCAGGTGCCAGAGAGCGGTGAGCCTGTAGCTTCTCCTGCTGCAGAAAGAGGGTTGTACACAGGCACGGGGCAGGTGGGGTTTTGTTTGGGTGTGTTTGGGGCTGGTTGTACACCGCAGCATCCATTCCTCAGCCGGCATCTCTCTCTTTCACTCTCGGTGGGTGCTCTGGTGCCCAATAACCCACATTTACGCCACAGTTATGCTGCGGTCGTAGCAGAACTGCAAAGTCAACCAGCTGCCAGACCCAAATCCGTTGCAATTTAACCTTTAATATTCCGGGTGCTCATGGGGCATATTGAAACTTCCTAAATTTGGTTTACCCAGAGTACATCCGCAATGAAAACGAGCCCAGCTCAGCTCTTCAGTTTTCCAAGAGTTTCCAAATTTGCTGTTACACAGGACATGATCTTAGGGGTCTTTTCCAGCCTAAATGATTCCATGAATTAACATAGCACTCGGTCAAAAGACAAAACCAAACAGGTTACTCGGACTATGAGGAGGCGCTGTGGAAGAAATTAATGTTTAGCTGTCCCCAGGTGAGTTTGCTTTGATGGCTGTAGACGGCTCAGAGCCTGCTTAGCATCCAATTAGCACTGGGAAGTGGGTTTTATTTTGATTGCTAATTCGCAGGTGCAGAGCACCGCGTGAAAGTTTTGCTGCTGAAGCGCTGTGATGAGCACTGGTTAAAAACCATTCTTGGAGAACTTCAAGGAGGGTTTTTCTGAGAAAATGAGCCAATGCTGTTGAGAAACTGAAAACATTAGTGGTCTGAAACAGTGTCATTATTTTTACTGTAAAAATGTACAGGGTAGTTTGGCATCTCCATCTGACATCTGCTCCTCATTGTCTTGTGCCAATGCAAACTCATCAAGTCAGAAAAGATGAAATATTCCCCCCCGCTCCCAAACCCACCTCTCCTCTGGCTTGCTCTGCAGCTGTCAGCAGCTCGGCCACCTTGGTTTCATTACCGAACCGTCCCCCCGGGGCAGCCACTTCTGCTGCTGACAGTTATGTTCTGGGTCTTGCTGAGCTTGTTTAAGATGCAGTTTCCCCATGGCTCTCCGCATCTCCTTCCCTTCCAGCAGTATGTGGGACAAACCTCATGAGAAACCCCACGTCTTAATGTAAACCCATGTCGATGAAGGTTTTAAGTTGAGAGTCTGGACTCCCTTTCACTAGGGAAAACTAAGCAATATCAAACATAAAAATAGGAACAGAGAAATCAGAGATCCAGAAAGATGGACAGCATACAAATGGAACCATGAAAAAAAATGGCACAAAGGAGAAGCCAAATGAGAAGAAGAAAAGGCAAGCTTTTCGAATTTAAAATCATTAAAGCCTTTCAGATTTGACACAACTCTACCTGGTCTCTGCATAGAATCACAGAACGGTTTGGGTTGGAAGGGACCTCAAAGCCCACCCAGCTTCAGCCCCTGCCATGGGCAGGGACACCCCCCACCAGCCCAGGCTGCCCAAAGCCCCATCCAACCTGGCTGTGGACACTGCCAGGGAGCCAGGGGCAGCCACAGCTTCTCGGGGCACCCTGTGCCAGGGCCTCGCCACCCTCATGGGGAAGAATTTTTTGCTTATACCTAATCTATACTCTTCTAGCTTTTCTTGAGATAATGAGTGTTTTGTTGCCAATTGAATTAATAACCTTACACATGTGGTGATCAAAAGGGGAAAAGTTGGGAGGGGGAGGTAGGTCCCTGGGAGATGTTGGAGGGTTATGTAGAAATCCTAAAGCAATGGGAGTTTCCAGGAGAAGAGTTTGGGGGAGTCAAGCAAGTCAATTTGTGCTGAAGAGAAGGGATGTGTCTTCAAATCCACAATAAACCAGCTTTAAAACAAACCAAAGACCCAGTGGATCCAGGCTTCTGGATATAGCATTTGAAAATGTTGGCCCTAAGTGATACCTAAATGTGTTGGTAAAGGCTGGTGATTGCACACACACGCCCGTGCACGCACACAGAGGGAGGCCCATAAAAGCTCTGCTTTATGGGAGCTGAGTCTGAGCTCAGAAGCTCGAGGAAGCTGTAAGTCTCCCTGGGCTCATCCGCACAGTCCAGCCGCGGGCTGCCGGCGTACGAGCAAAATGCAGCTGCAGAGCAGCTGTGCCAAGATCCTGAGCCTTGCGTGGCCCCACAGATAGCCCAGGCCTGGAGCACCCACAGAGCATTGAGGCTGCATGCTGGGGTGGGAGTTGCAGAAGGATCATCAGCTGTGCTGAAACCCCGTTAACCCAGCAGCTCTTCACACCCCAAGCCCTGCAGAAGCACTCAAGGTCCTTGCCCAGCACCTGCTGCCACTCACTCTGCTCAGCAGCATAGGGCTCTCGTTACTTGGGACTGGCCTGAACCTCTACCCGTCACAGAGGTGAGCCAATCCCATCGTCGCTGTAGGTGGGGATTGCATTCCTGGGGTCGGTTTCTATGAGCTCAGCTCTAAGCACCCTTTCTGGCTTTGCTCTGACCATAGTTAGTTCTCCTGGGATGGACCTGGAGATCGTGCTTTGCTGCACAGGCATTACTGGTTCTTCATCTTGGTTGTGCTCCTGGCTGTGCTTTCAGTCCAAATCATGCTTGAGTAAGGCCTTTGGTTTCTTTAATTCCTCACTTTTGTTATCTCCACTGTTGGCACCTGGATTTAAATGCAGCTCTGTCTGCTGAGCTTGATTATTCTTGTATTGGTCAAGATCCTCCCAAGGTGGGCCCCGGTCCCAGTATGCTTTGAAAGCTGTTCCAGGCATGCAAGGGCATTTAAATCTGTGCCCAAAAGGTGAACTTGGACTTGAGCATGGGTGTGTGCCCAGTCTCAGCACACAGTTAAGATATCAATATAGCTTGTAGGGCTTCATTCAGGAGTCCTTTGGGATCATTGCACTGCTGTGTATTTGTTTTGGAAGGAAGAAAGTATTGCTCGAGACTCCTCTACCAGGATTAATTTGACTTTTTTGCATGCCCTGGCCATGTGTGCAGACAGCAGCCTGGGGTTAGGAATGCACAGCAATGAAGTGCTGAGACATATTTTAAGACCTGAGCTTTGGGGAGCCAAACTATTGAGCTCCCCTCTTGGCAGAGGGCTCTTTCACTTCAGATTTTTCATGGCTGCTAGCATTTACCGTGGTTTGGGCTTTTCCATGTTCTTATTTCCATGTAGGTGGTACCATTTCTGGATTGCAGCTGAGAAGTGCAGTCTTGCCTCAAGGTTTGCAAGCAAACCAGCGAGCTGTCTATTACTTCAAACTGGAATATGTCCCAAACCTTTCACCACTCATCTCAGGGTATTGACAGCTCCAAGTGTTTTCTCTAAACTGTTGATGTTGTTGGTATGGTTGTGATATTTTCTCCTCAGTCGTGAACTGCCGTGCCTCATCTCTTTGTTTATGTAAGCTTCACGGTGTTCATTAGGAAAGCCTGGGTTGGAAAAAAAATGTCTTGTGCATAAAGCAGTTTGGCAGGGGGAAGGAAAACCCAACTGAAGGCTATGGTGTGGTGGACCTACATGGTATAACTTACACCACACCAGTTCTAGGGCACTGGTGGATAGGTGCAGAGTCGATGCTGATTTAGTGGGGTGTGCAGGGCCAGCAGCTCCTCATTTCCTGTTAGTGCAGCCAGTGAAGATCTCCAGCATCTGAAAGATGGGCTGCACTAGTAGGCCTGGTGACTGGAAGTCCTTGAAGACTTTGCAATCAGTCTGACGTGTCCAGCTCCAGGGTGCTGCCTGAGGATGGAAGCTTTTTGCATGATCTACCTTTGCTCTGTGCACTGCAGGATCCCTGCACCACGGAGCACTGGCCAGGTGCTTGTATCCCAAATGAAGAAGTTGTGGCTCTCAACACTCCTCAACCACCTCTTCGACTGTTTTCCAGGGCTTTGCTTGCAGATGGCTCCCTGATGTTGGGCAGAGAAACCAGCTGCCAGGCCCTTCCTTGAAGGGCTGTTCAAGAGGAGTCCAAGCTGCTGCTCACCTGCATCTGTTCGGCCCAGAGAAGGGAAAGAGGGGTCTGTGCCTTGTAGATGTACCTAGAGCAACCCTGGGAGTCACACCCAGACCTAAAGCCCGTCTCCAGGCTTTTATGTAGCAGAGGGACTTCCCTTAGTTTGTCAATAGCCCTCCAAGAGACTTCTGTATGTCAAAGCCAGCACTGGTCTGGGTATTTCTGCTCCATAGGGGCCACTTCTGTCATCCTGGTTATCTACAGAGGGGTTAAGCTCCCTGCACGAGATGCTGATTTCATTACAATCCTTGGTTATAAACACTGCGTGCTGCGGCACTGACTAATTTCTGGGTGTTATTAGCAGATGGAAAAGTGTGCGCATGGGCCAGGAGATCAATTCAGCCCCTTGCTCTCTGCCAGAGAGTTATCTCCATCTCAAGTGATTTCTATTTCACGTCTTAATCTTATTTGTAAATGTGATCCCCTGATGACGCAATGTATAAAACCTTGGCTTGCGGCAGAATGTTGCCGAGATGAAGCTGGAAGGAGCTCCAAAATGCATAAGCTATTTTAAACATTGACTTAAAATCCTCCTTCTTTATTTTCTCCCTGTTTGGACTTATTTGGGCTAAGTGCTTGAGTAAAAAGGGGAGATGTTGCTTTGTGATGTAAAGGGCAAGGAGAGGGGAACATGCCTTGTGCCTAGATGAGGAACCAGGACCCTGGTGGAAGCTGGTTTCTTCTCCCAACTCTGCTGTTTTCCTGAGTGCTACCAAGTGGGTTATTTCTCATTTACTCTAGGTCTCCTGCATTTTCTGTGGGATTTAGTCAAAGCTCAGATCTGCCTGTGTGAAGTTTCAAGGGTGATAGAGAGCTCTAGCTCTTGTTCAGCTTCCTATTGAAATACTCTGCCATAGCTTGAGGTGATTATATGGGGAGGAAGCTTTCTGTTGAGCCTTGTCTTTCCTTAGCTTCATGTAAGGATGTGTTTAAGTAGTGAAGCTAACTTAGATCTACTTCTACATGGTTAAATGCATATTGAAGTGCTGTTTCCATCTTCAGAGATGTTGAAGTAATGCTTTGATTCCAGTGGGACCTACATACGCAGCTACCTCTCTTGATCCAGCTTTGATCAAGTGTGACTTTGCCTCAACCTCACCTGCAGCCCCGTGTTTGTCTTTCCTCAGGTGAGCGTTTGCCTTAAACTCAGTGGAGTGGCTCCACGTGTCTTGTAAATAGTCACATGAATATCCCTACGATGATCGTTCAGGCAACGAACCTGTGCATAGCTGCTGTGACACCAGCTACATGGATAAAGCTCCTCAGAGCTTGGTGCTCCTGCCTGCTGGTGGTGAGGCATGGGAGCCCTCAAAGCATTGCCTTCGGGGGGTCGGCTCAGGGGTTTTTGGACTGGAGCTGCTGCTGTTGGACAGAAAGGATAAGTGACACCCATGGGTGCATCCCAGGAAGGACAGTTGTTGTGTGTAGCTGTATGTGGGATCTGCGCTGAGATCTGTTGGGAATGGTGTGCAGAAGGGATCCTGCCTTGCAACAGGGAGGAGGAGATGGGGGCAGGATTATAAGATCCTGGGAAATCCCTCCCAGCCTTTCTGAATTCATGTCCAGATAGGGCTGGGAGATAACTGCATCCACCATCCAACTGCTAGGATTTCCTCGGAGCATGAGAAACAGACTTTTTATGCCTCTGACCTTGATCTAAGTTTGTTTCCTTTTAAGCTGCTATTTAAGGGAGGGGGGCGGTGTGTGCAAGAGAAAGAAGGAAAATTTGATTTCTTTAATGTTCGTGGAAGCAAACGATTGATAACACTTGCAAGAGCCAGGCAGAGAGCCAGAGGGATACTGCATAAGGCAGCTTTGCCAACGAAGTACAGCGCTGCTGGCTGGGGATGCAAAGCTCTGCTTGTTTACGAATCCAGGCCACCCTTTGAGACGCTCTCACCAATGGCTTCAGACCGGAGGGAGTGCTGCATGCTGAGCTTTATGATCTGAACAAATGCCCCCCAGGGACTGGATCAGGACCACCGGCTTCATGGTCCTTTCCAAAGTCTGCAGGCAGATGGCTTCCTGGCTGGGAGGCAAAAGGATTAACTCCTTCCACCTTGACTGCTACTTTCATGACAGCTTTGGCTTTGAGGGAAGTTGTGGGGTTTTGCTTTTTATAAGAAAAGGGGAGGAGAAATACATGAAAAACTCAGCATTTTGGGTTTTATTTGAGTAGAAAATAGTTCTTATCACGACTCTGGGAAACTATTGTTCTGATTTTTATAAATATGCTTGTATTCCCCTTGACTTCTTTCCTCTCCTTCCCCACTTGCTATCTCCCCTGCTGTATGCCCTTGGCTGCTTCCCAGACGCTTCATGATGCAAGAGACGATAAGCTGTTACAAGAACTAAAAATCAGAGGTGCTGCACATCTCTCACTCCCCTAACTCAAGTCCTTGCCTGGAAATTCCCATACATTCAGTGTAAAGCCTCGTGATTTTCACCGAGACACAAATGATCCCAGCCACCTTCTCTCCTGGATGCAGACTTGCAGATCCACTGGGGGTGGGGAGTCTGGTGTTTCTGCCTCCCTGGGTGCACCCCTGCCAATGACGTGTGAACAAAGCCCGGGTAACCTTCCCGGCATCTGCTCTTGGCCAGGTGCCCTTTGCTGACAGCCTTCATTGTGCTGGGCAAGGCCTGAAGGTTAGAGGGGAACAGGAACCAAGAGCCCCCAGGCACAGCAAGATATTCAGTAGTGATAAGAAATTTGGGATGAGAAGGTAGATTTGCTGTGTTTTGGAACATGAAAAGCCCGGTGCCATTATGGTGTTTTGAAGGGCTTTTTCTGTAATGCCATGGACCATTTGTTGGCGGTGAGAAACTTAAAGGATATTTGAAAAACAGGAGAGAAAAATCTTTTGCCATGCTGTTTTCAAACTTTGGCCCCAAGGAGTCCATTTTCTTCTTCCGGTGACTCACAGCATGACATTGGCTCTGTTCTCCTTCCTTGAAAAGGAAGTGAATAGGGCTAAGCAGTCTATCTTAAATATATTTTTAACATAACGTATCAGATTCCCTTTCCAAAGTGTAATAGCTTCTTGGGCTTTGTGTGCAAAGCCAAGCAGATTCAGAGGGTGTAAATCACTGTGGTGGGATGAGGTTTCTAAGAATCAATTACCTGGATCTATGGCACCCTCAGCATGCTGCAGGGTTTGGTCAACACCCTGGTGAACTAAGGCTTCTCGTGCAGATGGGGAACCACTGCAGGCCAGCTTTGGGCGACTCTTTGCAGATAGGTGAAGCAGATGAGTGTGCAGGAATGTCTCATGTTTTGTTATAGCACGTAGAGGGTCACAGGGCTGGAGGAAGGAGCCAGCAGAAGGCGGTGATGCTGTGACAGCCTCTCGGGAGGGATGGGCAGTGGGTGTTGGATCCCTTTCCTTGCAAGACCAGCTGGGAGGAGGAGACATTTTATGGAGAGAGGAGGAGGGGAAGAGCTGACCCCACTAACGCTGTCAGGCTGCAGTGCCTGCTCTGTGTTAAGGAGTGGAGTAACAGTTACGTTGCTGCCCAGCTCACCCGCAGCACTCTGCCTTGCCTTAAAAGAGGCAGAAATCTAAATCCCTGGGTAACTTCAAAGCAACTCAGGGAAGATTAGGCTCTTTCAGAGTCAGGCAGCAGATGAGTAAGAGGGAGGAGTGATTTTTGAGGCTCAAATGCTGCTGAGGACCCTTAAGCCCTCTCTCTGGGGAGGAGAGGGGGAACTGGCTCCTCTGGTTTGGAGATGCTTGTAGCAGATCAGGACCCTGTGGCCTGTGTTACCCCCTGTTTTCTATTTCCCAAGCTGCTGGCTCTTACTTCCTTTCTAGCTGTTCCCTGCTCCTCTTCATTAGCGGCTCTCAGCAGCGCAAAGGAATCGTACTCAGAAGTATGAGTTCATCTCCTAAAACTTTGTACTGATGCCAGCGGGTCAGTCACTTTGCAAAAAGAAACTTCCCTTCGAGAAACACTATCCCTTTTGAGAAAAGGCCAACAAACCAGAAAAACAAACTATCAAAAATACTGCCTTCAAAAACACTCCTTAACTTGAATCTGTTTCTGGTCTTGTCCAGTTGGATGGCTGTTGCCATAAGCAGAGCCTCCTGTGCTCTTGTAGCTCTGCCAATGACCTACAAACCTGCTTCTCTTGGGTGACTTAACCTGGCCATCCTGTACAAAGGATGGGCAGAAGGTTTTGGCAGAAGCAGGTTGAAGTCTGGCGCAGTTCCTGTCCCTTTAGAGAAGTGCATATGCTGTGTAAGTTATTGATCGCTTATATCCGCCTCTCAGCTCATCTTGACTTTGGTCCGAGGACTGTCTGGAGAGGCTGGTAGCTACCAGAGGATTGCTACCACTAAAGCTGTTCATGGAGGCTTCTGGCCATCGCCCTTGTTTCTAGGGCCAGGATGCTTCCGGGGAAGGAGTCAGAGTATGTCAGGCTGTGGAGGTGGCACCAGCCCTACCCAATAATGAGCACAACACATACTTGTCACAGCCTGGCTAACATTTGGTTTGAAAAATGTTATCCTGAACTTCCATGTCGCAAACCACCCAGACCCCAAATCCCAGAGTTTCTTTTAGTATGTGTCACTTCATTTCCTCAAAAAGTCCTTTCTCTGCTGGAAAAGATTTTTCACATTGAGCAGCAGCGAAGGCAGCTGAAATGTGTTATTCCTGTAGTGAAATAATGTTTTCCTAATCTCAGCATCCTTTTTAAGCATGTCCACATGTAGCGCACTTCCAGAGCAATTCAAGTCCAAGGCACAGCTGCAGGGAGTACTGAGAAAGGTTTAACTGCTGGCACAGTCCAGGACTGCACCTCTCTGTGTTGGACACGGTAAGAAACTAAACCAATTACTTGCCTGACCGTCTGCTTGAGTGAAATTTTTATTTGTAGGTTTCTTGTTCTCCTCAACAGAAACCAAATGCCCAAGGTGTGCAGAAAGAGGAACAGAAAGTGTTCTAAGGAAGAGCGCAGGGTGAAGGAAGAGTTGGTACCATGGCAGCACTTTACCTTGTGTTGATCAGTCTGGCTGCATCGGAAATTCTCCAACTCAGAAGTGTGGGAGATCCAGAGCAGCTGTAGGTCATGGGGGTCCAGATAATGAGGTGTCACCTACCAGTGGGCACGCTGGTCTGAAGGCAAAGGCTTCCTAATCCTTGGTGGAAACTTGCAGGGAGCAGTCCTTGTGGGAAGCCAAGTGCCGTGAGAGGTAACATCACTCATGAACTCCTTGATAAAGCACCACTTGCTTATATTTTTCTCCCTGGAGTCTTCACAGCCCTTGAGGTGCTCTGTGTTGGGGAAGGGCTTGTATTTTCAATTGCTGGTGGAGGATCTGGGCAAAAGTGAAGACATGCTTTCTGCGTTTAAGGCCAGTGACTTTCAGTCAGGTCTCCTTCGAAATTCCCACCTCAAACCTTACTCTTCTCCAAACACACTCGACTGAGTCTCACTAACAGCATTGCTCTGGATTGAGGTCCTTAATTGAGCACATGGAGGGCAATCATGACCGGGCTTGGGACCAGAGCATGCAGTCTTGCCAGTTGCCACAACAGAAATCCAAACTTCAGGTGTTCAGTCAGCGTGGTTGCCTGCATCCCTGCTGATGTTCTTTCCTTCTTTTCCACACTTCCTCTGACAGGTGACCAAAGAGGAAGCTGAAATGGTCGCCAATTTTCATTCTTAATAGAAATCTGGCCATTGCCGTGGCAGAGGGCTAGTGAGATGAGGCCGGATTGCTAGACTGTTGTAATTGTTAGAGGGTCGTTCCACTAATGATGATGTTGCTAAGGTTCAATTACATACAGTCAAGTATTCCATGCAAAGAACTAAAACAGGCTGTCTGGAAGGTGATGTGGGATGGAAGGAACCTCAGGATGTCCTCTATCCAATCTTCTGCTCAAAGCGGTCTCAGCTGTAATCTCACCAACATCAGAAAAAGCTGGAAGTAATACCACTGAAGACAGTGTTTTATCCATTTAAAGACAGATCAGTTATCTCCATCCATCTGTCAGAGACGCCAGAGATATTCTGCCTTGGGGTTTTCCCTGACTTCCTCATGGAAAAGACTGCACAGTCATTCTTGGAAAGCACAGAGTTATGTTTTGTCATTATTGCTGTCATTGCCCTGCTAAATTCTCGAGTTCTTACATTTCAATTCAAAGCCCTGGCTTTCCAAATATGTGGAAGATACTTTTCAGTATTTGCTATTCAAGTATTGTCTGTAATAGTAACAATAAGAGGCAAATGAGGCTCTTTTGTTACTAATTTAGGCTGATCAGTTCACATGATACTACACCAGTCCTGTTGATCAAATGGATGTTCAAAAAGCTGCAGTTGGAGACCATTCCCTTGTGTCCCTGCTGATGTTATCAGGACCAAGTGGCTTAGAAACAGTGGTAACAGAGTCACTTGAGTGTCAACTGTCTCACACATGGAGCCATCTCATGATGGTTTTTACCCCTTTAAGGTGTTGTGGCTCACTTGTCCAAGACCATGGTGATGGAGAAGAGTACATTCCATCTTTGCTTTGGCTACATGGTGAGCACCACACCAAATGTGTTTGCCACACCTGGGTGTGCTCGAGCCCCTGCCCTTGGTTGCTAACAAGGGCGTAGGATGAATTCTGCATCAGGATGTTGGTATGGCAATGCTGGTTTGAAGGGTGACTTCAAAGACAGGCTGTGCTGGTCTGAACAGCCTCAACTTTTAATACAGACAAGAAAGGAGACCTGGAGAAAAACTCAGCCTGGCCAATGTTTTAATATAGCTGTCACCTTACATTGCTGCCTTTTCTCTTTACTCTGCCACCACTGAGTGGGATGCTTATGTTATTAGCTTGTCTAATTAATCTAGAATTGGTTGGGGTTTTTTAAGCAGAAGTTGGCCTCTACCACTCTTGTGCAGCCCTGAAGGCTGCAATGTGCAAAGCAGTGCCCTGCCTGCTGCTGCCAGAGCCTCCTCTTGAAAATTAAGATGAAACTCTCCCATTTCTCCTCCTCTTTCTGCCTAGCTGACCAAACAAGACCTTTCACGAATGAAATGTGTCTTATCCTATTACCGCTGAATGGGACATGACCTTCACACCTGAGATTCGAGGTGAGTTCTAACTCTTGCAAAGCTTCTATGAGTCCTGACCAACAGATTTGTCTGGCATATTCCCAGTAAGCAAGAGTTACTTTTGAGTACTCAGCTGCTTTTAAGCTGGAGAATATTCCTGATTGCTAAAACCACTAGCAGCTGCAAAGGACTCCGAATAAAACAGAATAAAGTCCATTAGATCTAACCTTGAGCTGTTTGAAGTGAATCCTTTACTGTGCCCAATGTGTTAAAGAATCCAATGTGTTTTCTTCTAGATAACCAGTTTATATCACCCTTATCTATTCAGTTGTCAATTGTAGGCCTGTAAAGCAGTGATAAAATACAACAGGGAACACGGATTTGATCCAACATGTCCATTTATTTTTCCCCATAGGCAGAGATGAAGATACAGCAATCTTGAAAGTACGTAGCACATGCTGCTGTTTTGAGCCCAACTAGACTTTTAGTGTCAACCCTTATCCCCTATTCTCTTTAGGCTCTTAGGCTGATGTTGTATATCACAATCACACTTAAATCTATAGGGTACCACCTCATTTGTCACTTCCCACAAAGCATTTTTGCTGTCAGCCAGGACGAGGTCCGTATTCAAGCCATGATCAAACCTTGGACACAGAGCGTGAGCAACAGCTCCAGTGAATATTCCTGTCAGTACATGGATTAGAGTCTTCTCTAAAGCACCTCCTGCCAAGGGTCTGATGTCATCTGTCTTCTCGGATCAGGGAAATGGTGTGAATTCAATTTTTGTGATGAACAAATCCCTTTCTATGAGAGCACTCAGGCTTGATACCAAGAATTCAACTGATTGCTTTTTTCCCTTCCCCCATCCCCACCCTTATGAGGTAGACGCTGGCGTTTACTGTGGTTATAGCGTATATGAGGAGATGGTGATTTATATCATTATAACATCTCCATGGACAAATCTTCTTAGAATAGAAAGGACTTGGCCCAAGTTGGAAATCAGGAATTTAGAACACTGAAACCTAAGAACAACTGGAGGATGTTGTGGATCCCATCACCTGCATTCAGTAGCAGGCAGGTGCACCCAACTGAGCTTAATGCCAAGATCTGAGCTGCAAATATTGCTGGTTTGGGTTAGGCTGCACCTCAGGCTTTGTTCTAAAAATGACGTCACAGGAGTGTAGGTATTGTTTTCTGTGAAAGCTAGTACCAGTACCTCCAACCCTGCTGGACCTCTATCTCAGGACCAGTATTGACACCTGCAACCACAATTAAAAAGCTTAAATTCCACCCAAAGCCTATTGCTTAGGTACTCCTGAGAACATGAAGCCAACAAGCTGGAAACAGACTTGAAGTCCTGCATGAAATCCAGCCACAGTTTTTTGAGGCATGGAGTGGAAGATTGCATACACACTAATTCCTGAGCTGTCTGTGCCCAAACACAAGCACGATGTGCTTACTGGTGATCCCCGTGGATATGGGACGTGACTAGAAAGCTCTTTGAGAGTATGCATCATGGATTTATTTTCTTGCTGTTGCTGATACAGCCCCAGTAGATGAGATGTAGAGTCCTCGTTTGACAGTGACATCCCTAAGATCACATAGGAGGTCAGTACATTGTCAGGTACCAAAGCAGGTTTCTCAGTGTCCCCAGACCATCTTCCTACTCACCTGGAAGCCTTTCCTGGGAGCATGCAGAGAGCATGACTTTTCTGTAAAACTCATCAGCTCCATGTTTTGGGTTTTTTCCTCTTTGGGAACAAAAGGGTTGAATTAATCCATGTTGCTTTGATGACACTTGTCACCTTTTATCCCCTTGGTACTTTATTCTCTTGAACTTCTGCAGTCTAAATTAAGCAGAATCACCAGCTGTCAAACCTCTCCTGAGCTTTCTTGGGAATGCAGCTCATGTTGCCCCATCCAAGCTGGTTTTAAACCATGGAGCTCGAGGTCTCTTCCAACCTTAATGATTCTATGATTCTATGACTGCTGTGACAGCACAGCATGCAACGTGAGCTAACATAAGTATATACTGAGCTCCTTGAAGGGGATTTACAGTTCATTTGTGTTTCTGCGCTGGGGATAGCTCTACTGATTTATGTTCAGCCTATATAAGTTGACATGAGCCACAGCTTCCCTGAGCATCATGAGATGCCTAGCATTGATGATGGAGAGTTGCATGCTTCCAGGGGAAACCTGGCTAACAGCAAGTCATCATCTGATGCATGTCCTTACTTCAGGTGACAGGTACAACCTCACCCACAGCTCAGTGTTAACAGTGCTGTAACGTCCAGCTCAGTGTGTGGTTTGGTGATGATCATTTAAGGTGGACTTAAAATCTACTTTTAAGGGGTGTTGCCAAATATTAAGAATCAATTTTCACTGTTTGGTCCCATTTCCTCGTGAAGAGAGTTTAGCAGAACCTGGACTATTGCTCAAATGTTAGTAACAGCTGCTGAAATATTACCAGAAAAACGTTTTATATACTAATCCTCCTATCTTCCTTCTGTCACTGCTACCAAGCTGAATAAACCCAGGAATTTAGGCCTTGATTCAGCAAAGCACTTAAAAGAGCACTCACGTTTTAGTGAGCACACTTGCCATGGGCAGTTTCGGTTCCAATGCTTTGCTCTCTTGGCCTTTCCAAAGGATTATCAGTTGTTTTTTAGAATATACCTTTCAAAAGAAAATCTTCCTCCTTCCATAGTGTGTAGTCATCAAACCAATAGCCCTGCCTTCTGCAATGGAGTAGGTTGCAGAGATGCGTTGTAGAAAAGATAAGGATTTTGGGAACGCGTTCGCTGAAAATGGATTATTTTTTTTAATGAGAGACTGAGTGTTTGCTATATAGACTTAGATGTGGCAGGTGATTTCACTATAATAGCGAAGATACTGTGGGAAATTGAAAGCCTCTTTGCCAAATTGCAAAACTTCCATTTTGGATAACTTTCATCTAGAAATCGACATAACTTTTAATGGGTTAAATCAGAGCAGAGGAATAATTTAGAGATGAAATAAGATAATAAGATGAAGCCAGCCCTCTTTCAGTCAGTCCATAAGTAAAACAATTTTCTTCTTCTTGTGTAGGCACCAGCCTGACCAACCTATGATTCTCCACACTCTTGTTGTACAAGCAGTGATCGCTCCACCGATTTTGTGCGGTGTGAGGTCTGAGGAAGCAGCTCATAAGGAATTGCAAAGTAACTTGGGGTGAAGCAATGTTATTTGTCATAATAATTACTAATCCCTTAAGAAAGCAGAACAATGTTTGGATTGGATGTACAGAAAGATTAAAATCTCAGCCTACACTTGAGTTTAATTCTCTTGATTACAAGGTGTTCGTTAGCAGACTGTAAAAAGTCATTTGTAATACTTTTCAATCTGCAGTGTTTAGAAGACCAGGGGACACACAAAAACCAGCTTTTCCTTTAGCGAACCCTTCCCTAACTGAATACCCACCCGAGCGCTGGAGGGAATGCCTTCATCGGAAACAGATAATCCTTCCGCAAACAAAACCTTCCTTTCCTTCTTTTTTTTGTCCTCTATTTTGGCCGCTGCTATGCGGTATCATGTCCTATCGTATTATGCTATCGTATCTTGTCAAGTCGTGGCATGGTATAAAGCAGCTTAATGCGGTGGGAGGAATGCAACGCTCTCTGAAGCCAACATCTACAGTAATCCCCTCTGTCGTCTTTCCTTCCCCTCTTCAACACGTTTTGCACAAAGTAGAATCCATCAAAGCTTCTCATTTTCATATCTACATGGTATAATGTTACCCAAACAAGAATAAAAACCTCTGTGCGAGATATCAAAGAACAGACCTAATTCCCAGAAGTCATGCCCCGTGTTTTTGTTGGACCATCAGTGTCTGCTTCTAAGCCAGAGAACAGCTTAAGGCACAATGCTTAGATTTTCCCCTTTACATAGACTTGAAACGTGTCGAACATTTGTAGTGCCTAAATCCTCATCTTGTTTCCATTGACTTTGACAATGCAAGTGTGATCCTTTATAAAAATCTGGACGGTTTGCAAAAACTTTAGCCAAATCAATACAGGGATTTCAAACCACCGCAAAGCCTCAGGGGAGCGGGGGAGGAAACAGGCACCTTGGAGGTTTTGTTTCAGACCAGTTTCTCCCATAACCATTCCTCCGCTGCCCACTTTAACTGCGCAGGGATTTCAGTGACATCTCTACTTCCCAGTAAAGCGCATGGGGAGGGATGCCTTATGTAGCTTCCCTGCCTAAGCTGCATAAAAACCAGTGCTGCCAAGAGAGCGGGTGCATTTTGCACGCATTTGGACTTTCAGATCAGTTTATATGGTTTTTATTTCACTCGTTGGACCTGTTACCACGTTTCATCCTTAAAAGCGGTTGAACTTCTCCTTATTTCTCCTCTGGGTGGTGGGGATGGTAAGAGAAGAAGAGTACATTCTATTCTGTTTTATTTTTAGGTATAAAATCGCAACGTCTAAGTCCTAGTCCCAATTATAAGCTTTGGAGTAGAGCAGTTCCCATTTCTGCGTTGTGTGTTTGTGCAGCATCTAGCACAACAGGACTCTGGCAGACAGCTGTAAGCATTACGTTAATGCAGACGATGGCAAAAGGGGCTTGTTGTGGGTGAGACATGATTTACCTTCTGCCCACTTCCACGTATCTCAAAGCTTTGCCAACAATCTCTATTTCAAAGAAAACTGGGATATCACATGTAAACCTTCTAGAGAGAGAAAGCTGTGGTTGGAGGGGGTAAATTAAGGTCAACTTAAAAAGAAGGAAGAAAGCCACGAGCTTCTGAGCTGTGTGTGTGCATGTGTACATACAGATCTGATAGAGCTGTCTGGATAACAAACCTGTCCTAGGAAGGCACTTCAGTAAGAGCTGCGTTCTGCTTCCCTGAAATAATCCTACAAGATTCTATGAAGTGTTCCCAAGCAATGCATCATCCCAGAGTGTATCTGTGGATGAAGCGTTAAACCTGTGCTGTCAGAAGAACAGCATATGCTTTTTAGATGCAGGAAGGCTCTCATCTGTCTTTGCTTTTTAAATTCAACACCAGTTTTTCAACTGTGTGTTACCATTGATTCAACCTACCACATCAATACCTCAAGCTACTGTTTCAAGACTAGCTCTGCAGAGCCCTGCTGGTCCTTCAAGTGGGATGCCTCCAGCTCTAGCTGCGCACAAAATGCTCTCCCTTTGGCCCTATTTATCCCCAGGATAAATGGGTCTGGTGCCTCCAGCTGTCCAGCTTTTACAGTGATGTCATCAGGCCAGGATGGTGGTGGGGACAGGGGGAGAATCAGCTCTGTAAAGCAGTCAGCTCTGATCCCACCTGCTGCACAGCTAGATGGGATTTACATATTTCCTGAAGCCAGGCTAAGAGAAGGTTACCTGCAGAAATCCAGGAGCTTGTTTGCCAGGTCCAGGGCCACAGTTCAATGTAGAACGCAAACAGAATTCCTCTAGAAGCATTATGGACATTTTTTGGCAACCTGCTGGCATAAAATACCCTGATATCTTTTTTTTCCCTGAATACATCTCCTTGGATTAATGTCAGCCCAAGTCTTCCAAGCTTGCAGGACACTTTAAGCTCCAGTTGCCCATACAGCATCAAGCACTCAGCAGATCTCCTTTCCGCAGCAGCTTTCCCCGCATAGCAATTTGTGTGAGCCCAATCCCACGCGCGAGGGAGCGCGTGCGCGGGACAGAGGTGCGCAACGCTTGGATGGTGTGGTCCAACAGCTGAAGTCGTGCTTGTGGTATCACAAATATGAGAGTCAAAAACTGTTTAAGGAGTTTCCAAGTCAAACACTCGAGCAGATTTCGTAGCCTTTGAAATACAGCTGGCTGAAAACTCCTGACAGTGTGATCTATTAGCCTGTAGAATAGTTTCCCCAGGGAAGCGTTGGAAGGGCTATCACTTCAGTCATTTAGTGCGGAGGGGAATACACTATAGGGAACAATCCCTCATTAGATGGACTAATGGACCTTTCTGTTTCAAATTCTAATGCTCCCACAAAAAAAAATAAAAAAAAAAATCCATTGACATCTTCTTGTTCTTCCATATGCTCAAATTGGCAGGGCTGTGGGGCCGTTGGCTACATTTTTTAGCTTTTGTTTACAAAGCATATAAATTTATCAAAGGGGGAGGGTTTCATGTGTCAGGCAAAGTGTGTAATGTCAAGAGCAATCTAAAGGAAACAGTCATGGGGATAAATGAAATGCACATACGTTATTTTCTGAAAAGCAGGGAGACATGTAGATCCTTCTTGAGAAGCTCTAGCTCTGAGCAAGCTTCAAGAAATGAAGACAAGACAGGCAGCTGAGCCAAACTGAATGTTGAGTTCACCAGCCACTGGTGGATAGCAGCTCTCTGGGCTTGACTGGCGTACGTCCAGTACACCTCGTACTACTCCCTTTGGACTTTTTCCTGGGGTAGCAAACACAGTTAGGTCCTGTGTTTCCTTCAGAGCAAGTGTGATGTGTCCTTTTGGTTGTGTGGTGTTTCACGTTAGTCATTCTCATGCACTGGATGTGAAAGCACCCCAGCTCTGGTCCTCTGGCACTGGATGCAGGAACATCAGCATAGTGACTTTGAGGACCCGCTGGCTGCTTTTGGCTTAACTGCTTCCTTCTCTCACGATCTTTCCTTGTGACCTTGAGGATGCCACTCGGGTCTTTGAGATTGCTTATTATAAGGTGTAAGGTAACAGCTCCAATGGGCAGTTCTCTGCCTACTGTCCTGGCAGGCTGGACCACCACTGGCTTTGTGTTATCGATGGAGAACATGGGAGCTGACTTCCAAAACCTGGTTATTGAGACCAAGAATGAGTATTGTGGCCTTCCTCCTATGGACTGCATAAGTCAGCTGAGACCTGGACACTTCAGAGAAAACCAACTTGCTCATTTCTTCCTCGACTGCAGCTGCCATAGGTGCATCGGTGGCAACCTGGCCGTTTGGAGGAGAGGAGGTAATACTGCCATAACCCCAGAATTTATAGTGGATTTGGTTAAGGGCTATTTTTTGGGTGAAACAGCCTTGTCTTCCCACTGTTTTGAGTATTTTCCAGCAATGATGATTTTCCCCTCTATGCTTCTTTTTTTAACATTAAATTTTCCAAGTGGACAATCCCAAAGGTGGCCAGTTTAAGGGGGGGGGGGGAAAGAAAAGAGTCATAGAGATATTTTAAATGCAATGTGAATTTTATGCCAAAAAGTGTCTTTTCCATATTTATAAGCCCCTGTCATCCCCTCTCCCTCCGCCTCCTCCTGCTTAAAAGGAAACTCCATTACAAAGGCAGGAAAGAACATCAAACAAACCTCGCTTGGCAGCCATGTCTATATGTGAAATTACTGTCAGAGTACAAAGGAAGACTCAAGATTTAGAAGGTAACATGTGACAAGAGAATGCCGTCCTTCTCAATGTCTTTACCTTTTGTTGGTGAGAACTGGGAAGGGGTTGTTGTTGGTGCTTTTTGTTTTTAGAAAAATCTTGCCAATTATAGAAAGCCAAAGACACAAATCACTGCTAATCCCTGCAGGCTGTGGGTGATTTGGCTTGCTGTGAGCCATATAGCTCTGAACGCAGCAGCAGGGACTTCAGTAAGGTTTGTGCATAGGCATGTGCTCACCCTTAGCTCCATCCTTCGGGGAGGTGGGTACGTGTTTGGGCCACCCGAGGAGCTGCCGTGGTGTACGATCACATCAGCCTTTGATGGAGCCACTTCTGAGGCACCAGGAGCTGACTCTGAATGCTCCCACACCGCATTGGTTGTAAGGTAAAATGAGTTTAGTCGAAGAAACCGTGTGTGCTTTACACGTAGCCCTGCAGTGGTTTCAAGTAAATGTGTTTTATTTCACTAAGCAGGCAAATTAAGGGCTTGTAATTATTCCCACCCCATGAATGGAAATTAATTGATGGGTTAATGTAACAGTGGTGTCCCGTGTCTTGAAGTAGCTGTTTGCCTGATCTTTGTCTTAGCAATTGTCTT
The DNA here is from genome assembly GCA_013399095.1 of Psophia crepitans. Lineage (NCBI taxonomy): Eukaryota > Metazoa > Chordata > Aves > Gruiformes > Psophiidae > Psophia > Psophia crepitans. The sequence continues at coordinate 230,621 of VWZZ01000600.1, forward strand.
TATTAACGCTATTCTTATTCATGCCAAAACAAAACTCATTTTCCACCCTTCCCAGGTGCACATGCTGTAGGAGATCAGGGCACAGAAGCAACACAGGCTGCAGGTACCCCAGCCCAGATCTCCCTCTGCATGGGCGTGTGGGACAGGAGAGATTGCAACCTGCCACCCTCACCAGCCTTGGCTGTTTGGGCTCTGCTCACAGATTTAGATATTCAGCTGTTGTGAAAGAGTTTGTAACCAAAAAAATACCAAATCAAGGAGCTGGATGTCTCATTTGGGTTTCCCAGTGTGGATGGAAGCATCTGCCCTGTTGCTCCTCTACCCTGCGGTCCCAAATGAAAGCTAAGCTGAGACTAATTCCCAGACCTAGCCCTAAACTTGTTTTCCACTTAAGTATTTGGAAAACGTTTGCTTTAGTAATCTAGTTCTTGCCCTGTGCCGTACTGTGGTCCATCCCCTCATGGTCCCCTGTGCCAGAACTCCTGCAGAAGAAGCCGGTTCGTACTTTGGGTGGCTGTTAAGGTGTGAGTCTCTCCTTTGTTCTTTGAAAGAGGATTTTCTTTAAAAGTGAGGCACAGTACAAGAGACGTTTTTAATCACTCTCAGTCTTGAAAGCTGTTGAACTCATCTGCTGTAATTAAAACATGAATTTAACTTTTCAAAGAATGGAAGCATTCTGTTTTGGCTGTCATTGAAGAGTTTGTGCTACAAGGTCTTTCCTCCTTTATTTCAGGGGATGGAGGTATTGTTTGCTTGGGTTTTTTTAATACGGAGTTGATCACAAGCTACAAGTGACATTTCTTGACCTCGGGCCAGACATTCAGAAGCACCACACCAGCTGTATCTCGTATCATTGGGAAAAATAATGCCTCTTCCTCCACTTTTGAGAACAATCAAATTCCACCTTTTTCATTTTCCCTTGTAGGAACAGAACGCTTTTGAAAATCTGTCCAGGGAGGCATGTCTGCAAACCTGGTTTACAGCCACTTTCCAGTCTCATCAGAAGCTCTCTTGAACGAGGTGCAAAAAGTGTCTGAAAGCAGAAGGGAAGGCAAAAAAACCCCTCTCTTCTGTGCATGTGCGCGCACACACACACGAGACAGAGACACTGGTTAGCAACATAAACAAAAGGTGGGTGGTAACCCCCGAGCTTTTTTTTTTTGACAGCCAGTGGTGGCAGTGATGAATTTGTGAAGTTATCTAATTTTCCACTGTTTTAATTAGGGGCCTGGGCTATGAGACCTAACAGCTGGGTTCTTTGTACTGCTTTCTGTTGCCTGACAGAGAAAAATTTCTACCGTATCTTCAGCCAAGCTTTCAGTCTGACCTGAGCAAATGAAACTTCTGGGACTCATAAACTGTGGTTTCTGGGCAGATTGCTTTTTGAACTGCTCCTTAGCTATCCTAACATGCAAAGAACACAAAGGCTTACAAAGTGAACTCCCTTTGTACTTTAAAGCTAATGGTGATGCTCATTAAAGAGGTAGGAGGAGAGCGGGAGGGGAGGGAGGAACTCTCCCCAGCATATTAGAGGACTTATCAAGTGTAAAGTTTCTTCTGATCGGACACAGCGGATTTGAGGCCAGTTGGGAAGTTATAATGCTCGAGCCCTCAGAAGACAATGGCTTTGGTTGCAAAGCACGACCAGTTGAGCAACTTAATTTATTACTCAGCTCCTGCCAAGTGATTTTTAAAGCTTTACATTAGACTGAACGTGCATCGCAGTTCATCACCCCTCTGCTTCTCAAGGCATGCACTATAACCACTTTCTTTCACTATAATCCAGAAGGAAAAAATGTCAGGGGAATTTTTAGACCTGAATTCAGCTATGTCTTAAGCCTTTGCTTAAATCCCATTGGAGTCAAAGGAATTAAGCAAGGCTTTGACTTAAAGCACATACTTAATTGCTTTGCTGAATCAGAGCCCATATTCTGATTTTCTTCCTCAGGAGTGCTTCGCATTCAGAAATGTGTTTTCATCCTATAAAAGGCCATTGCTCCCTCTTTCTCCACCTGCTCAGCTATGGCAAGCATCCTTGGGGCAGTTCTGCTGCAGGAGTCGGGGGACTTGGTGATGACAAGGGTGCTCAAGCCAACACAATTTCAATAAACCAGAAAGTCATTTGATTTGCAAAAAACTTAGTGAAAATAGCTTTTCTGTAAAGGCAGTTGAGTAATGACCTATCACTCAAGCAGTTGTGAAAGAAGAGCCCTTACAGCATGTAGGTGAAGAATGGTGCTTTTAATAGCCACGATCTCAGTCCTGGCTTGGACAAAAATTTAAGGCATGTCCAAATACTGCAGCAGATGAATTGTGCAGCACAGTGAGGGATTTCAGGCCTTTCATCATCCACATTGGGGATGGGACCATCCTCTGCCACAACCTCCTTGCAGCCCACCCGTCTGCGCTGCATCCCCACCAACTCCAGCAGAAAGGGTAGGGGAGTGAGCGGCCAGATCTTGCTCTGGTCCGTGGCCAGAGAGCAGCAAGGCATCTACCTATATCGACTTGGGAAATAGGAGACATTTTTGTCCTTCTTGAATGGAGGAATGTCTGGTCCTCACCCAATGTGGTCCTTCAACCTTGAGACAACAGCTCAGCGTTGCTTGCGCTGCTGAGAAGCCTTGACCCGGCACTACTGTTGTCTTTCTCAGAGTCCAATTCTTTGGAAACATCTCCAAGCTGTACTGGTCAAAGGCTGCAATGGAGCACAGATTTGGCCACAAATGTCAGTTCAAAATATTACAAGAACACAACTTTTTCCAAGAAAACCCTTTTTCCCCCAATGTGATAGGAAGTGGGACTTCATGACAACATGATCATACTTCATTTTGATGTCACCACAGAGATTTTCCCCATAAGTTTGGACCCTGTTTTATCCGACAAATTCATCGCTACAGAAGGGTATTCAGGGTGTGCTGATTCATTTTGTGTGCAGTGTGAAAGGAATGAAAAGCAAGACCGCAGTGCTCCTCTGCAGGAGAAACAGCTCTGGAGAAAAGTCTGTTGTGACCTTCTCTGTAAATTGGTGGGTGGATTTTTTCCATGAAAAGGAGGAGAGACAGATTTCATCTCAGTCCAGTTCAGAAAGGTCTCACAACTCCCTCTTTCATGGACAAGTGCTGGCTGTACCGGGAAAAAGTTCCTGTTTTCTGCCTTCACGTCTCTCTGGGTTTGTCCTGTGCAGTCCTCATGTTAGGTGTGGTCTTGGCACAGCTGTGACCAAGTGGAAGCTTTGGGTAGAAAGTAGGGATTCTGCCTGTCCTGAGCCTAATTAGTGGCACGGTACTGAGTACATTTTAATGGAGGCTACTCTGTCACCCCGTGTGGAAACATCTGTACTTTTCTCTAGGATGTGATGGCTGACAATAAGCAGTTTCCAAGTTCCAGGTGCCGAAAGTCCAACTAAGATGGGATTCAAGCCAAATTCAGGTTGCATTCCAGTCTGTGATGAAAGCGCATTTTGAAACATTTGAATTTCCTGCAGAGCAGAAATTCCATTTCCCAGTCAGCTCTAAATAATCATTTAAAGATGGACTCTAAATTGAGATTGTTTTAATGTGTCATCTTGGTTTTAATTGCTTATAGTCCTGAATAAATGTTATCAGACCATCAGAGTCTAAGGATGAAGCAAGAGCTGGGTAGTGATTCAGATGGGATCGCCTGTTGCCAAAGAGGAAGTCCTGGGACAGAGATGACTCTATTGCTAGAGCAAAAGACAAGACAGTGAACTCTCTGTTTACAGTGGGCCACTGAAAGAATGGGATAATTGCAATTATCAGAGTAAGGCAGCATTTTAATGACTGCTTCATTTTAAAAATACATATGTAAATCTCTGAGATGGTGGAGAGGTGCCAATTTGCCCCGACCGAGCAGTGGACCTATTATCTCCTTCAAAGAGCTGGCAGCTTTACCCGTGGCAGAGGACTTGAACGTCGGGGCAAGCTGTGCTCTGTTCAGTTAATGAGTCACAGTACCAGGCATGCAGAGACCACACCAGGAATCGGAGGAGAGGCCCACAGCAACAGCAGAGAGAAGAGTGTCTTTTGCTTTCCCTTATAGCAATCTCCATCCATGGCTTTGGAAAGAGGAGGACATGGAAGTTTTTGTACAGTTACCTGAATTCATCTGTAGGAGTTGGATCTGGGGAGATGCTAAACTGCAGTTGTTTCTCACCCACCTCAGTGGGTAAGGCATAGAATCACAGAATCATAGAATCATTGATGATGGAAGAGACCTCCAGGATCATCTAGTCCAACCGTCCCCCCACCACCTACTACCCACTAAACCATGTCCCTAAGTACCACATTCAACCTTTCTTTACGGTGACTCCCCCACCTCCCTGGGCAACCCGTTCCAATGCCTGACCACTCTTTCTGAGAAGAAATTTCTCCTAATCTCCAACCTGAACCTCCCCTGGCGTAACTTGCGGCCATTCCCTATTGTCCTATGGCTAGACATCTGCGAGAAGAGGCCGACCCCCAGCTCACCACAGCTTTCTTTCGGGTAGTTGCAGAGAGCAATAAGGTCTCCCCTGAGCCTCCTCTTCTCCAGACTAAACAATCCCAGTTCCCTCAGCCGCTCCTCATAAAACTTGTGCTCTACTTTTCCTTCTACTGGTTTCCCTGCTTTTGTGTGCTTGCCACCCTGTTCTTACCAACTTACCCGCTTCCCCATTTCAAGTGGTTTTCCTTCACCAGAATACATGTGGTCCATCTTCCCTGGGACATGAGTGATCCCGTATGTCTGAAGTCAGTCCAAGATGCTCAACTCTGTGCTCTAGAAAACCTCTGTATTTGGAAAGCAAAACTTCACTGAGTTAAAATTCCCCTGCTCAAAGCTACTGATGCTGAATTTCAGAAGACATCAGAGGAACTAGGAGTCAGCACCCACTGGATTAGATGCTCTGTGCCCTTCGAAAACGCTTGGGTGGACTATCTTTTGTCCAACATGTAGACAGAGGCATACAAATTATCAGCAACATGTTGAGAAATCAAGATGCTTTAAAGGATAAGACCTTTCTATACACGGTTTCTGGCCAAATTCAGCCCTGTGCTATGAGTAACCGAACAGGAGCTGTGCTCTTAATGCTGAATTTATTGGTCTTTTTGTTTCAAGGTCCTCAGTAATTACCATCATGTGACTGGGGTTCATGGAGTTAAGAATGTAACACGTCCTCCTATCTGGTGTGGGAGTTCTCATATACACAACCTAAAAACGCGGAGAAACCACAGATTTATGAGATCATGCTTTTTAAGCATGCCCTTGTCCAAGAAATAGTAGTTTCTAAATCACTCGCACTCTACGTTCTTACCAACATATTGAATTTGCTTTTATGAAGTAGGCACTGGTCCATGATATTAATTGCCATATTAGTAAAATAGATTTAGAGAGGACTGGAGATTTGCCATGTCACTTTCTAACTCCTTCTCTCTTCTCAACTCGTGGAGGGAAGGAGGGAAACTGCCACCTGGATGCTTGCCAGGCCAAGAGGATGGACTGACGCACACTGGAGAGCATGAAAGCTCTCAGTGAAATATGCTAAAGACACTTAAAATGGCTGGCTGAGCTCTGGTTCACTCATTTCATCTATCGTTGAAATCTCCCACGCACATTAAAGAATTTCCCTCTGATTTCTTAGGCCCCAAAGGTGACCGTGATGTAGTATGATGAGTCCCAAGGATCCGATCTTCAGGTAAATTGGTCACAGCTCCTGTGAGTTTAATGCTGTGAATTTTGCAGCAGTAAAGGAAACTTTGCTAGGAAAAAAAAAAACACATCCACCTATTAGTCACCGCCCCGATTAGGAAGGCTCATAAAGAGCTCTCATAAAGAGCCTTCCTAATTAGTCCTGTAGCGCCAGGGACCTGCAAAAAGCATTGTATCAGGTGAAATTCAAATTTTTTGTCCCTCAAGTCAATTAAGCCTGCCCTTTATTGCAAAATCTGCTTAACAGTGTTCTTCCTCTGCACCGTCTTTGGATGTCAACAAGGCTTCCAAACGGGCAGTTTGACAGTGAAGACGAGAAAACAGATAGAAAAATAATTTCCATAGAGGGTCCTGGTACCTCTTCTCAAGGTACAAACTGTCTGTGGCAAAACTTCTTGGAAACTGACCCCTACCTGTGGGTTCAAAGGGGTCTGTTCTGCTGGCAGCCTTGGTTCTAGGGTACTCATTTAGTAGAGCATTTAAACACTTGAGGCCATTTGTATTCATTAGAGTGATTAAGCAACTGGCTGACTGGGACACATGTTTAAAGTTAAGCGTGACTCTTGGTGCTTTGTTATACTGAGTTTTGTGGGCTATACTCATGTGGATGATGTGTACAGCTACTCTCTGTCCTCCCCTGACTTCTATTATTAATCTGATACCCTTTCCCAGCTCTCGCTGATTCATTCCTTTGCTGTTTCTTCCCTGAGCTTGCTCTGTGGGAAAAAAAAAAAACAACTGGCTCATTGGCTTTTACCCTCTCAGAGATGTTAACTCCTGTGAAGACTTACCCTTCCAGGAAGAAGTAAGCGTTGAGTTTCTGCGTAACGGTAAGGTGGCTTGGATGACATCACAGTAACAGGCAGCAAAATCAGAGATTATTTTGACGATGGCAACCTAATGTCAAAATACTATGGGTGCAGTTCAACACTGTAAATTAATCTTCAGCACTGCTGTAGTAGTCCTGCCTTTCTGCTCCCATGCCTTGTTACCCACAACCCTTCCCTTCTGCTGGCTGTAGGACCTGTCTGACTTGGCCGATCCAGCAGAAACTGCTGTGTGATTTTTGTAGGGCTTCACCATGGAGTCATGTGAGCACATAAGCTGGTCTGAAGGATGAGTGAGTGGGGGCTATAGCCTTATACCACCCTTTGTCTCTGAGAGACCTCTTTGTCTCTCTCTTGGGTTTTTAGTTTGGACTCTTGATTTCGCAAAACCCCTTTCTGAAATTGCCAAAACTTTGCAAACCTGAATTGAATTTTCTGTTCAGCTTAATTCACAGTTCCAAAGATCCTATTTCACCTGGCACTGCAAATTAACTTCCATTTTAATTGTAGTCTTTCAATTCTCAATAATTTTATCACTCCTGAAGTTCTATGCCTGAATGCACCGTGTTAAGTTAAACGTAGAAAGGAATGTTGCCGTCCACGCACAGACCTCTAGCAGCGAAACTCCCATTGCTCCCTAGAAGAAACCCAGAACTAACTCCCTCCCGTGTCCGTAGCCAAGAGACATTTTCTGCCTATAGGACACCTGTCAAAGAGGAACAGACTTTTTATAAAATAAACAAAAATCGTGTGGTGAGCAAACTCAGGGAGGAGAAAAGAACCAGCCAAGTTCCGGATATCCTGGACAGCGATTTTCATGCTTCCTTCAGCTGTCTTGAAGAAAAATATCATCTCTTTCTAGCCAATTCTGGTTTTATTTTCAGCCTAAGGATCATGCTAGGAATAACTGAATAGCATAGATGAAATTTTCTTCCTTGCCTAATGTAATCAAAGACTTAGTAGACAAGGTAAATGATGGCATGAGCTATAATTAAATGTTCTATGGCTTGAGGTATCTAATTGATCTGAGTCTCAAGAGCAGGATGAAAAATGAATTGCAACGTGCACAACGGACCTGTGTGGAGGTGTTCCTTCTCTCTGGGATGGACCAGGATTAAAAGGTCATATTCCAGCAGCCCTAAAACGTGCTGGTGCTCAGACCTGGTTCACAGCTTTGGGCTTACCCAGTGTCTCAGTAAAGCTATGGAAGGACTTTGGGCTCCTCTTCTGGGGTCAAAGCAAGCAAGATGAACTGCTCTCAACTTTGCAGAGAGGCAAGTGTTGAGCCAAAGTTGGAGAATCAACTGCTGGCTTGAGTTGGGATGGTGGCTGAGTATGTCCTTGATGTTCAAGGCAGAGTTTTTGCCTCCTTTCTTTGTGGCTGGTAGGGTACCAATTAATAAACTTTATGAAAACGTGGTGTGCCCTTGTTGAACTTGCCCTGGATCAAAAACTCAGCTATGTAGTGCTAGAAATCTTCCTGATTACTTCTGATACCGAACATGGACATTCACGCTTCTTCAGAGGCTCCGTTTGCAGTCTGTTATGAGGTCCCCGGCCCTCGTGTCTCAAATCCAAACACAAGATGAGACAGCAGATGGATGCAGACAGGCAGGATTAATCTGTTGGACATACTCTGTCTCCCTGTTTAGTTCCTACTTGGCTTTTTCTTTCTCTCTCAACCTTGGTCGGCCTCTTTCCCTGCCCTGTGCTCTCTATATAACACCTTCCCCTATAACTGTATCTTAAAAAAAAATATCCCAGATTCACTGTTCCTAATTCAGAAGCTCAGTTCAAATCAGGCAAAGAAATTGGAACAAAGACCAGAACAGTTTAACCAAAACTGAATTGCCGCATGTTTTAATTTGCTGCAATTTTCCTGCATGCGACTCGGGAACCTCTGGGTGTTTTATTTGGTAAAGTGTGAAATTGCATTAATGCGGGGAGGGGGGGGCCTTTCTGTCTCAAGCAGATACTGTGCGACTGTTTATCCACAAGCGGAGAAAATGTTTTCGCAGTTGGCTGATGTTCAGTCCCATGAATAATATTTTGCAGAGGAGTTTTCTCTCTGATTAGCACAAAATGATCTGTGCATGTCTAGGAACAGCTTTATGGTTGTTCTGCTAGAAAGCAAAGCAGGTTTTTGAAATCACTCCTGCTCCTTGGAATATCTGTATTTGCCTTGGCATCCAGGCAGCGCAGAAAGTAGGAACCCCACAGAGGAGGCTGGATGAACGGAGGAAATGTTGCTTTATCCTGTGCAGATTGTGAGCGGAATGTGATCTCTGAATAAACTATCTCATTTCTTAGAATAACTGAAAAATATTTAATTACTCATGATAGGGTGGAGCCACTTCTGCAGTCTGGCTCTTCTTGTGTTTGAAACTCATCAGCGTTCAGCCTTTTCTTACCCCCTCTCAGAAAGACTTGTTGCATTTGAGTTACCTGAGCCTAATCTTGGTTTTGTCCTGAGATAAATCAGCAACCCATCATCCAGTTCAGTGCACTCCCCAGTGATCTATGAGATACAGCTTTTGGGGGACCTTTTCAGATCCTCACCATTGGAGAAAGGGTTTAGATCACAGATACCATCACAGTATGAAGACTTTCTTGAATTTCATTCTCTTGCTCTTCCAAAGGAAAATCTGAGACTCCCAAACCAACATTGGATTGTTCCACCCGTATAAAAACTGTGTAAAGTTGGAGTAATGCGTTGGTCAGCCTTCTATTTCTTGGGGTTTTTTTGTAATTTATTCATTGCTCTTGAAGGGTAAAATATTTCCAGCTTTTGAAACACGGTGGTTTCTCCCCATCTTCTTTTGATTTTGAAAGAGATCTTTACTGCAGTGCAGCGAAGCACAAATGCTTCTGTGCTATGCTGAGGCATGGGCTTGCGCTGGGTCTGAGATCATGATATGCTTTGCTGGTGACTTTGTAGCCGGCTCTAGAGACTGAATGAAAACACGCGCTCAGCTTTGAGAAAGCACTGTGTCAGGAGAGAAGTCGGTAGGCACGTATAGCGGGGAACAGCACTGAGGGAAACCTCATGTGTAGGTTTTATGATGTTATCCTTTAATTTTCTTCAGCATTTTCCTACCCCTCCACCCTCTCATACGCAGGGAGAAGCGTGTTTATATTATTTGATATACTTCTAGGATGAGAGTGCTAACTTGGCTTTTTTTCTGCTCAGAGTTAATGACTTTTAGCATCATTTACAAGATATTTTTTTCTTTTACATACTTTGCATCTCTCTCAGTTTACCTTCTAGCTGAGAGAGTTATATTATTTCAACTGGGATTTAAGGGAACTGGTAATAGTACCACCAAGGTTAGATGTGGTACTTAGGGACGTGGCTTAGTGGGTAATAGGTGGTGGGGGGATGGTTGGACTAGATGATCCTTGAGGTCACTTCCAACCTTAATGATTCTAATGATTCTAATGATTCTAATGATTCTAAAGGGAGCCGTATACACAAATTTTGTGATATTCTCATTGAAAAAATCTAAAGAATATGAAGAGATCCCAGCCTGCGAAACCATTTCAAGCTTTCTGACCATCTTCAGCGTTATTTGCAGCATCAGAGGTACGTAACTTATGTTTTAAGACAATTGAATCAATTTTTGGAGGACGATCAGTTAAGAACACTGGCAAATCAGCAGATCCAACACTTATCTACAGCAGCTTGAGTCCGAAGCCAATCAAAGCTTTCCAAATACCTGTTGATAAATGAGCTTTTCTGTAGTCTACTTACTTTCCCTAAATAAAGTTAAAGGATTTTATCTCTGGAATGACTGAACAACGCGGGCAAAAGGCATCAGAAGTCAGTGACTTCGGGACAAGCTTTAGAGGGTTTGTTCTTCAACTTTTTCTTAAGAGGACAAACAGCTATCAGACGGAGATTGCGACGCCTCCATGCACTTTTGACCAGATTTCTTTGAATTTTAGTCTGACCAACCCAGAAAGTGGCCCGTGGGGGGAGACAGTATAATAAAGTCAAATAAAATCTTTCTCACTGTTCTTAGATCTGAATTGTGAAGACTTTCCCAGCTGAAATCATTCGACAGATCTGAGAGATGCTTATGCCCATGGACACACTCTCTATATAGACATTAGGATCTCTCTCTAACGACGGGATCAGAGCTACCACGACTTCCCACTGAAGGTGACCCTACCAAGACCCCTATATTACGTGCATATCATCATTTGGAAAGCCTACACACACTTCATTGTCGGAAGGTATTTTTTTCCCCATGCCTATCGACATGTTTACGATGCCCCTTACTTTTTCTATTTTGCAAGCAGCATACAAAGTGTGCCTTGGGAAAATATTTGCAGGAACTTTGGCAAGGGTAGCCTTAGCTTTGCCCTGTGCTTCCTGCAGGTCTGTGGGGAACCCAGCCTCCTGAACAATGGGCTTCAGCTATCAGCCCTCAATGGCTTGACCTTTCTGCGTTTCGGCTGCAAATCGCTGTGTACACACACAACATCAGCTGTACTTTCTCAGCCCCAATTGTTTGAAACTGCCTGAAAACTTCCTATTGAGCAAGTGGATTAAAATGACTGCACTGGTTTCCCTCCCCCACCTGCTTCGCATCTACAAAACAACTCGATTAGCACAATTTGTAAGAATTTCTACAATGGTGGAACGTTGTTATTTCCTGCTCGCACACCTGATGATTTTGCACCCCACATTGTAACTGGGAAAAAAATAATTTTTGAGCTCATTAAGACTGCTGACTGGGCTGAATGGAGAAAGACTTGGGTGTGAGACAGAGACCTGAAATGGTCATTGAAGAACGACAGATAAACAGGAGGGATTTGGTGGGAATGAAAGCAGGGGGATCAAAGCAAGCAGGAACGGAGCACCAGGAAGGGAGTGTGTTGCCTAGGTTTGGCCACCTGAAGTTTCAGGGTCTCTTTGGGCTGAGGTCACCCTCTGGATGTGCTCTTCTTCCCTGACTCTGAAAGGATCTAGTTAGCTTTACTGAAACAAGAAATCCTGAGCTGTTGCATCTACCTGCTGCTTTTTTCCTTGTCCCTATTTCAGCATCCTTCCTCACCAGGGCTTTTGAGAGGAAATCAGTTCTTTCCATCTTACAGAGGCTAACTTGCTCATTGTTGGAGAAAAGAAGGACATTACAGCTTAGCACCTTCAGACCCGCCTTCAGCCACTGAGGAACTCCCATCTACCTCCCCACGAGAGCCACAGATATATTAGCTGTAGCTCCTCTAGGTTAATTGGTGACTGCTCTTGCTTCTTGGAGACCCTTAGGACTGTAGGAAGATATAAAAGAGGATAGAAGTGGCTCTATTCTGTAGAAATTTTTCTTGAGGTTGGTCCTTTTGTAAGAGCATCCTCAGCACATCTTCTGGAAGGTGGCAAGTGAGCAGCTGCTGCTCTGCTGCACCTGATCGTCCTGTGCTCAACCCAGGGAGTTATTTTCATTCCTGTTTTCCCTCCTGTCGCAGAGGAGTTGCCCAGGTCCTGATCCCTGCACATCTCCTGGCTTGTGTGTGCACTTAGCAAAGTTTGTACATTAAGATGTCATTTGAGCAGCTGGGTGAATTTTAAGCAGACAGATAGAGGTGTTACTGTATTTGTACTTTGCAAAGACTGATGAAGGATGTTTGCTCAAGGCTGGACCTCTTTGGCAGCCTCTTGTGGTTCGGTACATTTTCTGTCTGCAATAAGAAGAAAACAAAAAAGAATAAAACCCCAACCCTCCAGTCCTCTGCAAAATTGAAAGCAGGAGAATGGAAGAGTATACCCAAACTGGAAGAAAACCTCTGGAAATCCTGCACGAAGTGATGCCATCTGCCAGACTGAACTAGTCCAGAAGTGGCCAACATGCAGTTCCTGGTTCTGATACCCGTTCTCTAGCTGCTGCAGCAGTGAGCCCTCAGAAGCTGCTGGATCACCCATCTCAGGATCACTCTGGGATCTGTCTCCATGATCAGCCTGGTCTAATCCTGCCAGAGAGCACTGGAGCCCCTGGGAAACTGCTGAGATCCCTCCTGGATGCCCATCTTCCCAGGCTTTCCAAAATGGGAGCTAAATCTTGGTCAAATGAAGCCATGCATGTGGCTTGCAGCTCTGGGCAGGTTGGGTAATCTCTGTTCCTGCCTCCCCAGTCTGCTCTTCAGCTCTCTGTTTAATACAGGGATCCACCCGCTGTGACACCTTGTGGATCATGTCCCACCTTGATAAAACAGCTCTCCTGTCGTATGCTTCGAGCAGTGATATTTTTTTTTTTGGAAGAATACTGGGATTATCAAGGTTTGGATTAGTGAGCAATTTCCTGAGTTTCTCAACATCATAAATGAGGTCAAAAAGGTCTTTTTGAATGGAACCCATTAATCTCCTTGTTGTTAGCAAGGAAACGTTGAAAAGTGCAGGTGTTAACAGTCGCTGTGTTATTTTTGGGAGAATGTGAACTGAAACACTCACAGGAAGCGTAGTATTCCCCTGCCAGCATCCTGGAGTATTATTTTAGGCAGCAGAACTAAGGGTTATGTGCAGGATTATGCTTTCATCACACCTTTAGGGCTAGAGAACTTCATGTGCAAGAATTTTGCCTGGAGCATTTCTTTTCTCTGTCTCTTTTTGAAAATTAAAATAATCACTGTGGTCCCCGTCAACCTGCAGCGTTATGATGCAACTCCTGGGTAAAAGCAGGACAGCAGTCGGTCACTGGATCACGGAAGGGATGTTGCTCTGCTTAAGGGGTCGTTTCAGCTTGCTCTGAAATATAGCAAGGTGAGGGCATTTGTTCCTCCGGCCGCTCTCTGAAAGGCTTCTTCAGCAAAGCCTTTTTACAAATATACTGCTGGAAATGAGCCCAGGTAGGAGCTTTCGGATCTGGATCCAATATCCAGCCTGTTTGCTGACTTTAGGACCAGAGTCTGGAATAAGTGAAATAAATGAATGGGAAGGAATCGGGCACATGTGGAGGTGAAGTGATAGGGTGAGGGTCCCAGAGTTCCTTAGTAGCAGAGCAATTTGACTTCAGAAGAGTTTTAGCCATCAGTCTGCTGCTGCCTCCTGCTACAGACACTCCTGCTAATTGAACTCCCAAGCCCTGTAGCTAAAGCAGGATCCATACCCTTGCAACAACAACAACCCAGGCTTGTGTTTCAGGCGCACATCTAAGTATGTTCACCAGTTGAAAGGTTTCCAAAACATGTGAACTTCTCTGTGTGCAGCAGACAGAGCTGTAATATGTTTTGATGGCAAAGAAAATGGGGAGAGGGAATAAAACAGGAGAAAAATATTCAAATGAATGTTAAGGGTAATGAGTAGTAAGTAGAGTAACTTGGTTGAAGCGCGGTTTTCCAAGCACTGACGCTTTAATATAATACGGCTGTAGAATTGCATGTTCTTGCAAAGGATGACCTTATGTGGATGCCTCTGCATAGCCAGACAAAGTTAACAACGCCACATCACAGGGTAAATGTCAGGCAGCACTGGTGGCTGAGTGAATGTGCTGGCTGGAGAAACTTTCCCTAGTGACATGAGATAGTTATAAAAAGAATCATCTCCATAGAGATTTGTAGGGAAGCCATCCAGGATCCCTCAAGAAATTAATGACCCTCAAAGATGAAGGGCTTGACGTTCCTTTCTGATACAAAAATGCTGAGTGGAGGAGCAAAGTCACCCCAAACCTTCCCACTTAACTTGTTTTGGTTTATCCTCCCTTTTAAAGAGTGGTTACTGGAGTGCATCACCTCTCTGGCCAGTAGAACTGGTAAGGAAAGGTCACTTGTAACCTGAGTTTGTCCCATCAGCTGATCAAAATCCAGAACATAACCAAACAAGAATCTCACTGAATATGTAAGAAATTCACTTCCCATCTCCACCAACCTGTCTTGCACTACTGCTCTGGTGGGCCAGGCAATTTTCTTCTGAATATCTAGCATTTGAGATGGGTTAGTCATCTCCAGGCACTCTTCCAAGGAGCTCTTTATCAGCTACAAGTTCTTTTTTAGGGTCTGTGGAGTTTTGACTAACAAAGGAGGAGCAGCTTTTAAACACTGTGCAGAAACAAACTCGGCTGAGCAAAGCGTGGACGCTCAAGGTCTGCTCCACTCATGCCTATGGACTTTAAATCAGGCGGTGGGATCTCCGTGTGGTAACTAAGTCTGCAGATACACAGCTAAATGAGCATTTAGCTTTGCATTGCCTCAATAATTACCAGATTTGCATTTAGTTACTATAATTAGGTGACTAGTCATGGCGCTCCCTCAGTTTTAGTGCTGACTTAGAAATGCCAGAAGAAGCTAGGCTGTTGCTAGCGTGTTTACCACACAGCAAACAAGGGACTTAGGGAGCTCCCTGGAAGGTAATGATGGCAGCTGTGCACCACAATCCAAACTGAACGTTTTTCCCAGGTAGCGGGCTAGTAACGACTCAAAATTTTCAAGCCTCTCTTTACTTAGTGTGTTAAAAGTTGTTTCCCAAGGTGATGGAGATTTAAGCAGATCAGGCTGATAGGCAAGCGTCCCAGCCCACCAGCACTGCTGTGTTTCTGATAGGGGAACTAGTGATTGCTGGCCACTAAAAGGCAGAGGGAGGATAACTTCCCAGTAACTAAAGTCATAAATACTCGCTTTCACCTTAAATGGGATTAATAAAGATACTCCCTGCTCTTAAATGCACTAATTTAAAATAATGCACCAACTCCCCAGCACATTTTTTTTTTTTTACCTGACATCTGTTCAAACATCTGCTCGGCAGGACAAGAATGAATCATATTACACTGATTATATTTGCTTAATTCTACCATGTAGTCTTTGATCCACATCAGGTCGACATGCTAGCCAGATACCGCGAAAACCAAACTTCAATCTGTGTGTTATTGCGCCGAACAATTACAAGAAAAGGCCCAGATCTTGCTCGTTGGCTGTATCGAGGCAGCAAGGAGAAAAGCCATTCCTTGTTCGCGGGCTGCTGTTTCCTGCGTCTGTCGAGGGGAGAGTTTTGCGTCTTGTTGCTCAAGCGTCTCCCCATGAAAGGTAGTCCGTAGCAGACCAGAGATTTCCTCTGGATGAGGAAAGCTCTTCCCTGCTCCCATGATACAGGAGGTTTTGCTGGACCCGTGCGCAGAGCCGGCACCCCAAAGGGCACTGTTTCCATGATGCTCCTCCAGCACACTTGACATCCGCGGTGGGCTCCCCCAGGGCTGCTCCTTCATCAGTTGTTCCAAAACCCTCGTTAAGGCTTTGGAAGGGGAAATCTTCTTTTCCTCATTACATCATTCCGAAAGGGATGCTGCAGTAAGAGGAGGATCACAAGCAATTTGATTTTTTCCTGTGTGTACCATAACCTTTGGCATTCAATCTAAACGAGCTCTACACACATGCGTGACAACTCTCCTCCGCCGCTAGATAGGATTTCCAGCGTGTGCCCTTTCCAAAGTGCTGTTTAGAATAATCCCCTAGATATGTGACTCAGAAGATTTCTTTTGATTAAAAAATAAAAGGAGGAGGAAAGAAGAATTAAAAATCACCTAAGCCGAATGATTTTATTCCATGGTTTTAATTAGGTGGTTGGGAGCGTACCAAAATCGAGTTACCGCGCATTTGGAAGCATCTCAGGCAGCCGTACAAATTACTTAGTTAAAACTAAAAGCTTCAGAGATCCCACGGATTATGCGGAGGCCCAAGTAAATCTTCATGGGACAAGGCAGAAGAGGAAAAGCTGTTTTTATTTACATTAGTTAAAGTGCTCATTGGGGTAGAATATACAGTGCAGCAAGATGATAGTCTCTTCATATTTTTTTTTTAAATGTGTGTATATAGATATTTTTTTCCTAAGATGGCATCAAAACTCTCAGGGTCTAAGACAGTAAAGCAGAGAACTTCGGAACTGGAAAAGAAAGCTGGTGGGACCAAAACAAGCTCGCTCTATCCAGCACGTCTTGGTCATTTTCTCCCAAAGATTCCTGTGATGGGCTGGGACAGACTAGAGATCTTCCCCTGCTGACATTGTTCATGAAAAAATTGCCTGCACCTTAATTAAGGGACAGTTAATCAAAGGTCTGGGATGTCTGTAGATATGCAGGATTTTTGTAGCCATCAACAAGGGTTGTTTCTAGCTCCAAAGCTAAAACAGGACACACGGGGAGGACGTGTAAACACTCTGGGTCAGAGCATCTTCTCTGTGCAAAGTGTGCAGAGGAGCCCATGGGCTGGACCTCAAAGCATCTTTTGATGTCAGCTGAGTTTTCTAGGCTTGCTCATAACCACAGGCTTTTTCCTTCATCCCGTTTCTGTTGCCCATATTTTGAGGGATGCTTTTGCTCTTTCAAAAAATATCAGCCCAAAACTGGTTAAAAATTAAAATAAAGGACAGAGAAAGACAAAAGGAAGAGAAATTGTGCTGTATAAATTATCTGGGCATCACATTTTTCTCCACCAATTAAAAAGAGACAAAAGACCTCAATAAAAATCCATGCCCAGGGAAAGCAAATGACTTCTCCCAAATGTCTTTGGTTAGCCAAAGCCTCGTTGTCTCGGAAAGGGAAAAATGTGTGTTGAATAGTTTCCAGCTAGCTTTAATCGGGATATCACTCGCCTATGTTCCTCCGAGGTTTGTGTCAGGGTCACCTAGAGCGGGTGGATGAGTAGCCTTTTGTAGCATCAGCATGAGTCCAAGGTAAATAACAATGAATGTTAACGGCACTTTTTGTTTCCCTGACGTGCTAGGGAGCCCAGCGCTCTCCAAGGAGGGAAGGGGGAGCGGAGGATGGGCTGACGCCCGCTCCAGGAGTTGTACAGTTTCTTCATCTTGACGTGTTTGGGTGTTTTCTCAAGCCAAGTTTCCTTGCTTTTGTCCTGCTCCCCTGCTCCTTTCCTGGTACAATTCACACACACAAAAAAAAAGCTGTTTATAGTGCCGAAGACGCCTCGTAAATAAGCCAGGAGGACTGTAACAATTTACTGGAGCCCTGTTGGTACCTGCCAGCCTCTTGTGTTTAGACGTGGGTGTCCTTTGAAGGGATTTTTGGTTCTTTTCAGGCATGGCAGGGGGAGGGTGGGGCGGTGTTTTCAAGGACCCTAGATAAAGTTTAGGTGCTGGAGTTTTGGAGCTTGATGCCTCCAGGTTTCTAGAGTCCAGCTAGCTGGTTCTCCCCAGCTTCCTTTTCCCCACTTTTCTGATTCAAGATTCACCCATGAGTTATTTTTCACAACATATCAACTCCCTTTGAGGCTGCAGCTTTGCAAATCAGAGCCTGCCTCTGGGCTTTATCATCTTACGAACACTGAGACTCCTATGCTAAAGCAGTCATGATAATCACAGAATAATTTAGGTTGGAAAGGACTTCTGAAGGTCCTCTGGTCTCAGTCAGAGCAGGACAAGCTTTGAAGTTGCACGAGGTTGTGCTCAGGTCCATCTAATTTCTTGTAGGCAGGCAACACACTGGAAAGCCTTCTGCCAGAGCTGGCAGTGATCAGCTGCTTTCTGGCAGAAAAGCTGAGCACTTTAAGCATCCCAGAAAGCCAGATGGTTTCCTTAGTCCCCCTGGAGCAATCTCTCCAGGCTGGGTTGGAGGTAGCTCAGCAGAGTGACATGGTGGATTGAAGCTTTTATTCCCGGTTCCAACGAGTAACACTCATAACACCTTGCCCTGCTCAGGAGGAGGGGAGAAAAAAAATCATATATTAATGCAAAGCAAAGATCAATTGGCCAGCTAAATCATCCAAAAGGAAAGCAGATGCAAAAGGATGACAGTTTCTTGTTTGTCTGCTGGCCAATTCTGTTCCTCAGGATTTCAATTACAAACCTCAATGCCTGGAGGTGGCAGGAAAGGCTTAAACTGTACCACGCAGAACTGCAGCTCAGATGGAAGAAAACGTATTTATTTTTCCTGACGAGGATGGGGTCACGGTGATTTCTCCTCGCTGGGTTCCTCGCCATGAACGCGCCACAGGGGGAAGTGTGGGCTCTTGTTGGGCTTCCAGAGAATTTCCTTTGAAACCTTTCGCAATGCCTCTGAAAGTAAGAAAAATGTTCCCATTCATTAATGCTCTGGTGCGAGAGGGAGGGAGAGGAGAAGGAAAGTACATGGTCAACTAGAATAAATGCAGCATTGCTGGGATTAAAGGTAGAAAAAGGGCAGGGGGAGCCGTCATTTTTCATGGGGAAAGAAAAGAATTAAACTTTAAAAGGAATGGTTTTGCCAGAGCTCAGTGCAGCCTTTTTATTTTTATTATTCTAACTGTTGTGAGTTAAAAGAGATCTTCTAAGATTTATTCTAGTCTGTGGTTTTGGACTGCTAGCCGATAGCTGACCACCTCTGAAACGGGAGAAAAGCAGACTGGATCAAGCCTCTGCTCACGTGCAGAGCGATCCGTGCAGTGGCCGAAGTGCTTGTAACTTTGACAAGATGGGGCAAAGGACATCCCCATCTGTAACATCTCTGCCACCTCTTCTCTCTGTCCCCTGAGAAGCTTTCTGTCCGGGCTTGAGGAGTAAGTGCCAGTACTAATAATATTTTTTAAAAAATCCGATCAGATAACCAAGTTTTCTCCTCCTTGCGTGGGTTCTCTGCTGGACGTGCGTGACGGCCTCAGTTTTTGTCGTGGTGGAAAGAAGCCAGTGTTGGGTTTTTCGTGTGTGAACAGGAGTGAAGAAACAACCAGAAAAAGAGTGGTAGTTCTGAGATGGGATTTCAGCTGGTGCAACCAGGTATACCCTGCAGTGTCCCCTCTGCAGTGTCCCCTATGCAGTGTCCTCCTCTGTCCATCCTGATGTCCTCGGCAAGGAAGCCCGATCAACCATGCTTGGCACCAGGCTCGGCCCATCCGCCTGGAAAATTGCCTGGCAAAGCCAGCAGCAAAATGAGTTTTCACAGCTTGCCAGCAAAAGAAAAATCTTTATCACATTCTTCGTAACCATAATTAAGGCAAGATTAAAAGGGACCACATGAAGCTGTTGGTGTTGAAATTATATGGGGTCTGATTAAATGCCTTTATTAAAATCCTATTTAACCTGCACATGTAGGAAGAGGAATGTTTCTGTGTGCAGAAATTCGATTTACCCCTCATAAGCTGAGCTTGGCATTCATTTTGCCATCTGCAAAGACCTAATTTTATATATATATAATATATATTTCTTTTAAAACATGCGAAGAAACTTTCCTGTTTTTCTGGGCATTGAAGCTTGCAGGAAATGTATCACCACATGAATTCTTTTTTTTTTTTTTTAACTTTTCCAGGTCTGCAATCACTTAGACTCCAGTGCCAAGCCTTCTCTTTACAAACATATTCCCATCCAATTTTATTCATGTTGTTCAATGTATATTATATCCCTACGAAGAAATTATGGATGGAAGTGACAGGACATGGCAGTGAAATCTCATCCACTGAGCAGCTTCTTGCTCTCCTTTTGCTTTCAGTAAGCTTATTAATTGTTAAATGAACCAAAGCAGAAATTTCCAAGAAAAAAAAATAATTAATCTTTCATAATAAACATACCATTATTCTGAGCCCTTGTAAGGACCAAGGGATCAAAGAGGCTTTTTTTTGTTAAAAAAAAAAAACTTTAAAAGAAAATCACAGGGAAATGATGATCCAACACCTGATCCTGAAATTGCCTCCGCAGCAATTTTTCCATTGAATTGTGTCCTGTAGGGAAAGTTACTGAAAATAATAGCAATTTATAGGAGTGTACGTTGCGTCTGCACAAATCAGCAAACTGGATCAGGCAAAGCCCTGTGCCCACGCTGTCACCTGGAGTGACTGACATCCGTCACTCAGGCAGGCAGTGCCTTCTTCGCTTGGGACTGGAGATATAAGAAGTGAGGACAGCTTGGTGGGGAAAGGAATGGAGCAATATCCTCTTAAAGAGAAGGCTGGCAGAGCTACAACAGATTTATTCAAGTGCAGGGTCATGGGTATGTTGGATGGGGCTGAAAGGATGGGCAACAGCAAGGAGATGAGGTTCCTCTGCTAGAGCCGGAGCTGGATTTTACACTTAAAGTTACATACATACATGTTGGGCAATGTTGGAAAATGGGTTAATGCCATCCACACGCTTCTCATGGCCCTAATTCCAACCTCTGAAATCGGTGGGAAACTTTCCACCGATCTTGAGAAGACCGGGGGAGGACCCTACAGCCATGCTGTTGCCAGGGAGATGCTCGGTCCCTGCCTTGACCCATCGTGCAAACCTCGTGTTGGCCATGCTAATGGGAAGGCAAAAGCCCAGGGGGGTCCTTAACACGTCTGTCACCGCTGTCTCCCGGCTGTTCCCGTAAGGCGCAGAAAGGGATGCTGCTCTTCGACGGGTTCGCGTGCTCCTCAGGTTGCATTGCTTAAGGGTGGGATTATCCAAACCCTTTGCATGGACCTAATTCTGCTCCAGGTCCCGCTGTCGGGAGGGAGCAGGGGTTGCTCTGGTGAGTGGGAGAATTCGCCCTGGGTGCATGCTGCAATTTGCTTTTTGCTTAAAAATCAACATGCTTTTTTTGGTAAGTTGGAACATTGCAAAAACATAAAAGCTCAGAAATCAAAGGTTTCCTGTTATAAATAATCTTGTATCCCTTAGGCATTGAAGGGGAAAATATAGCCAAGATTAGACTGAAAGGTTTTGGGGGCTTTCTGTGGTGGTGGTTTTTTTTTAAATAAAATTAAAAAAAAAATCTAAAAATAACCTGTTGGTGGGAGGTCGAGGTACATGTTTCTTTGCAATTGTTTCAGAATATGTTTATTAATATAAAGTGTCAGTTTGTCTTTCTGGCATAAATGTTAAAAAGACATATGTCTCCACCTCCCAGGATCCTGAATCTCATGCTAACGGTGTTCCTTTTTCCAGAATAAAAATTTCTCACTAGTAAACATACAATGAAAAGCTGCAGTATTTGATCTCTTTAAAAATCAATTGCAAAACATGATGAACTTTAAATCAGTGGAAAAAAAAGCTGAGATCCAAAAGTGCTGAAAGTTTTTTAGATGTAAATATGCTGATTTTATTCAATGCTACATTTCTGTACCCAAATGTGTAATTCTTTTCTCAGTAGCAGCAGAGAGAACAGTGGATTTTTGGATCCGTTAATGCACTTGGTACATGAAACACCCTTAGGGCAATGTTTTGTACAGCATATGATGGTGAGGTGTGAAAAAAAATGTTTATTTCAGAACTATTACCTGATGATGTAATTTGAGGTTTCCAGCTTCTAAAAAACAGCAAGCAATTGCTCTTTATGCCCTGACACCGCACAGGTGGCTCATGTCAAAGCAGAGTCTGTGACCTCCTGCCTTTGGGGAGGGAGGTGTCCTCCCGGCTGTGTGTCATTCTGCTGTGCCTTGTCGGGTGTGCTGATAGATGATGGGTGCCCATCCTGGGGTGGGCAGACTGGGCTAGCGTCAGAGGTCTAAAGGCTATTGCTCTTCCACAAAGAATGGACAAGGAAACAACTGTTGAAGCTTATCAGAGTAATGAGAAACTCAGTGATCCCATGGGAGGATGCAAAAGATGAGGGTCCTTGGGTCCACCACTGATCTACTGCTTGGTCTTGAGCAATTCACCCTGGCTTCCACAAGTACCTATCCTCTATTGCAGAAGGAAATTCTCTTGGGCAAGACCCTGCAGTCCTGCCTTGCTCATCCATGGACTCCTCTAATACATTCAGTGTGTGTGTCTGTAGAAAAGAAACTGTACTCCAAGGCACAATGATGCTCTTCAGACAGCCATGATGTTTCATCGGAACATAGCTAGATGTTGTTGATAATTAAAAGAGAACATTAAGCCTATTTCTGCTATAAATAGTGTTGAAGATCTTTCTCTTTTCCATCTTGACCACCTGTAGAGATTCTTGATTCAGCGTCTAATACCCTACTGCCTGATCACTAAAGCAGACCTCATGGCAAATACTCATTGCCCTCTGACACTCAAGAGTTACGTATGGACAGGAGCAAGACTTAAGACTCAGGAGAAGGAAGAAGAGGAGGAAGAAATGGACTCAAGCCAACATTTTCTAAACTGTCAGAGCGTTTTCTTGGTGACCGTATCTTCAGTTCTCTTATCCTTGCCTCAGCTAGGTGTGCAGTTTGAAGGCACAAGTAGCTGAGACTTTTGTCGTTGTAGAGTGATTATGATGGCCTGTGACTCCCACTGGCAGGGATTTCCATTCACTTGTGTAAATGAAAATGAGTCCAGTGATGTAGATATCAGTAGAAACAAGTGTCCTTAGATTTTTTTCTGGACAGCCTCCAAAATGTTTAGGTAGGATTATGTTTCTATTTTATTTCCGGGTTTTAGAGTATTGTAGATAATATGAAGTTAAATAAACTAGTCTCGCTCCTTTGGTCTGCACTTATTTATATCTACCAGTTCCATGAAAATCAAGAAAAAACACACACGTAGGGTCAGAGTCTTGTTCCGTATCAAATTTGCCTGAAGTTAATTGAATTGTGGGGAGTATCTAAGAACGCTGCAAAAGTAACTTCTGGAGAGAGTAACCTGAACATGTCTTGAGATAAATTTTCAGTGGGTATAAAAACCAGTGTGTGTGCATCAGGAGACTATTTACCCTTTCCTGTTTTCTTTTCTTTTTCTTTTTTCTTTTTTCTTTAAGTTCATATATACAGAAGGAATGCAGCTTGAAGTAATTTTAGCAAGTTCTTCTCTGGTGAAAATTAAAAAATATTAAGGGCATGTGCCAGTTGGTTGGAATGAATTACCTTTTGATACTAAATCCAAAGAAAGAAATTTTGCTTGGTAAAATGAACCGGTGCAAATTTTTTTAGATCTTGCACATTAGACTCCTAGCCAGCTACGTTACGATGTGATTCTTTATGACACAGCTGCAATAGCAAGTTATTAATAAAAGGATTAATGGTTAGAATAATAGTAATTCTCAGCAAACGGTATGATATGGGAATACTGGAATACGCAATGTGAAAATGCAGTCATATTACTGTAAAAAATCTTGCACACTATGTACGCATCCATACGCACACATATGGTTTCATAATATATCCTAGATTGCAAAGAACAAATGGAATTTAGGAATGATTTGGTTTACAGTTCCCTTAAGTAACATTATCTTGTTAAAGACATTAACCTCAGGCCTTTACTGTTATATATTTGCTTTTATTGTTTTCATCCTGGGGAGCAACCTGTAGGAGAGACACTCAACAGGAAAAGAAGGTTCAAAGGGCATCAAAACATTGATTTTCAAGATGGCTGAACAGCTGTCTTGGGAGCACTGTGCAATTATGAAAAACAGACATCTCTGTTTAGCCTTCCTTATTACCAAAAATCTTCCCATACCTCTCAAGCACTATTAACTGGGGTGAGATTTAGCTTGGCATCATCGATTTTGCTCAACGGGCTTCGGTACCCCCACTAAGCAGAATTTAACTAGATCATATATATTTTCTTCTGCGCTATATACAACCGAGTGCTGGCAGAAAGACTGAAAATGAGTCAAACAGCCTCTTCCAGAAAGGTTTCTCCCAACACAACTGTAGTGATCTACATGGGATTTGTTATTTCTATTCACCCTCGGGGCTTTTATACAGTGTTTGTTTGCTGTGGGTTTATGGGTTAAGTATGCACAAATCTTAGAATAAACTTCAGGAATAACGTTTCCAGTTAAGTTGCTTGACAAGTCCATTTTAAAACCCCTTTGGAAGCCTCTGCACATGCTCTCCAGGATTGCTCCTGTTCCTTAAAACAGGTGTTCTTCCTTGGTTTCCCTTGTCCTTGCTGAAGGCCAAAGCAGCTTTTTTAACGCCTTTGGCAAATCCTACATTGTCTAACCCGTTATCTAGGGACAAATTATACAGCATGATGAGTTCTGTCATTTCCAGAGCATTTGCCACAGCTTCTCACCTGTGCTTTAAATGAGCTGGGGACGGGGTAATGCTGTACGGTCCCAATTGCATCGTCCCCTCCTAGGCTCAGCTGCGCAAATGCTCTAAGCATCCTAAGCTGCCTCCAGTTTGACTCCATGTGTCTACATGTACAAATACCTGCTGTCTCCTCCGTTGCACCATGCTCCCAGGTGGAGGCAGTTTGCATCTCAGAGGTTGAGGATGGAAGGGTCTGCACTGTCCATGGAGCACTCCTTCCCAAGGCAAAGCGAGTAAAATAGAGGTGATGCCAGAATAGACAAGATCATGAGAATGGGATATTCTGGGGAAAACCCAGCTGCTCCCCAGGGAAGGAAAAAAAAAACCCAATCCAAAATATATACGTTCTTTGAGTTCCATTACCCAAAGAGAACTCAAAGTTCCGTTAATTTCCTTCCCAAATAAAATAGTTTCCTCTGGAAAGTACTTAATACACAGATGCCCCAGACACCATGACTGCTGAGCGTTTGCCTCAACATTTCCAATCTGGGTCAGCTTTTTCATGTAGTCACAGCTTCAAAGATGACTTTAAGCATGTAGTGCATTTTTTTCCCCATGTGCAGTTGTTCTCTTTTACGTGAGACAAAGACTCAGTTAAGTGGCATCCATTCCGGAGGTCACAGCGTACAGTTCACAGGAACAAGCAGGCTTTTCAAATTTCAGCTCTCATTTCAGGCTGCTTGCAAACTCAAGCATCCACCTCTTTAATCTGTTACAGCTGAAGGGTTATTTCTTTCCCAGGACCACAAAAGATAGAAACTGATTTTTTTTTTAAAAAAAAAAAAGTACGTATGCCTGAAACCGTGGGTTCTGGAACGGAAAACAGCAGTTGAGATGATGTACTGTCAAGTGGTATCACTGTTAGTGCCTCCACCGACATGAGTGTTTGGGGCGCTGTCTTCTCTGCTGGTCTCCAAGGATGTAATTAGGATGCAGCGCCATAGGTCTCCATTCATGGAGTTTCCTGGAGGTCAGCAGCTGTGGGAGGGCTTTTCCTCTTGTCTTTTCAGTAGCCTAAGACTTGGGAGTTTAGAGCTATTCTTTACTGTTATAGCAATTTGCTGTGGAGAGAAAATGAACAAATCCTGTGAGAGCCGATAGAGGCCAAATCAATATTTATTCTGCATTGATTATGAATAAAGACGTGTTTCCTAAGGCACAGGTGATTAAATGTATGGTCAGATGCCAGCTCTGTATTTAAAAGATACATTCACAGTATTTAAGAACATGCTGCCTTTTAAAAACATTGAATTGTGGTTTTGTCAGTGAATGGTAAGCTGGGATACAAAGATCTGGGAATGGCGTATTTGAATGTGTGAAGTCATCAAAATCTCTTTTTACCCCACTTATTCAGCATGCTCTGATAATTTTTTCCAATGTGCTGCAAATTTTTTCCAATAAGACTGTAGGATTGTGTTGTTGGATGCTGACTGGTGGAAAATTGGTTATTTAAATTGCAGGAAATGTCTGATTTTTACAACTGGTTTCTAATTAGGGAAGAATCCAACTGTCAACCAGCAGAGGAATTATGAAATGTTAAAGTCACTGGGGGGGATGGAGAAAAATTAACATTCTCAGCCGTAGCGTCGTTGCTGTGCTCTCCAAATGCTGGGCCGCTTACCTTGCAAACGCTCGTGGTCTGTTCGGCTGAGGGATCCTACGGGAGTTGCACATGACAAGAGAACAGTTTATTGCTTAAACTCTTCTGGGGTCAGCAAAAAGTCATGGAGGCCCAGAGTTTCTTCGCATTGAAGTCAACAGTCAAAGGTTTAGAGCCAAGTGAGTCAGGTGGTGTGTTTCAGCACAGCTCCGTTGGCTTCGGTGGCTTCGGTAGGATGTGCAGCCACTGAGGACCTGACATGCTGGCCTTGGTGGGAGTGGGATTTTTGAAAAGTGGTTCAAGATTTCTCATCAGCTTAGACAAAGCTGCGTGTTATGGTCCAAAGGCTCAGGAGCCAGAGCCAAGCTGGGCTCTTGCTGCTGCTGTCCTGGGAGGAAGAATTGGAGGAGGAAGGTGAAGGCAGAGAGACAAAGACTTGAGGTAATGGCCAGGGTTATGGTTGGGTTGGCATGAATAAAACAGCTGTAGCTGCTCAACTAGAGCTGGCCCAGATTTGCGATCCTGCAAACCTTTTGATGGGACCACCTGGGTAAGGGCACATCTGCCCTTAATGCTTGAATTTAGGTTACTGGTTTCTTGCTTAACCCATGGAAAATAGTGAAAGACACCGAACTGCAGAGCTCTGTCCAACAGCAGCCAACCTACCCAGCAGGAATTCCTACAAAGCAGTTTGGGGAGATGTAATCTGATTCGGGACTGCAACTGTTATTGTTTTCTTAGTCTGTACCTTCAGTTTGGATTTTTAACAGCTTAGTAATCAAACTGAATGTATTGATATCTTTTGAACTGCTATTAATTTAAAGCTGCCTTTGTGTTACCCCAGTTTTGTGTTATATGTAACGCTTTGGCACTATCGTATTGTGCCCACGTGCCTCGAATGAGAAGCCGGTCTTGTGAGATACAAGAAACATGTATCCCCCATCAGCCTGAAAGGGTACTGGCGGGAAGACAAAGTAGCTTGGAAGAAGTTTCGATGTTATCTGAGAAGTCAAAAAATCAAGAATGTGTTATAGTTGGAAGCAATCAGCGGAGATAAGGCTGGACTCCAAGAGGTGGAAAAGAAGCGGCCAAAAGGTGACCTTGAGGGAGTGTGTATGTGTAAATACAGAAAGCACTGAGTGTTAGAAACGATGGTCGTTGCCTGGGACAACGACGACTTCTTGGACGCCCTGGGAAAGTAGAGAAAATCATGCAAGTTCTGCTCTGCTGCTATCGTTGCCCAAGTTGGATGTTAGTTACAGGAAATCTCAAGCCAACAAGTTGGATCTG
This sequence comes from Psophia crepitans, assembly GCA_013399095.1. NCBI lineage: Eukaryota > Metazoa > Chordata > Aves > Gruiformes > Psophiidae > Psophia > Psophia crepitans. Next base: position 257,906 of record VWZZ01000600.1, read on the forward strand.
AGCACCCTTGTCCAGATCCAATTTTCATCCACTTGATTTTGTTCTTGTTTATATGGGAATGACTTGGCTAGTGTCAGCGCTTTTTGCAATGTTGCAAAATAGGTGGAAGTGGGATCAGAATTTGGTCCGACCTGATCTATAGCGAGTCAGTCCTAAGACGTCACATTAGAAACTCAAGGCTGAACTTGTGGTCGTGTTCCGTCCTGCTGGTTCTCATGTGTTGGACCATAGGGCACCCAGTCATCCTCTTGTCCCTTGGAAATCTCCCACAGGATGGAACCTACAAAGGGTGTGCTGGATTCCTCTTGTGTCATTGCTCTGTTCAATTCATGCAAGAGAAATCCCCAAGACAGGATGGGATTGCTTTTCCACCGCTGTGCAGGAAACAGCATGAAGACCTCCAAGCCAAGCCAAGAGGTAAGCTTTCGGTGCTCAGATTGGACCCTTCTAGAAAATGCAGGGTGAACTGAGAACTTGGGCTCTAAACCTGGATGAAATCCTTGGCTCAGATCTACTGATACCAGTCCTATCTCTAATTTTGGGGACAAGATAAATATTTAAGAGTGCTCAGCTGTGTGTTTTTGTAAGGAATATGTATAGTCTCGGATAAGAAGATGAGTCACTATTATGAGATAGTGCCTGGCTGTTACTGGAACACTGTAAAGCAGCTATATTAAGACTACATTAAGGAACAAGTTGAATAATTGTTTAAAGATGAAAAGCCACATTTCTCCACAAAGAGAAAATGTTAAGAGCTCTATGACTTGCTGTCTCCTTTCCAACATGAAGAGTTTCACAGGAAAGGACTGATAAACCAAAAAAACCCCAAGGAAGAGGGCAGAAAGCATGTCCCACATGCAATGCCAGAAAACCAAATTACTGTTATTTTCTTATTAGATACTGCTGTCTTGGTAGATAAGAGATACGGGTATGAATTAAAAAGAGACATTTTTGTCCAAGGCTTGATATCACAGGGTAGCAAGTGCCTTGGTGAGGCACTGAGCATAGGCTCAATAGGCAGTGATGAATGCCAGTGATGATGGGCAAGATGAATGGCATTGTGAGATTTCTGCAAAGGCTATGAGGTGTAGCAAGGCCTGGGAAGGCTGAAAAACATGGATTTTGGAAGAAGTCATCATTTCCAAGGATCCACCTTCTTGATGTGGTCTAGAAAAAGGTACAGAAACAGTGCAAGTAAAGAGGTTTACTGTATGATGCGCGGAGGATATGTGAAAGCAAGCAGGAGAAAGCTCATGCAAAGGACACCTGTGACTTCAGGACCAGTCCAATATAGATGGTGTAACTGGAAAGAGCTGAGACTCTAAAGACTTAGAGATTTACAGCTGAAGTTGGCAAGGAACCATCTCACAGTGTTCTCACCATGCCTCATTGTTCTCATTGATTCAGGCTCACGTCTGCTGGAAAACAGGACTCAGGGTGACAGTGCCATGGTCTGCAAAATGTTCTTGGAGAGGCTGGTACGACACAGCATCCCCTGGGCAGGGGCACGGCTCAGCACCCAGCGAGCACCCTCCTGGGAGCACATCTCCTTAGCATGGAGAGGACACTTCACAGAGATAACATGCAACGACCTAGTATATATTTTCTAGTCTTTAATTCCTCGTATTTTTGGACTCAAATCGGTTGTGAGGATTAAGTAATTTGATAATTTACATAAAATACAGATATGCATGAAGCAAAAGCTTGAACATTGTTAATGTGAAATGATATGAAGTGGGTGATGGTGAACTGGGCACCAAGTGACCACAGATATTTGCTGGCCTGACAGGCAACTTGACTTTAAATCATACTGATTATTAAACAACTGTGTCAACCTGCCTGTTAGGTTAGGACCAAAACCAAGTCCCTTAAAAAACTTAAAAACCAGAATAACCCTCCTCCCCCTTCCACCGGAGCAACCTCCCATCCAGCCTGCTGGATTTCCGAACTTGGAACGGGGTTTAAAGCCGGGAGATGATATTACACACAGCCTGTCAGCACGCACTTCCAGAGCCCAGGCAAAGCAAGACAGCCTCTATCATTACAGGTGGAAAATGTTTTTTAAGCAAAGTTTTTGGAAGAATTACAGCCCCGCGCGCACAGCGGAAGACGACGTTTTTCTTTGCACTTTATCAGCCATGTTTCCGATGCGCGTGGTCCTGCGATGTCGGTTTGTCCGCTGGGAAGGGATGTCAGATAAACAGGTAGTTTGTACTTTGCTGGAGCCTTCCTCATCCTCATCCAGGGAAGTCTGCTGAAATCCGAGATATAAAAAAATGGGAGACCAGATTCCTGAATAGGTGTATGTTGGCGTGCCTCCATGGCGTCGGTGAGGTTACACTGATTTATGCAAGCTGAGAAATCTGCTTCGCGGTGAGCTGGTATAGATAATATTTCATTTGCTTGGTCTTGGAGGGGTGGGAAAAGGAAAGAAGTTATAATGAGGATGAAATTGTCATGGTTTTGAACAATAGCTTTGGAAATTCCTATTCTCGCAGTTCATGGGGAACATCACTTCTCAGGGGAGAGAGGAATTGCTTCTGGAGGATGACACGCCTTCCTCCAGTTCCGTTTTGGAAAAGTCTGCGCTCGTTTCTTCAATACCAATCAAACGACACAATAAAACGAGTCATCAAGCACACGGACTGCCGATGCCGTCTGCATTTCACGGGAAGATGCCAAACCCTAATAAAACACCCAGCTGGGTGAATGGGCCTGATCCAGCAGCAGGACCGCAGGAGGGTGGTCTTCCATGACTCCAGTGGTGGCATTGCTGTGGCTCCCTGGAGAAGCACCTTCCAGCAAGCCTGGGAGCACCACTGTAGTGGCTGAAACCTGAGGTATCTCCTGGTGCACCCTCCCAGCAGGGTCCCAGGATGTAGGGACGTCTAGAGGAGTTGCCAGCACACCAGACCGATCCAGGATTTGGTTATCTCTCATCTCTGCGTTGCTTCAGATCTCATCCTAAAACCGTGGCTGGCTTACAGGTGTAGGACCTTCCTGCCATGGTTCTGCTCCAGGAGCTGGGTGGCTTTGACAAACCTTTGTGAAAAAAAAAAGCAAAATAGAAGGATATGACATAACTGATTTAGATACCCTAGGTCAGTAATTAGTAAAGATACGGTATAGCCTCGTACTGTGGTAAGAAATACATAATTAATCCATGGAACTCACCACCACAAGACACCACTGAAGCTGAAGGACTTAATGATTTCAGACTCAGCCTGTAGGATTATGTGAACGCGGTTGCATTCGATTTGACTAGTTGAGGGAAAAATCAAAACCACAGCAGTTTGGATGAAATGAGCCAAAAGGGTGGAAGGATGATAGGGAAATCTGTGACAGGTTATTCCATAACTTCCCAATTTGGGGTTTCTTCTTGAGAGTGAGGACAGGAAAAACTGCTCCAATCCAGCTAAGAAATTATCTAGGAACGCGCAGACTCCTCGGTTTCAAGGGGGAGAAAGCTCTTCCTTGCTCCTTCACTAACCTCCCGAGCAAAAACCACGGGCGTTTGCTAATGCTTTTGCTTATCGCAGCCTTTCCCCATCAGCAGATCTCTGCCGTGCACTTCAACTTGAACTTGACCACAAGTCAACAGGAGGCCCTGATAGATAGACAGATAGTTCTTGCGTGCCTTTTCAAGCCGGTTCCCTTCAACAGGTGTTTGCTGTGTCTGAGGTTGCTTTGTTTATATAACCCTTGTTCCATTTGGAAGGATGAAAAATATCGCTCTGTTTTATTGTAAACAGACTTAGGTTCTCTTAAACACTAAAAGGGAAGGCTGCAAGATTACTCATAGGCTTCTCCACCCCACCGGCACCACCACCTTGCTTTGCTCCCCCTTTGAAAAATGCATCGGAGCCAGCAAACCTCCCCTGGCGCTGACATCGGGGTGCGTGCCGTAGCTGCTGGAGGGGGGTGAAACCTCCCCAGGGCTCCAGCCCTGGGTGCTGCACCATGCTCTGGATGAGAACTGCTACGTGGGGGGTCTTAGCGTGCTGTGTGAGTGCTGGCTATCAGTTTTCAAACACAAGCTTGGATGAGTGTCCAGGTTTTATCTTCTGTTTGCTGCCAACAATTCTCATTTTGATTTTTTTTCCTTCTTTTTCCCCCCCTTTTTTTTCTTCCCCTTGAGTGAAAGCTCCATCACAGAAAGATAATCTTTTATAATGACAGAAGCAGAGCCAGGGATCTGTGTCAAAGGGCTGAGATACTGCCTTGCTGAGAAAGCAAGGGCTGGCCTGAGCTTGGTGCGCGTATGAGGTGCATTTGGAGAAGAGATGGGAAGGATGGAGCCTGCTGGGAAAGGTGTGGGATGTAGCAAAAACAAGCTGGCAGCCAGAACTGGGTGATTTTACTGGGGTCCCAGTGACCCTAATGTAGACAGAGTTCCCCATGCCTTTCTGCAAGAGGTTGGCATGTAGCATGGTCATACTCCAACACCAAGGCAGCCAGCCCCAGGGCTCAGGTTTCCCCTGAGCTCTGCAGAAAACTCTGGTGATGTGTATAAATGAACTCTGTGCAAAGCCTGTGCTTGAGTCCTCGAACTCGAAAGGGGCATGAACATCTTGACAGGGCCTCCTAACATAAGGCATGTGTGCGTGAGCCATGCTATGAATCATCGGGGCCTGGAATGGAGCTTTATTTAGGATGCAGAGTCAGAGAAAATTCCACCCTTGCCCTGGGAGTAGGGGAAAGCAGGTGTTTTTTTCCATAAACTGTCCTTAGCCCTAAAGTTAACGGCCATAAATTAAACAGGGGAGGGGAATAGCAGATGTTACTCTAGGAATCCACGTGCATGAGTCTGAAGGTGAAAGCTAAATATAGGGGTTTTTTTTCTTTTTAAATCAAAATCCAAAGAAGTGCCCGTATCTTTTTCCCTTCCGGCTGACAATCAGGGCACACAGTTTCAAGAAACGCACCTTTCCACCTTCCCCCCCAGCCTGACTCGTCCCTCGGCCCCAGCACGGGCCCGGTGGCGGGGCAGGCTGCAGGCATCCCGCTGCCCCCGCTCGCCTCTGGCTCTGGGTTCTGATGCCGCATCGCTCCGTAAGGCGAGTTGAAAAGGGATTTGTTGCAGCCTTTTGGTTGAACCCCCACCCCCGCCCCCCCTGTATTCTTGATGAGATCTATTTCTTCCCTTTTTTACTAAAATCGCCAAATTTCGCCAATCTCCCAATCCCTCCCCCCGCGTGAATCCCTGCTGAAGATGCTCTGGGAGCCTGGCACCCAGAATCCCCCAGGCAGAGCCCATTATTGCTGTCCCCGTGTCCCCAGCACCCATGCAGGGATGGGCTGTCGGTGACGAGGCCACCCGGACCCTCTTCATCCCCCCACCCCGCGTGGCTCAGCCCCGGTGCGACGCTTCCGTCCCAGCCGCCCCTTCCTGCCCTGGAAGCAGGCTGCAGCGCTGAGACCTCACCGGCACCTCGCATGCCTTTGCTCCCCCCTCGCCGCGGCCGGTTTACCTAACGGCCTGTATAAACACAGGAAACGTGGTTATTTTCCAAAAAAAAAAAAAAAA
>VWZZ01000600.1:263466-283145 GCA_013399095.1 Psophia crepitans
ATCGGTGCGCGGGTGTTTTCCAAGAGACAGTCCGTTCAGCAAGACAGGGCTGGTGGGGACATCGCGGGGGACACGGTGGGGAGCACAACCCCTGCACTGTCTCTGCTTAATGTGCCCGTAAATGGGTGGGGAGGGGGACACAAAAGCCCCTGGGAAGCGGGCGAGGGTAGGAAGAAGGGTGATTGTTGATGGGGCAGCACCTAAGTTGTATCTGGGTGGGTGGAGGGCTTTTGGGGCAGGTGGGTGGATTTTTGGGGGGTGGTTGGTTATTCAGATCACCCAGTGGGCTGCGTGTGCACCTGGGGGAGGTGGGTTGCACATCTGCTGTATAAATAAACGGGGAAATTGAGGCACACTGGAGGTACATTACAGGAAGGGCAAGATTGCTCCGTTCCCCAGTGCCCCCCAACCCCATGGATCCATGCTGGATCCAACCACAGCTCTTTGCTAAACCAGTCAAGCCCTGCAGCCGTGCATGCAAAAACTAGGTGCCCAGATGCCGGGGTGATGGACTCGGTCTGTCCTTGCAGGCTGTCCTCTGCCCGTTCGTAGATGCCTCCCCATTAGTGAAGCTGGTTTAGGTTTCTCCAGCCAAGATGATTTTGTGTCTTGCAAGGGGAGAAGGGGATGCTGCTACTCACAGATAACAGCTCACACAGCATCATTTGACCCAAGGTCTGTGCTCCGTGGCCACCTTGCCTTGGAAAAAGGTGAGGGACAACTTTTTGAGGGACAATGGCACAGCTGGACATTGCTTCAAGTTAGGCATTAAAAAACACCCCAAAACACCCTCAGCTTTACGGTTCTGTGTAAATTTATTTAAATTGTTTCATTGCAAATAGGGCCAGGGATACAGAACCACTGGGGTCCCAGTCCCAGAGCTGGTGAGGGGCAATCTTCAGCTGTCCCTTTGGACCTTGTTTCCAGGTGTTTTTCCGAGTAGATACAGCAAGTCCCAGCTCCTCCAAACCAGGCAGGAGGAAAGGAAGGGAGGGGAAAAAAAGAAAGGGGAAAAAAAAAAAAAAAGAAAGAAAGAACCAAAAGCCCTGGGGCTAAATTGAAGCCATTAGTAGCCTCCAACTGATGACAGCGCAATAAATTACTAATTAACCTTCAGGGCGGGTTCAACACCTTGGGGATAAGTGTGAAAACATGGAGTAATAAGCCCTGACAAAGCTGGGGAGCGGCAGCTCCTGCCCGGCCAGGGCGTGCAGCACTGCCCTGGCTTTAGGGGTGATTTCTGCATGGGCAGAGAGCAGCAAAGCGGGGACACCAGGGCTGGGACCTCGCCTGGACCTTAAAAAAACAAACCACAAACTGCATTTCTGCCTTGTTTTTGCAAAACTGCGTCTTACTTGGATGTCTGGTTTGGTGCAGCCACGGTTCAAAAGAAAAATACGCCACCCACCTATGGGAAATGTCTTCAATTACAGAGAACAAGGGCTGTCTCTGGGGGATTCTGTTGCCGTTGTAATTGCACCAGTGGATCAGTGCCTCGGACTGATTTTTCCAGGGCAGGCAATTGCCCTGCACCCCCTTGGCAAGCCGCAGGCTCCCCAGAGCAGCCCAGACCTGTAGGGCTCTGCCCGTGGGTGCTGGGGATGGGGCACCCAGCACCAAGCCCCCCCTTGGCTGAGCCCTGCCACCCTGAGCGGGGTGATGGGCAGAGGTTTCAGCACAGAAATGCTTACAGGGATTAACGCCGTGCAGCGCTGACCTGATTAGGTCAATCTGCCTCATTAGGAGAGGCAATCATATATTGCAAAGGATTTTTTATACATATATAAATATATATATATATATCACTGTGTTGCAAGAAGCGGAAGAAGATCATAATTACCCCAACCTGGGCCCAGTCCCTGCAGGTTTTCTGTGGTTGTTGTTTGGATTTTATTCTCCGGCAAGGGGGAGAAATGCAATCCCGACCACCCATGGAGTGTGCAGAGCGCTTGGAAACGTGAACAAGTTGGGGACGGGGAGCTGCAGTCGCTGAGGATTGGGACAGGGGATGATCCCCGCCTCTGTCCTGGGTGAAGATAAAGCAGCAACGTGCAGGCGAGGCAGCAAAGGGCAGTGGGGCTCTCCCCACATCAGAAAGAAAAAACGCACATGCAAGACTTCAGCTCTTGCCTGCCCTAAGGAGGAGCCCAAAGCCACCCCAATCTGTACAACCAAGAGCTTAGAGACCCCCTTTTTCTCATTCCCTCCTGGTGCTGGAGCAAGTATTTGCAAGGTTCATTCTTTGGCATCTCGCTGCTGATCAAGCAGGGGACTTTGCCAATAATATTGCATCAAGGTCTTTTCAGTTGTAATGGTGTATGACATTTCTGAGACCAGATACGGCTCAACTAATCATATTTTAATAGCCCTACCTTTTAGGAATGGACTGGCTCGGAGTGTACACGGTAATATTTTAATTTCTGAGCTCTGACGAGCATAATTTTGAGCAGGTATTCAGTTTCTGTGTGTTATAAATCGTGCTCCCAGATGTTCAGTGCCAACGGGCTATAAAGAGCAACTGCACAAATATAATATTTAATACTGAATGTCAGTTTGGGTGTTCCACTCAATTTCCTGGAAAGATCTTTAAACTCCTCTTATTTAGCTTGAATACCCAATCAGTTCCATACTCCAGCCCGAGCTATGTAATTCCGCATAACTAAGTTCTCTAATTTCTGAGATGCAAATGTAGAGCAGATGTAAAAGGGGAGTGGAGGGAAGGGGGGATGTTCCTGCACTTTCAGCAGCGCTGGTTATCAGTGCCGGTTGGATCGGAGGGAGAAAGAGCTGTCAGCCTTCGCAAAAAATGCAGCCCCCCACCCCCACCCCCACCCCAGATGCTTTGGACCCTAACTGAGAGATTCTGGAAAGGAGGTGGGTCAACCAGATGGCCCTAGCCCTGAGAAATCAGCCTGCTGGGGTGGCCAGTTCATGGTGGGAATAAACAGTGGACCTGTATCAGACAGGCTGAAAGGAGCACTGAGATTTCAGGGGGCTAAGGGTGAGCTTATTGCTTTCTCTGCAGTGGGATGCGCCAGGGAGGGAGCTGTGATCCTCTGGGACTTCTCCAAGGTAGAGACACTCACTTCTTGCTGGTTGCCCTGTTGTCCCACATGTTCCTCGTCTGTCAGTCTGTGGCCAGCTGTTGTCTCATCACCCATGGCGAGACATTTTTGGTTGGCCAAAACATCTGCAGTCACTGCCCATACAGCTCCTAGCACTGCCAGTGTCCTGGCATCACTCGTGCGACGGGAAAGGGTAACACCAGAAGAAGGACCCTTTCCTTCCTTGGAGCCCTGACTCCTGCCAGCCTATGGCTGTCCCCTCCACAGGCACCACAGCTCTGGGCCAGAGGGTTCATGCGTCAAACCCAACACAGTCCCCCAGTAAGCCAGTCCATGTGGGTCACAACTGGGGCTGGGGGAGTCCCAAGGGAGTAGAAGCAGACAGGCCACCCAGTCTAAGGGCTGGCTGGTCTTGCAGCAGGAAAGGGCAGGGGGGGCATAACCCCTGTAACAGTCTCCACCAGTGCTCCCAGGGCTCAGACCTTAGTAGCTGCCACTCACAGCACTATCCATCACCACGGTCTCTTTGAGACCAGTGAAGTTATTTGACCTTTTTTTTTCTGCTTTAAAAAGAAATACAATAAAAATGTGATTCTGGCTACAGCTTCCAAAGGAGAACTGACCAAATACCATATATAGTATCAACTAAGGACAGCCACAGACTTCCTTCCATCTTTTTAAGCCGTCCCCCTTCCTACAGCACCATCCAAGCTGCATTAATCATGGGCTTCTTCAGAGTAAACGGGATTAATCTGCCCTCTCACCATTTCCCTGATGTTTTGCAGCAAATCTTGGATGCATGCGGGATCCTGTGCATCTCGCAGGCTCGGGGGTGCTATGATGCAAAGGAAACGGTAGCTATTTCTATCAGGTCGAGCCTCGCAGTGTTTCCTGCTCCTCCGAGCAGATCAGTCCCAGGCGGTCAGAGCCCCATGCTCACTTTCTCCGTGCGTGCTTGCCAAAAATAGAAACCTTTTGCTGAGTGACCCATCCTACTTCTTTGGCTTAAAGACCTCAGCAGCTTCAAAGGCTGCTTCTGTGTCCTGGGCTTTGGGCATTTGTTCGGGAAAAGCTCAGAAAGAGCATCAGAAATTGAGCTCGGTGAATGTCTCTACCTGTCAGCATCTTTGACTCCCTGGGAGTCCTTCCTCTTCTTGTTCCTTCCTCTCCTGAGCCTACAGGAAAGCTGGAGCATTTGCTAAAGGACTCCTTGGAGCTGTGCTCCGTGTTAAGCAGACATGTGTAATGTAACGCATGTATTCACAAACCATCAAAAACCCCTCCGAACCCTCTGTGCTTTATCTAAGCTAATCACAGCCTTTCTCTCACATGGGGGATATAGGTCCTTCATGTCGTGTCCCAGTGTCCTTATAAACAAAGCTCTTTAAAATGCCTTTTTCTCTTCTTTTTATTTTGATGGGAAAACCACTTACGTATTCTGCCACATGAAAGTCGATTTGCCTTCGTTTGTGGCCACGCTGATTACAAAGCCTTGGAGACCTTCAATTAAATCACTTGGGTTTTGTGTATTTCTTTCAAAGAAAACCATCAAAATAGCATTTGCGACTCATTACAATTATAACAGCGACGCTATCATCTTTGCCTTCTTGTATTACTTATCCTGATCAAAACCCGCTGCGTGCCGCACATACCTTTAACAGCTCGGGAGCGTGCATCCCTCCTGCACGGGGCAGAGGATGCTCCCCAGCAGCACTGAGGCAACCGAGCACATCTCTAGGTGGTTTGTCGCTCTGCTGAAAGTGAGTCAAGACATTTCCAAAGCCCACGAGCGACTGGAATGTGCGCAGAAGTTATTCTGGCGTACCTACGTCATCAGGATGTCCTGAAAGCTGTCACACGGTGCAGTCAGCACGCTTGTACTGTCCTCCCTTGATCAAAAACTGTCCTCCAGAGGGGTTTTCTCTTGCTCTTTCTCTTTTTTTTTTAAGAGGAACAGAGCCGTGGCAAGGTAAGTCGGTGTCTGCACCCCTGCTCTGGCCCTGCCACCGGGTGAAATAGCCAGCTGCAGTGAGCACAGAGCCCTTGTTCTGCTGAAGGCAGCTGTACACGGTCACATATATTAACTATACTGAATTTTTCGTTCTCCATTTTTTGATCCCTTCGCTACATCAGCACGTGCATCTTTTTTTGACAAGGGATGGGGCTTGTTCACCGCCTCCTGCAAGGACCCTTCAGCCCAGCAGGTAACTGATGCTGCAGCAGCTCCCAGCACCTTCAGAGCTCCTTCAGCTTCTGAGTTAAGAGCTTTCTGGGGACATTAATCCCAGCAAAACTAGCCATGCTCAACGTCATGTGGCTGTGCCACTGTGAGGACCCACCCAGCCTCCTGGGGCAGAGATCTAAATATACCAGTACCTAAAGGGAGCCTACAGGAAAGCTGGAGAGGGGCTGGTTGCAGGGCAGGGAGTCACACACAAGAGGTGATGGGTTTAAACTAAAAGAGGGGAGCTTTAGATTAGATATTAGAAAAAAATTCTTTACTGTGAGGGTGCTGAGGCTCTGGCACAGGGTGCCCCGAGAAGCTGTGGCTGCCCCTGGCTCCCTGGCAGTGCCCAAGGCCAGGTTGGATGGGGCTTTGGGCACCCTGGGCTGGTGGGGGTGTCCTTGCCCATGGCAGGGGGTTGGAACTAGATGGGCTTTGAGGTCCCTTCCAACCCAAACAATTCCATGGTTCTATGATCTCAACTTAAAGATAGAAGTTACCTTGGAGAAAGACCAGAAATGAAAGAAAGGATTTTAGGGGCACTATAATGGGGAAAAGGGCTGCTTCCCACTCGTGGTAGTCAGGGACACTTTGTGGGTTATACGCTAAGGGCAGACATACCCTGAGATATTCTCCTTAAGATGGGGTCAGGATATTTCCCTGCTGTTATTCCTAAGGAAGAGGGGATGTAGCTGAGGTCCCTGCACTTTTTCATGAGGTTCAGGGTAGGTCTGGCTGCGAACTGGATGGGACCACGTGGACCAGGGATGGAGTCACCAACTCCCTAGCTGATCCCACGGATTCCAACTGTGGAAGAAATGGCAGAGAGGCTTCATAACTATGCAAGTTTATTTTATCAAAGTTTGAAGATACCCAAAAACCACACCGCTTGTTTGTCTACGGTCCTTGCAGGACTCCTCATCAGTGGTGGCTTCAAATGCCACCCTTCACACAGTCATGTTTGAGTGGCAGGAAGAAGTGACACATCCCTCTTCCTATCACTGCTTCCATTTACTGAGGCTGGGGAGAAAGTGGTCCAGCCCGATGCTGTCGTGCTGAGGATGATTGCCAGTGGCACGTGTTTCCTCATGTTTGGTTTCCGATACCGCGGGACATCCCTGTTGCCTGGCGAGTGGCATGTGGGTATAATCAGTCTCAGGCAATTTATTTTTACTGCCCTGTATAAACACTGTGCTGAAATTGTCACTCTGATTTAGGAGGTGCCAGATTTTTCCGTTAGTAATTTTTTTTTTTGGTTGGTTTTTTTTTTCTTTCTCAACACCTTCCACTCCATCTCTGGAATGACACTTCATGAGCATCTTTCACCAAGGAATTCCCCGGCGATGGCACACGCTGCTGAAGTCTGAATCCATTTTTTTCAGGCTTCCCTAGATGCTTTCTTGGAGACTGCAAGAAGAAGAGGACAAAATTATCTTTCTCTTTTGCCCAGCAACCATTTTGTGCGCCGAAAATAGAAGTATCATTTTAAATGAGCTGCTCAGAGAGACATAATCACCCAAATACAGATGAAATCACTTAAAAATTTTCAAACTGGCAACCTCATATATTTTAATTATAGACTACAGTGATATTCTGCTGAAAGCAATTATGTTGTAGCTCTTCCCACATACACGGGCAGTCCCAGTTGTGCTCCACAAAGACTGGCGGTTAAACATATAAGCATCATGTATGTATTTTTTTAAAAAAAAATCCATTTTTTTCAGTGCTTTGAAATAAGGCAAAAGATTCACTGTTCTGGACACGGCCTTATTGCACATACGTGGGGTGTGTTTAGGTAGGCGAACGTAGGTACCTGGATTGCAGCAGCAGAAACACATATCTGCTGCACGAGCAACTTTTTTCTCCCACTTTTTGAATGGCCTCTTGTTTTTGCTATGGAAATGGCCGTCCCTGCTTCGTCAGTACTTTTTAAACTTGCCATGGCCAGAAAAGATACTTCTGTTTAAAATCAGAGAAACGATCCACTAAAAAGCTTCAGATGAAAGATATCTATTTCACCGGGTTGGACTGGCCAACAGTGTGGCTTGCTGAAATGTGGTCGAGACACTCAGATACAGTTCATGCTACTGATACCCCTTGCTCTCCCTTCAAAATTAGCCCAGATGAATGGGGCCTTTTGTAGTGAGGAAAGAAACGGGCAGAAATCACAATAATCTCTTTCTAGCCAGGCCTCTGTAGCTCAGGGTGAGTCAACGGCTCTGCCTGGTGCTGGAGAAGAAGGAAAACAGCAATTTCTCAGTGGTTTCCTTGGCATGTTGGAAATTGAAGGCGATCTTCTCGCACGCAGCTCATTGCACCTCGGGCTGGTCACTCCCGTTGACTCCGTTCCAGCCATTCAAGCGCCACGAGGATGTGGACCATGAATTGCATCCTTCACAGCCCCGCACCATGGCCAAGCAGGTTTGTCCTGGCCAGGCATCCTGGTACCCCTTTGGTGGCAGGAGGTGGCAAACATCTTCTGGCTTTGGAGAACGATGGCTTTTGTCTTTTCCGTGCACGCTTCCCGGGCCAAAGGCTGTGCTCTCAGTGAGGAGTTATACTTCTTTCCTGTTATTCTAAAAGTAAGTACTTTGCACATTTGGGAAGTATTATTAAGTAATAGTCTGAGTGACTGTCTGTGGTTGGAGTTAATTTCTTCCAGTTCTCAAAGTGTCTAATTACACTTTCTTCAATGCTAACTGTACGGATTGTTTCAAATGTGCAAAGACCTCTTGTTTAAATTTATTTAAAAAAAAGAAAAAGAAAGAAAACTCTCAGTTCATCCCTCCGGAGTGAAGTTCTGGGACTGCAGGCATAACTCAAACGTTTTCTGACTTCAGCACCATTTGTGGTTCTGTACATCTTCCCTCAAGTACCCTTGAAAGAACGAAATCCAACGGACCAGATGGCACCTGGTGTAAATCTAAATACAGTTCCAGTATTCCCCAGCTTAAAGCCAGGTCTGTCTTTAACTTAGACCCATGTCAACTGAAGACATGGTCAGGCAAATATAGGCAACCCAATTTTAAGAAGTTGTGTCCCACTTGGATTGCAATCCCCGTGGTGGGGACACCACAACTGGCTGCCCGTTCCTAGTCCATGCAAAGTGACATGGGCACTGGAAAGGGCTTCGGACTGATTTGTTTCACCCCAAAGCTGGGGCAGAGTAGGAGAATGTACATGGGATCTCTGGCATGTTGGCTGAAAACAGCAATTTGGTAAGCCACCGTAACTGGGTTGTGCTTAGAGATTGACCGAGCTTTCCCTCAATGGTGGATGTAAAAGACATATAGCTTTCACATGGAGACATCTCTCAGAAGAAGGAAAAACTCTGTTTCAAGGTACATTTCTACCTCTTTGCTAATTTAGAAAAACGAACACATCCCACAGCTGATTTTTCTGATAATGGTTGAAAATGCATTGGGGGGTGGCAGGTGAGAGGAGAGGGGCAGAGCATTGGTGGGACAGTGAGAAATGCCAGAGATACACATCACCCTTTGGTGCCCAAGGGACGAGCTCTTGGAAGGCACCAACAGCTTGGTTGTGCTCACAACTGCTGTACTCACAACGGCTGCTGACCATCACCCAGACTGATCACAAGTTTTCTGTCGGTCCTTGACTTTGACCATGCTCAAAATAAGGATTTCATGGTTATCAGATTTTTGTCCCAGCATCAGACCTTGGCGGGGATAAATAATGTGGAGAATTGGGAACGGTGGGCAAGATGGGCATCCAGCTCATGGCGATGCACGGAGCTTTGTTTTGCACGGGTGGTTTCACGTGATGTTGCTGATTTGGTCAGTGTGTTTGTTGAGTTCTTTGAGGGATGGACATGTCTAATTTGAACGGTGGCCTACAGGACTAGACGTGGTATCCTTCAAGACTGGGCAAGCTCACAATGTGATTTATTTTTCTTTCCTGGGGTTTGTGACTGAATCAGATGGGAGAGAGGAAGTGAAGGTTTGTTCTTTCTAAAGATTTATTTCGTTACATCTGCAACAAGTCAAGAAGAGAACAGGGTAGAAAGGCTTTTGGTTTTGGGCCTGGAACAAAGCTCAGTACTTGAGATAAACAAATGGGGGGAAAGGAATTATCAAAGAAAGAGCTGGCCACAGACTTTGTTATGAGCTTTACTGTAACAGGCTGAGAAACTTTGGTAACTTAACCCAAGCTGAAAGCGGACAGGACTTGCGGGGTGAAAGGAAAAGCAGATGATTGAGATACCTTGAGGAAGAAAATGTTCTGTCTGCCTGCCTATCCATCTCTCCTACGTCGCTCTTATATGTGGAGATACTTGACATGGAAAATATCCCGAGCTTTGAATTAGAGATTTCTCAGGTGTGCCAGTTGCCCTGCCGTTGACTTTGATAGCCGTGAACGGGCTCTGTTGACTCACCCATTAAACACAGTAGTGGTGCTCTCAGTTTTTACAACAAGCATGCAAGTGCAAGAAACCACGTAGGTACTGATGCAGCCAGGCGTTGTGTACCAGTGTGTTTTACCTGCCAGGTGTGGTGTGTGGCGATATACACACAGCCAGAAGCTACACCTACACACAAGGCTTTTCTCTCTGCAAAGTTTTCAAGTACTCAATAGCAAGTAATTTTTCAAAAATGTTCCAGAGCAACAATGACACCTTGTCCAAGTTTCCACTTTGGTATGCAGGTATTAATAATTCCTACCTAGTGCTCAGGCCAGTGTGGGAGCTGAGTTACTCCCTGTAGGTCAGCAGAGGTGGTGAAAAATAACAAAAGATCTGAGAGATACAGCGTTTGTTAAAAGAACAGAATTTATTTCGCTGTAGGGAAAAAAAAAAAGGGAGAAATGATGAAACCTTAATTTCCACAGTGTTAAATTAACAACAGCAAAAAACACTTAAAAGAATAAACTGCATGTTAAGTAAATTTAAAATAATTACTATAAAATGAATGCCAGCTTGCTTTTCTAATGTTTGCAAAGCCTGAGTCACCGAAATCCCTTGTAGCACCTCCTAAAAAGCTTAGAGGAGTGTGCTGGTCGCAGCTACCCTCCACATATCCTTAGGAACCCAGTGTCCCGCTTAGGAGGTTGGCGCCTCAAACCCTCAGCAGGAGAGATAACCCCTCCAGAAGGCAGCTCACCCCACCGCAGGTCTGACAACATTTACCAGTTACCTGTGCTGAGTGCTCCTTATCTGACTGATACCCTATCAAGGCTGGCAAGATAGCGAAGTGGCACAATTAGCGGTAATTAGCCTAGTGAGAAATCCGTTCTGCGCTGGTTCCTGGGATGGAGCAGGTCCATGTCTCCTGGTCCCTCCAGAGAAGCTGGTGAGGTTGGGTGGCCACTGGCCTGGCAGCCAGGATGGATTTTGTGCTGCCAGTTCCCTTTTATTTTTGTACGTGATGGGGCTGGGTTTAAGGGCATAGCCCCTGGGTCAAATGGGGGGATAGTGGAGATGCCACCCTGGGGTGGAAGGGTGCGTGGGAGGCTCACACCTCTACACGGGTGCACAGGCAGACCACCCCACGGTATTGTAGAGCCATCGGTCTTAATAAAACTGGCCAGGCTGATCTTGCACATGATGGCCCATGACTATAAAGCACCTTGCTAGGACCTGCTGCTCCTCACTGGGCTGCCTGGGATGAGGAAATCTCGGTCTGGTGGGAAATTCAGAGAACTGGAAAATGTGAGTCCCTCCAGTACAGTGATACTGGGGGGTTTCTAAATCAACAAAGCCTTTGAGATGACTGGGTCATCAGTACGTCCTAGGGAAGAAGAGGAGAAACCCTCAGCAAAGATGAGGTTTGGGTTATTTTGCACACACACCGACTGACGCGCATGGCAGCCTGTCTCAGTTGCTGGGGAGGGTTACCCCAATCACTTGCTCCAAAAGTTGGCTTTGCCTGCACTTTCTAAGCACTCACCCTTGAGGTGAGGGTTGTCTGTCTCCAACCTGCATCTCGGTCCTGCGGCGTGGTCAGGGATGTCCTCCCTCCTCCTGCACACACGGCTCGTGCATGGTTAAATCCCCTGCGCATGACATCTCCAGATTAACGGGTTGGCCGTGACAGTCGTCGGTGTTGCTGGCCAGAAACCTGTAAAGCAGAAGGGAAATGGTTTTGGTGGCAGAACTACAAATACTCAATAAAGCGCAGCTTGTTTCGGTGGTTTTTTATGTGGTTCTGTGCTGACTTTTCGTCCCCTAATTCACAGCAGAAGTGAAGCGGAGTGTGAGGGAGATTGAGCATGAATCCTTTGCGCTTGGTTAATGGGAACAATTACAGAAGTTTCTTCTTTTTCTTTTGCCAAGATGTGATATGAAATCATTTGGTGGGTTCCTGTTCCCATGGAAACAATTCGTTTCAAACCATTTTTATATTACACATCAATGAAATGAGTAACTAAATGAAGGCCAACACTTCATAAATGTATTGTCTCACGCAATAATCAAGTAGCTACCAAGTACCACAGCTAAATGCTCTTAAAATGCAATGAAACCAGCTCCGTAAAACTCTCACAACTGTGTGAATACTTATTGATCTGATATGGCACATCATTTATGAGCCAAAAATACCAAACGGGGGTGTTCAGGTGTTACAGCGTTTACTGGCTTTTGAGTAAAGCCTCATATTCTCAAAGGATCTGGTCACCTTGAGCCATCTCCAGGACCTGTTGTGTGACGCAGATGGACTTCAGCTGCCGACGATGACGAGAGCTGCCCGTCAGCCACTCGTTCATCTTGCAGGCAAAGACGAGCCAAGGGTAGATGACTTGCAGGACCTCCTAGCCTTGTGGTTAGCCTGCTCACAGGGACGTGCCTGGTCCCCAGCTTTTCTCCAAGGACTCTCTACACATTTTCTCCTTAAAAAAAAAAAATATATATATACAAAGAGTCCACCCAGCAAGAAGTGGAATTCAGGACTCTGCCCGCTCCCTCCCAAGCACATCTGGGAACCTTTTCCTCGCAGAGCTGAGCAGCTGCACAGTGATAGAGGGGAGGAGAGAGGGAGGGAGGGAGGGAGACTCCCATGCTCCGCCACAGAGGAAAGCAAGGGCTGAAACAGGAATTGAATCCAGGGATGCTGCGGTGGGTGGCTCAGCCCTGAAAACGTTCAGTGGTAAATGGGACAGGATCACAAGGAGATGGAGCCTGGGATGGGTGATGGGCAGGGCTGAATTCTTGGACTTCAGACTCAGTAATTCAGTTCTGAAAATGAGACACTTGCTTAAAAGGTTCAGTAGGAGTTGGAGTAAGAAATCACTGTGCAACCCTCTATATTGGACCCTGAATCCTCATTTCACTGAGCAATGGATTGGAGTCTTTGTTGAGACCGGTCCTCAGAGAAAAGGAAATTATGTTTCACCCTTCATTCAAGAAGAATTTATACAGAAGTGCTTGGGCAAAAAATAACAACCTGATTTCAGTTTAGTAACTTAAGAAAATCAGAATTTTGCTCAGAGCATTCTTTTTTTCCCCATTTTCCCTGTCTTTATTGAAATATGTCCTGGGGAGGTGGTGTGATGCACACAGAAACCGTCTCTCCCTGTTACTGATGGACAGTCAGACCACACTCAGTGACCCTTTCCACATCTATTTCTTGGATGAAGCCTGTTAGTCAGACCTTCCAGACAAATGCAACAGAAATTTCACAGAGAAACTTCACATAAAATCATTTTTTGACCTGATCCCAAAGGACAACTTTTCCACACAGGGAAAAATGGCTCATCAATGTACCCAAAATGGACCCTAGCTGTCCAGTGCAATGATATTTTAGGTAATCCTTTCTGCTGACAAGCTAGCAGGTGGTGAATAACCACAGCATGACATGAAAATCAATGGTCTATGATGGATGAAAACAATATACAGACCTGTATCTCCATCCATTTGAGATGGGAACCCATCTACTTCCATCTGACAGAGCTGTTTCTCCTCTTCTCCTATGTGCCCCCCTGCCATATGACTTTTCTGCTTATTTATACTTCACTTTGGTTATATCACAGCATCTCAGCTGCAGCTCATACTAAAAGCACCCTCATTGCCCTACGAAGGAACCAGGGATAAGATGATGCCTAGCAGGGCTGGCTTCCCTACCCAATCCTTCCTTGATCCTCTTGGACCAAGTTGCATGACCAAGGACCAAGGGTGCAGAGCATGCATGGGCCACCCTCATCCAGAAGACTTTGAAGCTGGGACTGTGTCTGTGCCTGATGCATGTTTGCATGCAAACAGCGCAGATGGGCAGCAAATCTGGAGAGGAGAACAGGCTCAAGTCTGCTCTTAATGGCCAGTGTAAACATCCCCTTGGAATCTCTTTGCAGAGACAGCCTCAACTGTGTCTCTGCTATTCCCCACTCCCCTTTTACCACCCAACCTCCTGACCTTGCAAAAATATGTCTCAGAAGGGTCAGAGCTTGGGCCTGGAGCAAATGCTGATGGCTGGGATCAGGGGTGGGTGGCCTGAGGGCTGAACAGTGCAACATTCCTGTATGGGGTCTCTGGCTGAGATAAGGCAGCCCCACGCCGTGATTTACTCCAAGGAGCAGAGTTCGAGTGAGTCCTGCATGTTCCCTGGCAGATGAGGCAGGAAAAATCCTGTAGAATACGAACCTTTCAATCTGTCAGTAATGGTTTGCTTTAGAAAAACATGTAATTATATATAGCTAAAAGCACCACGCTGGTCTGGACCACAAGCCGTCGCTCACAGCCTCCAAGACCAAACGCACTGGAACATACCAGGGACTGAGCTCATTTGTTTCTGCTTTGGTTAACCCTGGGCCAAATCCTACGGGTTTTGCAGCCTTCTCCTGGTTGGCAAAGGTGAGACAAAAAGCAGTACTTCCAAGTGAGAAGAGCCGGTGTGAGATGCTTAAATTTCAGGGCTTGGGAAGGGTCAGGGCTTCAAAGCCAGATTGATCTGCCCCACCAAAGTGAGCATACACCTACCTAAAGCAAACAACTTCAAGTGCAGCTGCTTCAGGAAGAGAGCAGTGAATGATGAAACAGAAGAGTGGCCTCCAACCCTCAACACCCTCTCTGAGAGCTGGTCTTGGCAGCCTTTCTCTCCTAAAACTGCTCTGACAGAGTCTAGAGAATAGACCTGCAATGGTCAGCAGCAGCTCTCTTCTGCCAGGGACATTCAAGCTTGCAGTTGACCCCATGCAATGTGGGTGCTTCTAGGTTCAGGCAACAGGCAAACCAATGGTTTTGGACTGCAGTTCTGGGCTGGAATGTCTTATGTCTGATCATTTTACCTTTTTTTTAATCTCAAAATTGCTGTATCTACAGCATTTGAAAAGTCATAACCCAGCCACAAAATAGCTGTCTGGAAAAGATGGCATGAGTTCCCAAGCCAGAGGCCCAGCAGCGTGGAAAGATGACACAGACAGAGTCTGAGTTCTCCCTGCAGAGGGAATGTCTTTGGGCAGTTTGGCGGGAGGATGGTGTCCCCACCAGCCCAGGCTGCCATTTCCTTCACCTAATGCCTCACATTCCCACCACACTGCACACACCGAGCCAGCCCTGGGGAAGTCTGGGGAAAGAGGAGAGCCAGCCACACTGATACACAACTCTGCTGGCCAGTCTCCATGGAGGGAGACCTGCAGGAAGACTCTTCCAGTCCCATAGCATATCCCCACCAGAGTGCAGATATAATCCCAAGGCTCACAGCTATGAAGAAC
Source organism: Psophia crepitans (assembly GCA_013399095.1). Lineage (NCBI taxonomy): Eukaryota > Metazoa > Chordata > Aves > Gruiformes > Psophiidae > Psophia > Psophia crepitans. The sequence continues at coordinate 278,416 of VWZZ01000600.1, forward strand.
TGAAGATTTTGGTACATAAGCATGGTTGGCATGACCGTCAAGAAAGCTTCGGACTGTGCACAGTATGACCCCAAGATAAGCAGCACATGCATTTGCAGAAACAGTCACTCTTGCAGTAGAAGCAACGCTGGAATTAATGCTCTGCCTCTGACCTATCTATACCTGCAATGCTGGTCCCTGGGGCACCCAGTCCAGATGCCACCAGCCCCATGGAGAACTTGGAGCTACCAACCAGTCACTCTACCGGATGCATCTTGTTCTTCCTTGCAACCCTCTGACTCGGAGCCAGCCTGCAGCTCAAGATGCTTGCCTAGGAAACGTGTTTCCAGCACTGGTGGGTAATTGTTGAGAAATATGTTCAAGGAGAAAGAAGTCCAGATTAGCCTGAATTATGACTCCACATCTAAGGTCACACAGAGAATGTGACATCAAACCCAGGACCGAATTCTTTTAATATATAAAAAAACTTCACTGAGCACAACAGATGACTTTGGAATTTGAGCACTCACTCCTTTTTTTCCCCATACATTTTATTACGCAATTTCTTCTCCCTAGAAGAACACCAAGTTCCCTTCTGAGCTTTTTAAACAAACCAAAAGGAGTAACACTAATAATCTGCTCCACAGGCTGCAACGGTTTCTTTCGTTGCTTCAGCCTAGGACAACAAGTGGTCTTAACCCTATGGAAGGAAGCTCGTTGAAATGAATCAGGTAACAAATAGAAAACAGACAGTTTACGCAACAGCATGCCGCTAAGAAATCTTCCCTCGGCAAAACAATAGGGCCATTGTATTCCCCTTCTGAGCAGTCGGTAAACTGTACTAGTCCGGGGCTGTAATGAATTAAAGGCTTTTCTGCAGCAGATACAGTTCCTGTCCGTTACTAAGCAGAGCACGTTGTCTGGGCATCCGCAGCACGCCGAACACATACGTTCATGTTCCCAGCATAGTCAAAACTTGCAAAATAGTGGAGGGGAAGGTGATTACCAGACTTGAGTGACTCAACTATATGTTGACTTCTTCCGTTTCATAAGATACGGTTTCTCAATAACTTGGTAGCAGGAACTCTAAGAGCCAAAACAGCTGCTGCTTGGATAGCAGAGCTTGGCAGCCTGGTTGGATGGACACAAGTTGGATGGATGCACTGACTGCTCCTCTGCTACCTGGACTATCAATAGTCATGGTCGTTGGACTCTGCCCTTGGAGGTTTTCAAGGCTCAGCTAAACAAAGACATGGCTGACCTGATCTACCACTGGTGATGGACCTGCTCTGAGCAGAAGTTTGGGCTGGAGCCCTCTGATGTCTCTCTGCACCAGGCACATACCTGTTGAGGCAGTGACGTTGGGACAGTAGATTACAGCACGGGGTATCAAGGTACCACAGAGCTGGCTTTGGGCAAGGTACTAAGTCTGCCCTTGATGATATTTCCAGCTCTACTCAGTCAGCCTGCTCTATGTTGGATGTACACTCCTTCTTTGGTTGGAAGAGCAGAAATAGAGGCTACCTGGCAACAGGTATGGGGCATTTCCAGTGAGGTCCGCAGCACCACTGGAAAGCTGTAGCTATTTGACCGCCAGAAATGGTTAAAACTGATCTGTTAGCCCTTCTGATGTGCCTGTAGCAGCAATTAGGGCTTACTGTGAGACAGACGAGATCATATCCCAGTAGTGGAAACTAGGAAGTGAAATGCCAAGAACAATAACTAGAACAACGTCATGAATTTCCCCTGCCACAGCACCGGAGGAGTGTCACAGGGAATATTTTGATGGGCCTAAATAATTCAGAGCATTGGTTTCATTTAGGAAATCCCAAGTAAACACGCTGGATGCTTGTGTTTTGGTTTTGAATGTTAGCAGTGGTTTGAATTGCCATCGGTAGTACGCATCACTGGAGTGGATCCTGGGCTCCCGTCTTGCTACTCCACGCGCTCCAAACCAGTAAGCAGCTAGGCAGAGCTGGAAAAAGGGAGCCGAGACCTGTGAAACAGTCTTTCTCCCGCATCCCCTTTCCCAGAGCACACACATACCATGTGTCATGTTGAAACTGGATGCACCTGCTAGAGGAGCTGTGTGGGGGCAGACATTATACACCCGTTATAAATCCTTAGGCTATCAACAACCTTTAGTAAACATTTGGACAATCCTTCCTACCTCTCGGTCGTCCAAATATTTGCATCATGCGGGGCTGCTGGCCGTTTCCTGACATGCTGCGTATCTAAGAATATCCTCAGATCGTAGGTCGGTTCCAGCGCACCGTGATGGATAGTCCGATTGGTTGAAATAAATGGCTTGGGGAGAAAGAAAAGAAAAAAACTCTATCTGTCTCCTGATAATAAATCCAGGTCAGGATGGAGTGAAACAGCTTGCAGTCGTGAATGGTATTTTTAGAGAGCTTTTAGGATCTGCTCCGAAACACCCAAGGGTTAATGATGAACAGCCCTGAGCTCAGTTAGTGGATACGCTCCCCTTCGTGACTCGGACCGCTTTGGACCAGGCTCTCAGAGAAACGGCTGAAGATGCTCCTGAAGCTCTTCCTTCCTGCGGTGCCGAGCGCAGGGTTGGAAATTGCCCAAGCCAACTTTGGATGTAAAATAAGAGCCTGCTGCACCGAAACCGAGTTTGGCAGCTCTTCCTCCAGACCAGAGCATCTCCCAGGTGAATCGGAGGAGGAGACCGCTGCGATGCACAGGGCTCGGAATCTGTGTGCGAACCATTTAACGCAGCAGCGTTGCCAAACAGAAACAAAACATACTTGTTTTCTTAATGCAGCGAGAGGAAATCAGCCCGGACTCCACTTTAGCAGTTAATAGGGTTTGGCAGTTAATTGGGTTTAGCTGTTAATAGCCTTAAACACAAAATCTGTGTTTTGTGATTAAGACTACTGTGCTAAATAACAACGTTAGGAAGATTAAGCGTTGCAACATGATAATTTTAGTGTTCTACTCAATACATGTCTGGTACTTTATGGCTAAATATACATTATAATAAGCCAGTGGGTTTTGTGATAGTGTAGCAAAGAAAATAATCGACCCTCAACTGCAGGACAAAACTGCTTAGGGTATAATGTAGCTTTTCCACTGCGTCTTCAGTTCGGACCTTTTGCTTTAATCTTCTCTCCCTCTCAATAAAACCACCAAACCCATGGCAAATAAAAGCAGCACGGCCCGCTGTTGTGTTTTCTAATTGTGATGTGGAGCTAACGCCACGCAGAGGGTTTCCTCACCCCCCCACTACCACCAGGTAATTCTCCTCTGCCACCCCCGCTGGTTTCTCCAGCATCTCCTCTCCCCCCTTCCCTGGTCATCACTTCCTTTTGGGAAGCCCAAAGCTCCGACCCCTCTTTGGACAGACTAAACAACATCTGCAAAGTCGCCTCTCTCCCCTCCAGCCGGGGGAAAAGAGCCGGTCCCAGATGGACAGGAGAAAGCCGGTGTCACCGGGGAGGGCGAGCGGGGCGAGCGGGGGGTGCTGGGGAGCAGGGATGTGGCGGAAGCATAAAGCACCTGTTGGGAGGCTATTTAGGGATTAGCCAAGTGCTGACAGACAAATTGGCAAGATTAATAAGAGCAATCAAGGCTGTGTGGGCTCGAGTTGTGAGTTGACATTAATGTGACATCACTTTCATCTGCTTTTGCCTCACACCGCATAGCTGGTCTGCGGCATCATTAGTGCTTCTAGAGAGCAGCGTGGTCGGATGTGGGGGTTGGGGGGGGCGGTGTGCTCTGTGAGTGTGTGTACGTGTGTGTGTGTGCGCACACGTGTGTGTCAGAGTAGGGGACAGCCCTTTGCGCCCGTCCTTTAGCTGGTCCCCACGCAGGGGCTGCCCACAGTGACCAGCAAAAGGGCAGTCCCTGCTTCAGGGTGAGCACCAGCGAGGGGCTGTGTGTCTGGGGGTCCCCCTGCCCTGCTGCCCCCCACCTCCAGCACCTCTGCAGGGCCTACCTGGCTCTAACAGTACAAGCTTGCTTTTGGCGACGTCTACTCTTCTGGGTTTGGGGTTTTTTTTTACCCTGCTAATCCCTCCTACAGAATCACTTATTGTCACTGGGAAAAAACAATGTTTTCCCCCTCAAAAGGAAAAAAAAAAAAAGAGAAGAGAAGAGGAAAAAAAAGTATCACGGAATAAAGGCTAGTTCCAGGTTCCAGGAGAGAACAAAGAAACCCCCTTTGCGGGCAGCCCTAAGCCCTGCACTGGGAATCTCCCCTTTCTGCAGGCACATGGTTTGATCCCTTGCAGGTATTTTAAGGGAGAAAAAGGTGTTTTCAGGGTGCTTTTCTGCCCCCCACCCCCCCCAAACCCAGAGGGAAATCCTCCCTGCAGCTCCAGTGCAGCACAGCCATGGCATGGGGAAAACTTTGGGCAGCATTTTTTCATTTTCCCTTTTTTCCCCTTGTTTTCTTGAATCCTTTCCCTGCTAAAATTTCACTCGCCCAAAATTTTGTCCTCGTCCTCTTCCAACAACGGCTTGTTTACGCTCAAATTTTCTTTGTGCTTTAGTCAATGAGGAATCATAACAGTAGTAAAACATCAGAACGTACAAATCCTCCAGGTCTGCCTGGCTCTGCGGGAGAGGCTCCTCCGCCGAGAGCTTTTGCCCACAAAAGGAAAGTGTTGAAAAGGAGCAAGATGCCAAACGCTGCGCACACGTTTGCTCGCAGAGCTCCTGGAGGGAGAAGTCTGCTCACTGGGACCCAAAGTGGATCCCATCACGCTGGGAATTTATCAATTGGG
>VWZZ01000600.1:300916-317027 GCA_013399095.1 Psophia crepitans
GGTTCCCGTGGCGGCAGCGCCACCTGGTGTCGGCGATCGGCACCGCCCGCTCCTCGCCCCCGCTCCACGCCCAGCCCCGATTTTCCCCAAATTGGGCTTAAAACCGGGCTGGCTCTGGCGGTTTCTGACCTTTTCCCCACGGGATGGGTGTTAATGGTTTGCTTTCTTTTTTTTTTTTTTTTTTTACTTTTTTTTGCCTTCTGGCATCCTAAGCTCGGCAGGTGAACGTCCCTGTATCAGATTTATCATGAGATTTAGCATTGCAAGATTGGCAACTGAGCATCTCGGGTGAAACTCGGTTATGGGACACTTCTGGATCAGGCCGGTTCCATGTCCGGCTGGGACAGATGGGGACACTTGGGACAGCATAGAGTAGCCCATGAGGACGGACACTCCGCACACGATGTGCTCAGATGGGGCTGGTAACCCAGACACACAGAAAACCAAGTTCCTTGAGATTTTACTGGTGGGAACAGACATCTTGAACCTTAAACGGGTATTTGGAAGGCCAAGTTCTGAGTTTGGTACCGACTTCGTAGCAGGCAAAGGCTCAGATCCGTCAGAATAATTGGGTGCTGGATTTCTCCCTCAAAGAAATCCCAAGAAGTTTGGGACCTGTGTGCTTCAGGTGATGAGCCACAGTTCTTGTCACGCTTGAAAAGGGAACTTTGACTTCTCTGTCGCTGAAATGCTTTTGGAAGACCACACCTGAAGATTTGTTCCCTTTCCATGCTTATTTACTAGCACAACTCCTGCCTGACGGCAACCTCTGTAGGAAAAGACAGTGCTGGGGTGCTCCAGTGGGCTTCCCGTTTCCACATCCCTGCCAAGAAACCTTCGCCGCTGGGAGTCACCCTCAGGGATGTAACACCTGATGAGGCCGGGGAGTGTGTGATGAGCAGGAGATGCCCTGAGTGCTAACAGCAGCTCTGCAGTCATGAGCTGATGTTATTCATAGAAACAATTATCAGATTGGCTCAACGAGCGAGGAAAGGCATGCGGATCGGTTGTTTTGGGTTTTGTTTTGTTTTTTTTTAAATAACTTTCACTGCCAGTATTCATCTTGCCCAGTAAGAAGCTAAAACCAGAATAGTATTAAGGAAAGATAACAGAAGAAATAAACCGTATTGTTATGGAGCTTCTGGGTTGGAGATCTGTCTGTTTGCACAGACTCTTTGAACCCAATTCCCATTAACACAGATTGCTCTGATCCATCAAACTTCTGCTAGATGTTTTAACTCCAATTGTAAAATGAGCTAAATATTTTTTTCAAGGGAGATGCAGATCATTCAGAAAAATTAATCGAGGTGGATTGCTGTGTGGTACATGCAAATCTCGTCTCCTTGGACACCTTGCAGGTCCTCTGAGAGAGCCCAAGAAGCCTGCAGGCCACCGGTAGAAGCGTCGGAGAGCGAATGATAATCCTGGAGATCCAAACATCTCCGCTTCGTTATGGAAAGGGATGTGGGGACACCAGCAGTGCCACTTCACTTCAGTAGTTCTTACACCGCTGTAAATACTCACGCCCGAACATAGGCGTTTCTTTATTTAAGGCAGCAGGGGCTGAAAGACCCAGAACGGTACAGAAAGCGCAGTTCTGCGGCTCAGCTCAGCTTCGGGCTAATTACTGAAAAAATAAGCAAACACACCTGGGAAAGCAAGATGACAGGGCCTGGAAAGTTTTGCAGGTTACAGCACCGAGTTCACTTGGAGCAGAACTTGCTACGGCAGTTGTGTTCCTCTGTGGCGGCAAGGAAAAGCCGCTGCAGAGCAGCTGCCCGACTAATCGCTGCCTTCGGAGAGATGGGAAGGCCACGCTTCGGAGTCTGAGCAGTGCAGGTGCCTGGGAACACTCTGGAAACACTATATCCCTCTGGAAAAAGGTAAGTATTACTCTTGTCTGAACAATTACTCACTCAAAAATACTAAGGAGTGGCAGCAATGGATACACTAGAAATGCAGAAGTCTTGCAGCGTTTCATGAATGTTTCCCTTCTTTCCCTGCCTTTTTTCCCCCTCCCATCTAACAGTCCTGTATGTTTTCCTTATTCTTCAAAGAAAGAAAATCACCCTGGTTTAGCTTCATGTGTTCCTGCATGGGGTGGGTGGACCGTAACACATTTGCGTGACTTGCTTAGACCTCTGGAGGAGACACACCTCGGGAAAAGCATCTTGGTTTCTGTCTCACGTCTCGTCTCACAGGGCAAGAGAGCTGCAGCTTGTCCCTGGACTGGAGAGGGGTGTGTCGGGGTGCCTTGAACAGAGCAGGAGGACCTGCGGGACTGTGTGCTTCCCAGCCACAGAGTGACCCTGAGCGCGATGCTGCAGCTCTCTGCTGGGAAGCAGCAAGATGTCCATCTGGGACAGCAGGTACCTGTCACACAGAGAAGTCCCAAGGCCACCACAGTATGGGTTGATTTGATGATTTTTTTTTTTCCCGAGGGCTTTCGATGACTTTCTAGTCTGTTCTCTTCAGTTATTTTCCAAAGCGGTGGGAATTACCAGTTGCATCTGGTCTATCAGGAGCCATCTCCGCCCTCCCCATTTTCCCATCTGTAAAACGTGGATGTTGCTGGGGCCACAGTAAAGATTGACTAGATAGGTCCGCATCCTGAACTCGTTTCTCCCAGTGACTTCAGTGGGATGCCCAGCCCAGAACAATGGCAGGATACATGACCCTAAACATTTCTGCAGTACTTTGAAAGATGAAAAGCAGTGACTCTCATACCTATGTCAGGGTAGGGGCAGGGAAACGTTTCATGATGTTTATAGCAGACATCACGGACATTGCACATGAAAACATGGGAAACGGTGCACTTTTCTTGTAGGGAGATAATGTTTAATAGAAGGTAATGAGGAAATAAAAGCGTTTGTACAAAACAGCCTGCCTCACGGAGGGGTATGTTTGCCCGAGTAACGTGGCCACAGCCACAGATGTTTCCTCCAGAGCCAGAACTGCTGCATGGGGCTGTTCCTTCTGAGGAGCCGGAATGAGAGAAATCCCAGCACACACTTTTCCTCTCCCTCCTCACTCCTCGCTCCAGTTGTGGAGAAAAACGCAGCCCCAGTGCTAGACTTTTCAATGGGAGTATTCCCCCAAGAAACATTTGTTTCTCCCTTTGAAGCAGTAGAAGATGATGAAATAATAATAATAATCAAAAGGACATGACTTGAAGACAGTATTTAACCATCCCTTTTCCAAGGTATTTTATAGGTCTCCAAAAATAACGGACTAAAGCCTCTGTCTTTAAAGACTGCTTTCTGGGAGGGCACCAGGGACTGATGTGCACAGAGGTGCTGGAGGGCTGGATGGGGACCTGGCGGTGGGACGCAGGAGAGGGCTTTACTCTCTTACCACCCTGATGGTGAGGGTTTGTGGTTTGGGTTTTTTTTTCCCCCTTCTCTCCATGGAAACAAATGATTTCTGACTCTTGTCACTCAGAGAAGACTACACAGCAACATGGCTTGTTTACTCGCTGTTGTCTTGGGTGGGTTGAAGCTGTGTGGCCTTGTCCCTGTTCCAGGAAATGCATGGACATAGCTGTCTGAAGGAAAACCCTCATGACTGTATAGTTTTCAGCGCCGAGTGGCACTTAGCCACCTCGCTTTTATTGTTAGCAGATCACAATGTTGCCTCGCTGCTCTGTGCCACACACCACGCTGTGACTAAGATCATTCAACAAAAGAAAATCCCCTCCAAAGTCACCACGTTCTCGAGCCTAATGGATCTGGTAGAGGCTCCGTTCATCCGACACTGGTTTCCCTCCGCATCTCTCCCACAAGCGAGGGTAAGAAAGGCAGGATCACGCTGGAAAGCTCACGTCCATGATGTAACACCTAGGGTGGTCGCTGCTGGATCCCACACCCTCCCAGCTGCCATGAGCAGACCTGGGTTTGCTCACACCGACCAGCCTCCGGAGCCGTTCGGCATCTTTCCCCACTGAATCCTCCAGAAGAGGGGCGTGCAAATAACAACATCCTAACTCTGTTTGTGCCATGAAAGGAGCTGGAAAGAATGCACCGAACCACATGACAAGCGAGGACATCGGGCTGCGCAGAGAATAGAAAGGCCTCATTTTTAATTGCTTCTGAACAAAGTTGGCTCAGTCGAGTATTTCCCATTGTACTACTGAACTTTGCTTCTCATCACACAGCAGTGAAATGCAGGCTCCTCCGCTGCTGCAAGTGAACTAAAAAATCAAGTCTGTGCTAGGGATCACTTCGTTCCCTATTAAAAGCAGACTCCCCACCCATCACCAGTGTATCAGACTTTTCTGCAGCACCCAGACACCTCTTTGTCACTGTCGATGTTTTTATCATGAGGGTATTAAGAAGCAAGACTGAAGCATGACTTAAGAGTCCCCATTTACTTACAGAAAGAGACTGGGGGTGCTCAGAGACACCCTCTCCCCATTGCTCCAGGCATGAGCGGTTACAGAAAGGCCGCTGCAGAGAACCAGCTCTGAAGTCCTAGACTGACGCTTCAGTCGTAGCCAGAAAGGGGATGTGAGGGCTGGTATCCACCTGAAGCACAAACTGTATCTACGTAGACGGAGCCGAGTTCAACCTACGTGCTGACAGCCACAACTACAACAGGTACGAAATGAGGAATTACTTAAGGTTCTCACCTTTAAAGCCTGTTAATTCAAACCGTAAATTCTCCATGGCATGGACTTCATGATTAAGTATCTTGCACGGTTTTTGTCTGGGCCGAAGTAAAACAGGCTTCAGTTCCTCGAGTTTCAGTGTGAGAAATATATTGCACGTCAGGGTTTTGTGGATTCAGAGACAAGTCAGAAGTGACTCATGTCTAACTGATGTCTCCCTGAGCATGCAGAGAGCTTGAAATAATAATCTAAGCGCTGCAGACTGCCCCATTCACTTTCTCTTCCAAATCTGCTGTTTCCTCAAGTAGGAGCTTGGTCCGTGCACAAGGCAAAAAGTCCACGTCCCACAGCTAAAGACACCAGCCAGTTGTGTAGGCGTATGCCTTGGGCAGTCTTGCATTATTTAATTAAATAGCAATTTAGCATCTTGCATTGATAGGTCTTTTTGGCTAAAGACGAGCAACTCCCCAAGCAGCAGTGAGGGCCCCATCCTCGTCTCTGCTTCTCTGCTGTCCAAGACAATTTGCACTGACTTCAGCGTGCGCAGGTTCAAACTCCTGCTGTGTTGGTACACGATGCGTTTCAGAAAGCGTGAGCTACACCCTTCTCCTCACAGATAAGCTTAGAGAACAGCTTTGCTGCAAGACACGCTGTTTTTTTTCACACTCAAGTTCTGGTTTTCCCTGTGGGAATCCTATAGGAACACAGAGGTGATTTCTGAGGACTAGTTTTGCTTTCACGTAGCCCCTTGCTACCAAACCTCTGCAGAAGCTCTGAGCCCTGGAGAGCCTTCAGGCTCCATTTCCAACAGCTGCCGCTACAGATCCTTTCCCTGCAGGTTGTTGCTCCTGAGGCAGATAGTACAGAAATGAACTTGTACCTGCACTTCAGTTGCTACTGATCTGCTGAAGCCGCTGGTGCAGATGGTTTGTGGCAGGCTGCCAAACTCTGACCTGGAGCAGCCGCTACCTTGAATTAAGAACACTCTTTAACAACTTTAAGATGCTAAGGCCCAAAAGACCTTGTTGTTTACTAATAAACATGGATCAAAAATGACTACTTAAGTTGGAAATACAACTATCATAGCATCAACATTATTCCAGTCCATTCAAAACGCTATGAATGGTGCAGTAGCTTAAGCTTATAATAATTACTTTTCTTCTCTGAGCTTAACTTCAAGTTACGTACCTCTGCCTAGTTAGTATCTTCCCCCTAGCGTGGTTTGGACAGTTAAGTGCCTGTTGGAAAGGTAACAAGACATTAGGTAGCACCGTGAAACATGACCTCACAATAGATGACAGCAAAAAGTGTCAGAACTGCCGATCTGCCCGCCTGGATACAGACCCGGTGCAGCTCACCCGGTGCAGCTCATTTCTACCGTTACACGCAGAACCACAACTGCAAACCACCAACCACCCGGGCACGTTTGTCCGAACAAAACCTGCCGCTGGCTGCACGCAGCCTTGAGAGCAAAGCAAGCAAACATAACACGCTTATATATCACATAGCATGTAAACCTATCTGCACCAAAACTTCAGATGTTAAGAAAGGAAATAAGGTAGAGGATGAAATTCCCACAAATTTGACCAGAAAAGGCTGGTTCAATCTGTAATGCGCCATGGGAAGTTTGAGACGCTGAAAGTTTTCATTGGCAGAATAACTGCTTTTTAACCGCTAAGGTCACCTGGGCATCTTCACCGAAGCCAGCAGTATTGCAAGAGTCAAAAAGAACATCAAACGATCCTGTTACTTAATTTGCCATCATTTGGAAGGGGAAGGCAGTGATGTATAATTATTTTTTTTGCTTTTCTTTCCCCTGCTTTCTAAGCTCATGATGTAATGAGTATGTTTAAGTAGTAACATAACCCCCGACTCTTACCCTTGAAGTGCACAACTCTGAAACAAGACGCAGAGGACGGTGCAGCGCTTGTGTTTTAATTCAGACTAAGTGATACTGAAAATAATTTTAAGCTGGAGAAAAAGAGAGCATTTTAGAGCACTGCACTATTTTTTTTTTCTTCAGAAACCTTTCCTTTGTTGACCTTAGAAGAAGCTGAAGCAATGCTTTCCTCAACCCCTCTGTACAGAGTACATGATAACGATGAGAACTTTTTATTTAATACCGTACAAAACATCTGACCCTTGAGGCATAATAACGTGCTTAAAATACACTTAACAGTACCCTCTGGCTAAAAAAAGTTTCCAACTCGTACTTAGAAAAATATCCATTTAGATGCTTACTTTGACTATGTGCCCAGCATCAATGGCAAAAGTGCTTCTGTTTAGAAAGGATGGTTCAGCCAAAATCCAACTTGTTTTTCAGGAATAGGAAACCAAGGGGGGGGGGAAGTAATAAAAGCCATACCAAATAAATCATAATTCTCCTTCACACCGTAAGTGAACATTCGTGTGCAAATCTTACTGTTCAAGCTAGTACCCAATAGCACTTTCACAACAAAACGCTGCCAGTGCTGCTGTGTAACCCTCACCGCTGTCTGATGTTGTGGCTGCAGGAAGACCACACTGGTGGTGACAAAGGCACAGCAGGAACGGGCTTTGCTACTCTGCCCAGCAACTTTTCAAACAACTCCATACCAGACTGGTCACCCACAAGTTTTTGGCCATGGTCTGTCTGCTTTTCATTTCTACCACAATGATTAATATTAATGTAATTTCATGGAGGCAATGGAATCACACCAAATTATAAGAGACAAGAGAAATCAGGGAAAGCATCTATTTTATCATTATCTGCATCCATGAAAAATGCACCTCAAGCGTTTTGGGGAAAAAGCAGACCTGTCTTCACTTTCCTCTGCCAGACTGAAATAAGAAATACAAGGTTTACAAAGGGCTGAATTAACAAAACAAAGCTGAGAAAGGGGCTACCATCTCTTGCACCTGATTAGTTATTACTAGAACTCAGTGACTGAGCCAGTGTTTCCACAGCCATTCTTCAAAAGCACAAAAAGGGCCATCTCTTCCCCTGGCCATTTTTATGAAAAGTACGCTGAAAACTCCCAACAGGCAAACCCCATTTTTTAGTAAACAGAACTGTAACCCTTGAGACAGATTTTCTGCAGCTGATTTTTAAGCTCACAAGTACAAATTTGCAGGTACAACCTTCAGATGACAGAACATAACCACCTTGCTACATGTGGCGGCACGCAGCTACCATGGGGCAGGTTTTTGATCCAGGCCTAACAAACGTACACACCGAACAGCAGATCAGCCCACGGCCAGTGAAAAACAAATACACAGAGCGTGGGCACTCTGTGAATAACCATTGAGAGAAACTGCTCCTCCGTCATCTGGCTTGACAAACACACTTTGCACGTACAACTGCAGGAATGAGGCAGGCAAGTCAGCTGTGAGACGTATTCCTCAAACGTTTGGAAAGCAGGCTTTGCCTGCAGGAATCCAAGGATATACTAATATCCTTGAAAACTTAGGTTAGCTTCTCACAAAACAATGAAAACACGCCTATTTTTTTGTCCTCTATTCATATTCATTTCTGACTATTGATTTCTACTTGCCCTTTGTTTCTCTGACTCTTGGCCAGCTCAACTCGCAAAGTATTACCCCCGAGGCTCAAGCCTCTCAAAGAGGATACAGCACTCTCTGCGGTTGCTGTATCCTTGTAATCGAGAAAAGCCCTGTGCTGTGCTCCTTGCCAATTCAGCCGTAAAGGAGTCGCATGGAATTCCCTTAAAGCACATTTCAGCTCGCTCACTCTTACGCTGGGAGGTATGTTCCCCACATACACGGTAGTAATCATGCCAGATGCCTCTAATCTGGGACTTAAAGAATCATTTTCAACATGATGTTGTCCTATTTGAGCTGAGCCCATAGCAGCCTGCGGTCTTGTATTTTCAGCCATCGCCTTCTCATTTAATGCTGCTGGTGGGTTGGCATTTGCCAAGTCTGAACGTTCATCTTGGAGGGCAACATCCTTGCCAGTCTGCTTCTCTCTGTATCGAAGGCTCTTTAGGATGGGGATTTTTCCCAGCATCTCATAGCTGACCTAAAAAGGAGGAAGACAGATACAATGATGAGATTTCTCGCCTTCCAGAAAAAGATGACGACTGTCAGAACCCATTTGTGCCATAAAAAGAGAGGAACCTTATTATATTGCTACCATTCAGACTGCCAGAGCATTCAAAATGCTACTAATTGCTGGCCTGATTCTGAAGCTGCTTCCTAAATACACACTGCAGGACAAAAACAAACATTAGTTACTCTTTAAGCGAGCAGCACAATGTAGATCCAGCAGGAAAATCAAAACCAAACTCAGAACTATTCGATTCTGACATATATTTATCAGAGCACTTTCAGATTCGCATTCGCATTGTTATCCCTTAATATTTGCTTTGACCGAGGGCCTGTGCTCCTGCTCTGGCAGGATCTTACATGCCTACAATTCATCAGACCATCAGGCACTTTCATTCTGCAGACCTCCTTGCACTCTCTTCCCCCAAAACAGGATATCCCGTAGGCTGGGTCATACAATGGGGAGGGCCAACGGTGTTAAGTTTGCAGCTGGGGAGCGTGCCTTGTAGCAGGGCTCCTATGAGTGTGGGCCCAGCTGGAGGCACGTTCTCTTGGTTGTGGCACATCACCACAGCCTCCCTCTTGTCATCTGACCTCATACACCGCCCACAGCTACTCATCAGATCCCACATCAGTCTGCTGGGTTGGATCACAGAACGGAAGAGCGCCTGGGCTCTATACTTCAAAACTGTGAACCCTCTAGCCCTTCCATCCATCCCCAGTTCACAAGCAGCTTTTCTGGAAGGGCTCTTCCTCTCAACAGCTGAACCCTATCCATCTCAGGCATGAGATGCCCCAGGCTGCACTCAGTGACTGGCAGGAAACGCAGTGGTTCCCTAGCTAATGTGGTCTAGCTCTTGGCTTGCAGACTGCAGTTGGAAGGAGGAATAATTCGTACTTGGCTGCCGGACAAGCAGAACATCCATCAACACAAGATTCAATTCTTAAAATTTAGGGAGCAAAACAGAGCCTAGGGAAGTGATGCCTGAGCTAGCAGAGACCCAAACTAGTAGCCCACACAGTGTGAGCAAGCCACTCTAGCAGGGTACTGTGCCCAAACTTATGAGCCACAGCTTCTCAGCAGGCTGTGCTGGACTAACACCGGCATATCCTGGCTAGAATACGCCTGCAGATCTCCCAGCTCAGAGCCCCTGAATTCCTGGTTCTATGATTACAGTTAGAGCGAGTTTGGATCTGACTGCACCACATAAACATCTAAAATTTGCAGATCTCTAGGGAGGGTAGCCCAGCTCTGAAGTGACTTGAGTAAAATCGAAGACAGAGTGCGGGCAATGTTAGGTCCAGGTAACAGGAAAGCCAGTCAACACAAGCCTCGTATATGTTCCCAGGGCTCCTCTTCTGAGGAGCAAACAAGCAAGTTTTATTTCAGGCTGAAACTAAATAAAAATATCATTTACATAAAGCCTGTCCTATCTCTATCTTGTTAATATAATATCAAACAGCAGAATAGGACTAGCCAGTAGGGGCAGAGGCCACCTCCATTCAGCCACACTGCAGTCCCAGAGTCAAGGTGTTTGGGATCAGGCCCTTTAAACAAGCAAACCTTACGACTGAGAACATTTCTGAACAAATCTGGCCTGATCTGGCAGCCAGCAGAGGAGGCAAGGACTTCCTCTGGGGCTCTGGGAGCCTCCATACTCTGAAAGGTACATGCCATTTTCAGATTTTGAAGAGTTATTGCTCTGTGGATTCTTGGACTGATTTGTTTTTCTCAGCCAAGAATTCAGACTGCTGTGTTTGACAGCAAACTCCCCTTCCCTGGGCGATACAACATCAAACCAACGGCTTAAGCCATCTTACTTTGTTTTTACTGGCCAACAATTAGGAACATTTGTTGTCCTCTGTCAAATCTCTATGTGAAATGTAAGCTCTATGCTAATTAAACTAAACAGGAAAAACATTTTTCTATTCTCATGCAACTAATCACTCCTGGGCCCAAAGCACAACCTCAACCTCTTACCAAGTGTACGTACAGTTCCTTTCACCCTGAAATTAATCATCAGTTCCCAAGGCATCAACTGGGTGTTTAGTTAGAAAGATCAGTGCTACTAAGAGCAAACCCTACCACCTTGTAGATTAAGGGACTCAAAGAGATGGGCACTGAGAGGATGATACCTGGAACTCCCAGTCATTCAAGGGTAAAACAAGGAGACGAGTTAGATAATCCAAGGCCCAGCAGACTCTCTAGGGGACTTCAGCTGGCCAGGCTTCAGTATGGCCTCTCCTCTCACTAGAGTGACCAGTAGTTTTTGGCATCTTACTGGAGCTCTTTGAGCTACCATTTCAGGCTCCCTGCAAACTCAGGAAGCTGTAGTTACAAGAGCATATACATCTTAGCAAGGGCTATGAACTAGTTTTCTATAAAAGCTGGAGCTCTGCTCAAACACCACCCCATGAGGCAAACCTGTCATCACCTTAAATTCAGCTCTCTGTAGAGATAACGGTACCAAAACAACAAAGGCAGTTGATTTGGCACTCTGATTTGTTTGCAATACAAAATGTTCTTAAAAAAAACTACATTAGACAAGTTCTGACACTGTCAACTGACATCCTTCTGACCCAAAAGAGACAGATGATTTACCTTAAGGGCCATTTTCCCTGGGTCTAGAGGAATCTTTCAGCTGGGCCAAAGCTTTCAAATCCTTCCCTACTTTTCCCCACTTTTGTGTCAGGGAAAAGCAGAAACTCCACTTGGGATTTCAGAGTTTCAATTCAACAAACCAATTCACTACCTTTTTTGGGGTGCAGGATCGAGAGCCAAAAGGGCAAGGGGGGCAGCGGGTGGCAGAGGAGAGGAAAAAGCTTGCTCTGCTCTGTTGCAAAATAGCAAACAAAAGAACTCTGTGGTAGTACAATGTGTTGCTAATTACAATCATGCAAAAAGTTTCTTTTGTCTTGTGAGCTGTGGAGGATTGCAATGATTTATTTCCACGTTGAGAGAGGCCAAAGATATTCCTCCTCTTTCAAACAAGCTGCACGTTTCTTGGTCGTGTGCCGGATGGTCACTCCTCCCTAGCCTTGCCTACTGCTTTAGGCTAAGCCAGGATGCCAAGGACTCGGGTTCTACCCCAAGGCTGGTTGATCCACTTACGTGGACCTGGGCAAACCCAGTGGTGGAAGCTTCTTCACTTGCTCCCCCCATCCCTATAAAATCAAGGCCAAACCATTTATTGATGTTTGTAAACTTTGTATTGAGTGTTGGGATTTAACTAAATGATTGGCTTTGGCAGTGAAGCTAGCTGAAGAAGTTTTCTATTATCCCCTGACCACCAATTCCCAGGCCAGTTCCATGCTTCAACCCTCTGGGGTTGGCCAACAGAAGTGCTTGTGGGTCTGCGCTATAAACTCTGTAACTGAAGTGATTCAGGTTAAAAATAACTCCACCAAAGGCAATCAATCATTTAACAATCCTGCCTACTCCCTGCCATAGCTGGGAGAGCCTTGGGGAAAGAGGACAGCAAGGCAGATGAATTCTTCTGGCACACAATTACCAGGCTATGGGAAAGGAGCTGAGAAGGGAAATGTGGCCCCTTTCTGACAGAAACCTGAAGAAAACAGAGTCTTGGATGCTGACTGGCGACAGAACTCTCCCAGCACTTAACCCTGAGCATCCACTCTTATGACACCTGGTTTGGTCCCAAAACAACGCAGTGGCAGATGGACTTCTGCAACACCTCTGCCAAAACATCGGGTCTGTCTTCAGCCTCCATTATTCCAGAACAGTGAACATAGCCACTTTCAATATTTTGCTGGAGAAAATGAAAGATGTGTTTGTCCTCTGACAGAATGAGTAACGCTGACCCCTGGTTCAGTGCAAGCCAAGCCAAACACCACTTTGATTTCCCTGGCAGCAGAGGAGGTACAGTTCTGAGGTACAGCAGATGAGGGAAGGACAGCTATGAATTGGAGAGCATGCTAGGTCCGCTATTGAATTCTGCTTCACACAGCTACCCATCTGCACACACCAACTGATACGAGAACACGTGGCTCAAGATGGAGACAGATGCTGCTGCTGCCCTGCTGTGGAAAGGTGTAAACAAGGCCAAACAATCTTTACAGTGCAGCATATCCACCAGCCCTTCCAAGTATTGAGGCTGGCAGGGAGAAGGTGTTTAAAAGATTCATCTTTGCCCACCCCGAGGGGCGTCTGACCCCTAGAATCCTCATAAAGGCTTTCAGGACAGAGTCCATTTCTCATGTTGTATCCTTAATCGGCTGCTTGTTTCAAGGAGCACTGAGTTCACAGGGGTGTAAAGCAGAGACAAAGCCAAGACAGCTAAGACGGGCCAGCACAGTCGAATATTTTATCATTCATTTGCACAAAATGTCCAAATATGTGCACGCAATCCGAGGGCATATTTCTGGGAGCTGGCAGCCCATGAAGTCTGCTTGTGTCCCTCAGGAGAAACTTATGCAACCCACATTTGGAATCCATCAGCAAAAACTGATTCCACAGACTCTGCAGCGAGGGTCAGATTTGCAAAGGTGTCGAGATGTTTAACCATGTGTGGAAGCACGCCCTGCTCACGCTAGCCCTCCAAAAAAACAGAACAAAACAAACCTTGACTAAACTGACAGCAATTTTCTTCTTATGGCAAAACTGGTCCCCTGCCAGAGGTTTTGCCAGCTTCAGTGTGTAAACTTTCTGAGCTTTAATTAAACAACATAATTTTACTTTCCAAACATTCTATCACAAACCCGAATCAAAAGCTGTTTCTTGTCAGGTAGTTCCCATCCCTGCCACTGTGTACTAAACTCTATCAACGTTAGACCCAGGGATTCCCCCCAGTTCATTTCATTTTGGGAAAAATCTTTTCCTACTTCTGTAAAATTCTCAGCAAAAGAATGACTAAAGAAACTGAAGGAAATGCTTACTAGAATCTAGTGATTTTTTCCACCAACTAGTCTCATTTCCCTCTTCATGACCCCAAATATTTTAATTGGGCTGTATAGTGTCAATTTAAAATAAGCACAGAACAAATAACTTCATAATTGTGACAAATATAATAGTGTCACAGATAAAGATCACAGCTACCCATACAAAATACTAAACGAGAAAGTAAGTCGTTTCATGAATTTAGAGTTCCCAGAAACAATGGGTTAGATTTTCAAGACAGATGAAGCCAAATAATTCTCTACTGGCATCCAAATAAAGTTTTCCAGAGTGCTCAGCTCTCAGCAGCTCTTGAGCACACACCGATTTTTCAAAACCCTGAACTCAGAAGCAAAAAAATTTACCCATATACACACTCCAGTAGTGCCTTTGTATTTGGAGGTGTTCTAGAGTGTTTAGCACTGATATTGATGGTGTTTCTTTGGTATTAATAATATTGTAGCTCTTACACTTCCTTGGAAGTCTTTAAATCAGCGTTTTTGTGACAAAAATCACAGCAAGTAATTCACATCTTCCTGTTTGGAAAAAACATACTACCTCAACAGCAAGAAAGAGCTCAGCTGGATATTCTGCACTGAGGACTGAAAGGAGGCAACTGATGGCAAGTCGTGCCAATTATACCAAGAAGTGAATCATTTACTCACAGAGGAACACATATTTACCCCTCACAATATCTGACACACTACTTCCTTTGTACACAATGAAAAAAACACTCCAGCAAAAGGCAGTACCTCTTTGAGCACAGAAATCTAGCCTGGAGACATGCATTTTGTTTGCTGCCTAAGTACCTTCTTACCTCTTTAGAGCTGAAAAGTGTTATCTATTAGCGGTTAGTTATTGTAACAGCTTCAGGAAAGCACATCCTTTACAACAATGCTTAGCTGTAATCCCATGTTTGCAAACACTTTTAATTTAAGGTCTTAAATCATTGTCTTGGCTTGATCCAGCCATGTTCCTGAAGGACTAACTTTTTTTGCAATGTATTTTACACACTACACATCCTAACAATAAAGTTAAGCCACCTTCTGTTGACAAAACACCATATTTAGAAGTGGGCTATTTATTTAGTCACTACCTTTTGGTTCATTTTGTTTTGCTCTGAGGAACAGGAATGCACCAGTAAAGCCAGGATTTGAAGGAGAAAAGGATGCAGAGAGAAGGATGTAGAAGCAGCCAGGAAAAGTCAAAGGACAAACACTTAAATAACCCGTATCAAATCCTGCATTTTTAACACCCTGTTAATTAACTAGACCTCCCACCTCCAAGACCCTCTGTGCAAGAGCTGATCATATAGTTACCACCAGAAACACAAACACATACACATCGCTCAGCTCCCTGTGAAAGAATAAGACTAATTTCTCTTCTTCCTCATACAGACACAACACTTTGTTCTTGTTACAGAAATGCAACGATTATCCCTGCCCTGGCTAGTATTCTCCAATATTCTTATCTAATGAACATAGCTCTGAAGAACAGCCAAAAGTAGTTTTACCAAATGCTCAGTTATGTAATGTGCTCCTTTTTCAGTGAAAGCTGTAGCAAATTCAGCGAGAGCTGTATTTTTCAGACACCACCACTAATGTAGAGATTACTATAGAAAAAAAGTTCCACTGTCTCATGCAACCTGACTGAAGACAGTGAGGTGCACTTTAATAAGCAGTTTCTCAAGCTTTAGACACAAGCACAAAGGAGCTGTGCCAAATACTTCATTAGTTCGAGATGTATCTTGTAACACTGATCTTGACGTTTTTCCTCTAAAAAGCAAAGAAACAGAAAAGTAACATCAAATTTGAGACATTGCTTGGGACTGACTGTCTTTTCACGAGCAGTAAAAGTTTCACAAAAATTCAACGGCCCCTGCAAGAGACGGTGCTCCCCAGACCTTTGAAAAATGTCCCTGCTAAAGGGAGTCGAACAGAAAAAAAAAAGTTAGCAAGGCCACTTACTCAGATTGAAGTCTGACACTGACACATTCAGGCTGTGATGAAAAGTATGTTGGCAAGATGGATAGAGCACAAGGGGGCGGCCTTCAAAACAATTACATTCAATAATATCCCCCAAAATTATGATTCAAAAATAATTCAATGGAAAAAACGCACTAGTACAGACAGAGCTTTTATTTATTTATTTATAACCTCAAATCCTCAACCACAGGCAGAGTAAAATACTCTCCCACCACAGGAATAAAAATAGTACTGGCTAGAATTGTTTGTTGTAAATACCTTACCTTAACAAATTTAACTCTTTTTGCTGGTTGGCAAGTGCTTAATAAACAACTCTTGATTTCCCTAGAAGCATCCATTAGTAATTTCTCAGTGGTTTTTGCAAGAAGTGGGCGCACTATTCCTCATGTCAGTGTTCCCACTGTTACTCAATCATGCAGGATTGTGTCTGCTCCCTAACTGGATGATTTTAGGAATGAAAATCTAATGACAAAGAAAAAAGTTTTCCCAGCGTGAACTTCCAGTAAAACAATTCACTAAATGCTCTTCTGAAACAGCTTGTGAAAATGCTGAAGTCTCTGACAATCTTGGGGGGGGGGG
>VWZZ01000600.1:340378-404414 GCA_013399095.1 Psophia crepitans
CCCCCCCCCCCCCCCATCTCACTAGCAAAGCCTGTCCATAAATTAGCACCTGGGCTACTGGAAATCTGGGATTTTCAGGTGGGTATGATTCAGCTTTTCAGAGGATGGTCGGCATCAAACTGCCTTGACATTTGGACCAGGAGCTTGAGGAGGCTTATTTCAACATAAGGCAAAGAGCTCTCACATGGGGGAGCACAGAAAACCTCCAAAATGTGGGAACTGATGCTGAGTTTCCCAAAAGAAAGATGCTCATAGGTGTGTCCCTGGATAGGCAGAGCTACAGCTTCTCACTGTAAAAAAAAAAAAAAAAAAAAAAATAAAAAAGGAGAAAAAAAAAAANATAAAAAAGGAGAAAGTGTTTTTTTATATAGACTTGCAAGATAGACTTCACTTAAATAAAATCCCAGCTTAGTTCTTGCCCAGCAGAGACCTCAGATCACCTCTCTACCCCCAGCTGCTTGCATGTGCTAGGATTTGGGCACGTGTGTGAAATGGGGCGGGGGGGTAACTCCAAGGTAGCTCCAAGGATGTGCGAAGCTGAGTCTCCATCAAGCTCACGAGCCAGTTCCCACAGGAGGGGTCCTGTGTCCCTGGTCTCCCTGCAGCCTGCCCCATGGAAGGGTTTTGCCCCCAGAAAGCCGTTATTTATACTCTCACTCCCAAGATGGTTTATTCCTGGAAAAACCTTTTTGCTTCTTTAATAAACCCTCCCCTGAAGGAGCTGTGGATGCTCCGCACGGGGAGAGCTCTCCCGTTAGGAGCTGTGCGGTGCATGGACCAGTGCTGAGCAGCATCACCACCCCCAGGTATCTGCACGTGCCCAGGAGGTCCTGGCAAGCAGCTGCTGTCAGCGGGAACGAGCACTTGCTTCTGTGTTCACAAAACATGAGAACAGCCCCCCACACAGAAAAATCCATTAAATCCCCCTCAGAGCAGTTTTAGCGTGTGTCTTCAGGCTCCTCTGCTTCCCTTTCTCCTAACTTGGCATCTCAGCTTTAACACCCCGGTTTTGGTACCTCTCAGCTCCTACTCCAGCTCCCAGAGCACCTTTCTGGACCTGACAGGGCTTTTATTCCTTTCCTTTCTTGTCCAGGTGTAACCCCCTTCACCTCAGGGCCCTTTCTGTACAAGGGCAGCTTTCAGTGGTGGGTCCTGGTTAAAAAAACCTAAAAATCATCCAAAGGAGCAAGTGTCACATTAAAATTGCAGTTTGATTTGTACACGATGTATATTTTTATCACAGGCATGGGTTTTGTTTTTTTTTTTTGGAAATTCAACTTATTTCTATGCAATGGGAATTTATTTTTTGTGAAGCTTTGCTCATGGTGATGTTTGATTTTATTTCTGTTTTGTTGTAGTGGAGCGGGACCAAGTACAGCTGCAGTATTTAGAAGCCACACTGGGCTTGAGTTTGGTTTCACTTAAGAGAGTAAAATCAGTGAACTTACACACTGCACAAAAGGGGACTAACTCGGATGAACTGAGAACCCAGTGAATAGTTATGAGTGGCAAATTTGGAATTAATTGGGATCAGGCCGTCCATGTAGCTTGCAGGGGATGAATACAGAGAAAAAGGGTCTTATTGCCAACACGTGGAATGACTAACAGCACACAGCTTTTGCACGTCATCTGTTTATATAGAGAGGAGAAGAAGTAATGGTACGATAAAAACAAGAGCGCTTCAGCGCGGAGAAATAAGTGTACCCAACAATACACCAGTACCTGGCGTTTGGATGTAACTGAGCATCCTTTTATCCTCTACACATCATGTGAATTCTGGTGTTGCGCAGGATAAAACAGACAATGCGTCACATAAATATAAAGGACCTGACAAGCTGCAAATAATTGATGTCAATGGTTTCACACCTGTTCCACCCCCCCCCAAAAAAAAGCAGCTGCCAAACGCAAAACTGCCACCCAGTATTTAACTCATCCCTGGAATCTTCCCCCTCCTGGTTTTCCCAACCTCTTGGGGTTGGCTATAAACACAAGTCTGAAATACTGTCAAGAAATGTAGAAAATAGCCTATGATGCAGTATAAACAGCATACTTCTTGTGTGGGCGATATATATGCCTTTCCGTTCCACTGGAGAGGAATGACCTCTCCCAACCGAGCAAGGTTTCACGTCTCCGAGGTCTGCAGCCAATTTTAACTCACAGGAGAAGAGAAGAGGCTCGCAGCGGAAGAGTTTGGTTCGTGGAGCCGCTTCGCTCCAAACACAGGTTTCCTATGAGAGGAGCTGAAAATCTGGCGTATTAAAATAATTCGGGAATTTAATTTCTCATAAGTGGGGTTTCCAGTCTTTAAACAGGCTCGGTGTGTGTTCTCTTAATGTTAGTCCCACAGTATATAAAAAAAGTAGTCAAGTATTTGCACACGAGCAGAAGCCGCTTTCAGGACTTGCCACTCAAAGCACGTGGCTGTCCACGGCTGATTTCAAGGTGACGTAACTCTGAGGGACTTTGTAACCGCTTCTGCTTTCACCCCCACGCCTTTTAATAGCTGTCCTTTACCAAGGAAGACACCTAATGGAGAGAGCATCCCTTTTCACACCAAAACCCACCGGCCTCCAGCTAATTGCTTCTAAGCCTGTTGCGAAGAGCAGCCAATTCCCAAAAGGAGAGGGGGAGAAGGATCTGCTTCGTTACTTGATTCATAGCCCCGCACACCCAGAGAAGAGGTCTCCTGGGAGACAGCATTTTGGATATTAAACAGATCACATATTTGATTTTAAGTGAAAGAGCAAGAAGACAAGATCACAGAATTAGAGAGGTTACAGATGGAAAAGGTCTATGAGGTTACGCAATCCATCAGTCTGGACATTGCATAATTGCTCCCCACAGTATATTTTTAGTGCTTTATCCAGACAAATCATTAAGTGCTTTAAAATGGGCCAGATTCCTCAAACGCAATGCGTGCTAAGTCACAGCTGATTTCACCGAGGCTCAGAGCTTCCAGCGTCTAGTAAGGCACCAGAAGAAAATTTTGTGTGGTCAAGGAGAACAGAATGGACCTTTCCAGGAATAAACACGAGTCTGGTTAGGTATTCCTAATAGGAATCTTTCCTAAATTGCCTGAATTAGATCTCTCAAATCTCATTTTCAGATTATACTGCATAATACATTATTACTTATTCAGATGTTCCCTTAGCCCAAAGTAAAACATTGTTAATGTTCATGTGAACGCAATTTGTTTTAAGCCAGCTTCAAAGCCGGTTCAGTAAAGCGTAAAGAATGTTTATTTAAAATATAGTTGCTAAATTTAGCATGAGCTTGGTTAGCCTAAATCTTAGTGACATTTTTAGAGAGCACATTGCGAATCAGGAATGCATGGAGAAATAAATAAACTTTCCCACATTTTTGGAAATCGAGTAAGAATTTGCAAGTTATTTCTTGCACGGGCAATTTCTGTGGAGTGGAAAGCAGTATGAATAATGCAGATTTCCCACTAAACAGACGGTCGAAAACACAATGCTAATAATTTTCATTGCAATTCTATTTCAAATAATGCTCCCTCAAGGAGGAAGTGACGCTATCGGCAGCCCGCTATTGTGAGAGAAATTACACAGAGCATCAACGTGCTTCAACATCTACCCAAGCGCTTCGCAAAGCACCAAAGGAGCTGCGGCTGGCTACAAGCCACATTCAGACCCCTGCAAAGGAAATCTTACGTTTCAATTAGGTCCTATGCTCTTCCTACTAATTACGACGCTGGATTTTACCCCCACCCCTCGCGCACTGGTTGCAGAAGCCCTCTGGCCGGAGCCTTGGTGGGGTTCAGTGCCAGCCTGCCCGCGGGTTGAGTGTTTAGGCAGAAGACAGATGATTTTAAGCTTTTCTTTTCCTTTCCTCTGGCATCACCTTCCTGAGTTTATGCAAGTGAAAGAGGCACATCTGGGCCGTCTTTATGTCAAGCGACATCTCCTTAGAGAAGCAAAGAAAGATGAGCAGGCTTGTGATGGTAAGCAGTCAAACTCTCTTTTATTGGGCCAGTATCAGAGGGCTGGACCCTGGAAATTATGCTCAGTTTTCATCATCTCCCTCCATCCTTTCCATCCTTTGGTTCATGCCAGTGTAAGACCTATTTCTGCTCCCAAGGTGGGAGGATTGCAGCTGTACTACTCCTGTGGCCACAAGACAAAAGGGATGCAGCCAAGTGTCCCCCAGTGTCCCCAGAGATACCCATGGACTTTGGTGGGACTGGGATTAGCTCCTCGCCAAGCAGGCAGGTGAAATAAAGAGATATGGAAGAAAACACCGAGAGTCTTTTTTTTTCATTTTTATTTTTCTCCAAAGACAGCACTCCATCACTTCTGCTTGTTTTAGGCAGCTTCTAAGTCCTGAAGCACCATGACTCAGCTTTACATGCAAGCACCAAGCCCCACCTGGAGACCCATCCTGCCCAGCCACCTCAAATCTCCCTCGGCTCTTCAGATGAAGGTTTGCAAATACACCAGCCCAACACACTAATTCCTGAATCTGCAGTGAAGTGGGCTCCTTAATTCTTCACTACCTATCTTCAATTGCTTACTAAGTTGCTGTTTTCATTAGAAAAGCAATATGTAATAATAGTTGTTAAAATAATTGTATTTCTGTTTTTACATCTGTAAAGATTAAGTTAAACAGTATGAAGCCCATTAAACTATTTCATGTCATGCTGCCATAAATTTCCTCCATTCCCATTGCTACTACTATTCCAGAGTAAACTCTGAGATCAAGCTGCTGCCACAGAGAGTTATTTATAGGAGCTCATTCATCAATAAAAACTTCAAAAGAAATCTGTTACTCTTCTATTGGAAAGCCAAAGAAAACTAACATAAAGACAACCCTGTTAAGAAACAAAGCTGAGGAGACCACAAGACATTTAGTTAAGGAAAATCCTGATTTCTAACAAATACCATGCAAGAAGGGGAGGAGGGAAAAAAAAAAAAAGAAGATTGTTGGCAACATGAAGCCTTTTAAGTAATTTCATTCTCATTGGATGGTTAAAATAAACTGTTAAAGTTGTATTTGTACTGGCTCAGCCTCCTCATTAGACTTTGTGTGATGGATTCATGATCTCACAGTGCGTAAGGAGCTCTTCATCTCTTGCAAAAGCTGGCGTTGTCTTTCCACTTGTCTCAGCTGCTCGTACACTCATCCATCAGCACAGCAGAGACATAATGAGCAAGATGCTGAGTAAGTAACTGATAGCATCTACCTCCCGAAAGGTAGATATATGGAACAGCAAAAGGTTATATTTCATCATCCTTATTCTCTCTTATTTCTTATTGTACATTCCACTGTACTTTTGAGCTGTGCAGCAGCGGCTTTGATGGTAATGATAGAGTTAGTCCTGCAGAAATGCAAATATATGAGGGGTCTGGTCCTGTGTTTTCCTGTATCAGCACCCACTGCCTGTGCCAGCACCACCCTCACAGAAGAGATCAGGTCTTTTTTCCAGCAGGACTGTTTAGAGCCACACCAGATCTCAAGCTATCTCATTTAAATCATAGCAATTACCCATAATTTGAAAAACAATCTCTCTCCTTTTTGTCCTTGTCCCACTAAGAGCTCCACATGAGTGAGATTTTCCTGGAGGTCTTTGCAGGAACAGGGGCCTCAGGGCCTCAGTAATCAGTCATGTCATGGTAACAGTGTCCTCAAATTGGTTTTTCTGAGCTCAGCAGACAGATTCGCCCATTTCCATCACAAGGATCAGAGTCCTGAAGGCAATATGGACCTTAAGTTCCTGGTATGCATTGCATAAAAGTATTTTAATCCCATTGCCAAACATTGAAGCACAGAGGTGAGGATACTATTTCCCAGAGATGTCTTTACATCTCTACCATTGCTCATGAAAACCTGGGCAGGGCGCCTTGCATGGGATTCATTTCAATCAACACTAGTCATCTAACAACTCAAGACCTGGTCTAAGCTGGCCATGGAAACTGCCTCCAGAATCTGCTAGGAAAGCAAAGCATCCTCAGAGAGCTGAACTTCTAACCACCTGAGGCACAAGCTTTAGAGTGGGTGAATCACCCACAGGCATTGGAACAGGCTCCCCAGAGAGGTGGTGGAGTCACTGTCCCTGGAGGTGTTCAAAAAGCGTGTACACATGGCACTTTGGGACATGGTCTAGTAGGCATGGAGGTGTTGGGTTGACGGTTGGACTTGATGATCTTAGAGGACTTTTCCAACCTTAAAGATTCTATGATTCTATGAAAAGGCTCCTTTTATTTTCCTTACAAGCTGTCCTTGGTTGGGGTGGAGGTAAGATACCACTGGTTTCCTTCCACTGATGGTTTAGAGCAGGGACTCCCAAGCAGACCACTACTAATGTGACTTAAAAGTGGCCCAGCAGTTGCTTCCCCAAGCAGAGGTACTAGGTAAAGAAATTTGCAAAGACTCATCAAGTTATGGGCCCAATAAACTTCTTTCCCCGTGAGATCTGAAAGCGTTGCCCTCGCTTTGGTCCATCTTTGCTTTGCTACATATTGAGGCTCGTTATATCAGTTTTGCACTGATATAAGTGGAGTCGTTCAAAAAAGTGGGAGCGCCAAGGCAGTCATGTTGACTCAATTGCTCCAATAGGAAAAGTTCTTATTCATTACCGTAGCTTATATTTGGAATTGTTCTAAACACTGTGGACACAGTGATTATTAATAAACATGAAATGTCTCTGTATACAAACTAGGTTTATTCCAATTTAACTGTACCTACTGTTAAATATAACTGCTTTGTTATGAAAAGGGCAACAAGAAGCCCTTAATTGTTGTGTCTGCTTTCAGATTAGACCCAACATAAATTCTAAGTAACAATAACAGCAATTGTGACCCACTTATGCAGTATTTTTCGTCGATTCCTCCTAAAGTGCTTCGCAGGGAAGGTCAGTAGAAAGCCCCATTGTAAACATGGGGAAATCTCCTGATTGTTTGTTTTGGATGGCTACAGAGGAAACTGCATACGCTTTCATGGAAAAAAAAAAATCCTCTATTATTATCTTCTGCCCTAAAAGGAGGGGAGGGGAGGGGAAAAGCCTGGTGACTCTGCTACTACTTTAAATTATCCTAAAGTAAATTCCTGGCAACTCAAATTAAGCCAGATGACTCTGGATTTAATGAGAGTAAATAGTAACGGACTAAGTTAAAGCTTAAACAAGGGCACCGAGCTGCTCTGCACTCCTTGGCAGCACGATGGGTCTCTTAAAACCTTTGATTGACCAGTTTGACTTTCTCAGCTTATTTCAGAGATATTTTACTTATGGATTGAGCATCAATAGGAAACAACAAGGCAGATGTTAGCAAAACAAAACTGAACAAAACTGTAGCTGTTGTTTATATAATATTAAGAAAATAATTTTGTTTAGAGTGTGAAATGCAATCATGTAGCAAAGCATGCAAAAATACTTTTGTCGGATAAGGCTCGTGGCTGAACAGAGACAGCCCAAGACCAGACTGAGATGTGAGTCAACCCTTTGAAGTCTCATGAACTAGTTCTTTTCATATCCATATATGATTTCTGTTGCTTGGCAAAAAAAAAAAAAAAACCACCAAAAAACCCCAAACTAAAGCCCCTGACAAAGGGAAAAATGTGAATTTTGGTTAGAGATGTCTCTTAGAGAACTGAGAGACCAGGTATTTGCAGGGTATGTGCAAACTGCAGAATCCCAGCTTTGGTGCAGAGCAAGCAACTATCCGGTTAAATGCACTGACAGCAAAGGACTAGGAGCTGGTGTTGGAAGAGCTCTCCTGCCACTCCAGACATGGGGCTGGGCTCCTGGCTCAAGTAGCTCCTGCTGGCCTGAATTCCCTGGGGCCAAGGGGAGCAAGAGGCTGTGTTTGGAGGTGGACTCTCCCTATCTCAGTGTCAGAGCTCAGCCAAGCTTCGCTGAGTGCTTCATTTGCAATATGCAGGCTTTGTCTGGGTAGGCATCTAACAGGGCTTTGTTCCTCAACTTTACTCTTTCAAATGCTTTTGTCAACTCTTTAATCAAGACAGGACTAGTTGTCCTTCACCCTGGTGGGTCAGCAAATGTTGAAGACCTCTTGGCCTTTCCTTGAGTTTCCAAAGCGGTAGGCATGTTGTGAGAAAAATTCCTGGGGATGCCAGCGGGTGGGAGCCTTTCATTTCCATTCCAGCTCCTTAGCAGGACCACCTGGTGTAGGGCATTTGTCCAGGGTTTCCAAGAGCTCAGCAGCCTGGACAAGTAGTCACTGAGCACAGGTACTGGCGAACCAGTCATGCCGCAGTAGGTCCAAGCCTCTTGGTCCGTCAGACTGATGTGAATGGTGCATGTGTTGTCCAACACATGACTTCTGGTTCCCTTTGCCCCTGCTTTGCTTCCATCCCAGCGTGGCCTATTTAGCCTCCACCTTTCGTATTCGACACAAACAGATGGACTGGTGCATGTAGACAATATGCGCGTGAGCGACCCAGTGCTGCCCCACTCCAGAAAGAAAAAGTATTTTCTCCCCACTCAGGTGACTTTAAGGAATCAGTTCTGAACCAAAACTTGTTTGTCTGTCTAACCATAATGAGGAATAAGTGACTCCATGTTCTTTGCCTGTCACTCTTTACGACTTCTTCGTGCTAGGACATTAGCATCAAGCCTCTAAATGAGGTATGCTGCCTCCGCTCTTACACTTGTATATTCATGCTTCTTACTTTAAAAGCATTCATCTCTCCTTCCATTAATAAAATAAATCAATAGGGGAAAAATATCTTTCAAATATCTAAGAAATTAGGTTTCTTCTTGAGGGTGTTAAGAGGAAACGTGAAGAACCAACTTTGACACACATGACAAATATTGAAAGGGAGCTAAAACTAAAAGGCAACTCCTTGAAGACTTTGGGTCATTAAGAAAGTACACGAATGGGTTGAAATTCTTGAAAGAAAACCTATCCCAGACTTACTTGGTTGGATCAGTGCCAAGGCTGCGCGTTTGCCTCCCAAACTCTATCACAGTAATGATGTCCAAGGGAAAACCCATCTCCTCTTATTTCCTAAGGCTGGGAAGGATCTGTGAGCTGCTGAACTGGGGGTTCCTGCGTGTTTGTTTGTGTGTGTGTAGTGCTTAGAGCAGTGCCTGTGAACCCATAAATCCTGGCCCGCTTTGCCCCAGCGAGGGTAAGCCCAGCAGCTCTGTCTTGGCCCAATGGGCGGCTGCTGGGGAGCTGGGCTGGGCTACGCAGACCTTTCCCAGGCTCAGCTTCTCACTGGATTGCATGGACTGGAAAGTGCCTGGATGCAAACCCGAGGTCATGGCTGCACGGAGTCCTGTGCAAATCTCTGCAGTCCTGCGTACGTGACACAGAGATGTGGATGTGGCGTTTTATACAGCGAGGGATGTATCTTCACGATACCCCCGGCTCTTAAGAGAGTCAGTCGCCCTGGCATCGAAGGTGAAGTCACCTCACCTACACCCTACCCCCATCCTCAGCTAATGACAGAATCGTTGGGTCCCATAAGTGGTGCATGTCTCCTGGGTGGCCTGCGAACAGCCTGGCTCCTCGCCATCAGCTCTCTCTGGCTTAGGCATGGCGGTGGGCGTAGGGATTGAGCCCCAAGTGGATGTTCAGTCCAGAGGGTGACCTTACGGGCCACGGAAACTTCACATGTAAAATATTCAGACCGTACTTCTTCCTGTGTCTCCGCACAGCTCTCACACAAAGGGCCCTGTGTCCCAGGCTGCACACAACACCCCAACGACAATTAGGTGACTCAGCTCCCCTGGCACGGAGGTACGCACCCGACCGAGCAGACCACACTCGGCTCTGCACAGAGGGGGCGAGGGGAGGTTATTTGGGGAAGCGGGATTGAGGGTGGTTTGGTGTGGGCACTCCATGGAGAGGTCCATGTGTCTCGGAGCGGAGGGAGGCAGGCGGAGGGCGGCGGAGCTGAGCTTTCCCATGGCGGTTGCAGCCATCTCACAAGATCTGTTCTGGCATTCGTGCTTTAAAGCTCATTTCCAGCTAGTTTTACTAGAAATAGCCTGTACAGCCCTAGATGTGAAATATCCCAGGCTGGCGAGCTAACATCTTGTGCTAGCTGCAATCTGCAAGCTCTGAATTTCACAGCTGCGGTGAGACGGTATTTAAAATCTCAGAGACAGAAGTGGGCCTCTGTACAGCAGAAATTATAAGTTTTGGCCCCGTCTCTAACCTTTGGAGAGTTGCCCGGCTTCTGACAGTCTGTGATGATGTCTCCGTGGAGGAAATCCTACGCTGAAGAAAAGCATGTTGCCTTCTCCCAAAGTTATATTCTTTCTTTCATTCGGCCACCATAAAGGACACTTTATCATCTTGACAGATCCTAAATATTCCGTCCTAATTTTACGGGAGGCAGATATGGGGACAAAAATTAAGGATTATTCAAAAGTCTTATTTATGACTAAGGATATAAGGGATTTGAATGGAAATAACAATTAAACCCGAGAAAAAATTCACACTACAGGTCACTGCAATCCCAACTTTTCCCCTTATGAACTCAAGCCGAGGAGGTTTTCTTCCCCTTTGTGATTTAGGCTTTGCTAAACTTCTCTGAAAATAGTTCATATATCATAGAGAAGAATTTCCATGGGGAACATAAATACATCCGTGGAAAGAAGGGAAAATTTTTCCTTGTCTCTGGGAATGGATGAGAAAGAAAGACAGTTGACGCCAAATATTAATGATGAGTGGAGGAATCCATCCAAAGAAGCAATCTATTGAGAATACTAAAACTATCCTAAAGTCACAGACATATAAAAATCTACTACGGAACAATGACTTTTCCACTAATATAGGCTTAGATTCAAGAAAATATTTAAGCACATGCTTAAGTCAGTCCCTGTTCAGAACAGCCCTTAAGTGAATTGTTGAAGCTAACCTCAGGCTTATTGATGTGTTTTTCAGCTCTGTGGATACCAGCTGGCATTAAACACGCCTACAGTTAAGTACATGCTTAAGAATTGTCTGGAGGGGAGATGTTTTCTCCTAGTGGGACCGCGTAACGCAGTTTCCGATTTCTTTGCTTCGGGAAGAGTTTTGTGTGAAATTCATAGTTAAGGGACCAGTGTTGAGGGCACTCAGAGCTTTTGATCAGTGGAGAACGAAGTTGGTCAATCTAAAGGAAACACAAACTGCATCATTCAAATATCGGGTGATTCATACACTGAGATATATGCACAGATCTGTTTCGTATGTGGATATATACGGACACACATACTTGCACCTGCGCTGTGCTTCACAGGTTTTTCATCTACATCCAGAGGGTGACAGTCAAGGGTAATGATAGATATTAATAGATGGCCTTTTCTGGTAAACACCTCTGCAAAACAGTGCCTCAGACTTGTGATCCCTTTGCAGACAGGAGCGACTGGAGCCTCCCAAGCAACGCAGTGGGGCAGGGAAACATTCCTGCCGTCCTTTGCTGGACGGGAAAGCAGAGACAGTCACGTCAGCCATGCATGGGCACGTTCAGGCAGACCTGAGCCCTCATCCTGCTGCGTGCGTGTAGCCACAGCTGGCATGGTAGGTGCCACGTGTGCTCTGAACCATGCCCTACCAGTGGGCAACGTCTGGGTTGTCCTGCCGTCAATGCAATGTCCTTGCCATGGGCATTTAATCCCTCCCCTTTGCAGACCACTTGCCAAGGTCTTGCGGTGACGTTTCCCATCAGAGAGCCATGACCTGCTCGTGAGCACCTTCTGCCAAGTTTCACACATGACCTCACTCGCTTGTGTGCCTTTGCTTCCATCCTCATGATGGGGAGGAAGCTGTCGGTTAGTGCAGGTGGTGTTCATCCAAGACAACTTTAGGTGTTTGCACTTCACTGCCTAATATTGCATGAGATCCCACTGGTGATGAGCTGGGGATAGGTATGAGCCACAAGGACATCACTTTTGCATGCTGTAACGTGGTGCAAGAATTACAAAGCAAAACACACAAACCTTCCTCAAGCGATTGGATTTGACATAGCTGCATGAACAGTTTAATTGGGTTATTAACACATCTCCACATTGACATCAAGAGCATTAAACGCTGTGTAAATAGATTGGGGCAAATGGCTCTGCCAATGTGCTGGAGGCGGGCTGGGAACGCCTCTCCCAAGTCCCTCTGCGAGCCCCATGGCTCGAACACTCTTTGCTCTTTGAAGGTGGGACATCCACTGGTTGCAAGAGGGCAGTGCTGGGAAGGCAGGAGGCAAAACCACAGCTCCTTCAAAGCTGTGTCAAGGCTAAGAAGGCAGCAGGCAGGGTAGGGTCCACACCAGCCGCACCTGGCCTTGCTTCATCTGCAGAGCATCCTGGGGGCTGTCCTGAGATATCCTCAAAGAGTACTGAGAGCACGTTCCTACCATAGTTGAGATCAGAGATAAGATTTGCTTCATAATTGTCACCAATACTGGTTGACTCTGTGCTCTCCTTCTCTGCTCACAGTAGAAGCAAAGGGCTGTCTGACTGGACAGGGTTTTTGGGCCACTTTCTGTCCACGTGCACAGCGTTGTCGTGAGGCAGTGGTTCCTCCACCGCCTTTGCTGTGAGCCAGCGTCAACATTTGGGTGAAGCGATGTGGCTGTCACTCTGCAAACCTGTGCCTCATGTCCCGAGGGAGCAAGAGGATTAGCAAAGCACTTCAAAGCGTTGCGTAATTGCACTTTCACTCAACTCGCAGGGCTTTGTTTTCTTAATTTTTAAAAGAAATGTCAGGAGAGCCTCCAGGGACAGGCGAAAGGATCCCTCTCTTGGTGACAGTGGGTAAAACAGAGCCCGCACGTTGCTGTTCTCAGAGTGGACTGGCTGGATTCAGGCTCAGCTGGTGCCTGAGAAAGCCAGGGCAAATAAATCAGCTTTGGATTTAGTCCCTTTGGTCTTTTGAACTTGCAGCAGTCAGCTCTCACTGCTGCTCTGCAACTGTGTGCTGGAGCTTGTCTCTGCAGTGGACTCAATAGGTGGGAGCCAGGTGTCCTGCATCCCCCTTCCCCTTCATCCACCCCACCGGGGGATGCTGTGATGGGCTCAAGGTGGTTGTCCGCCTCCCTGACCTCGCGTTTGGAGGTGATGCCTCTCTTCTCACTCACACTAAAATAGTTAAGGGAGTAAGTCCTTTTAATCTGTTTACTGCGCTGCTTCGGAGTGATCGAGGCTCGGGACAGAGGACTCTGGAGGTCTCACCAGCAGCTGAAGGATCGGTGCTCACCTCTCCTCCTCCCTGTCTTAAAGGAAGAGGATGTTAAAGGTTATAAATGCTTTGCTTCCACTTGAGAAACCAATGCGCTAGAGGAGAAATGAGGGACAGGCTATGAATTCCCTTGGCTGCTATCTCACGGCGTACCAGCAGTGTCTGCCTTAGCAGATTTACTTCCTGGTGTAGCTGCAACCTCACTCCTGTGCAGGAGCGGCTCGTGCAGTGGCAGAGCATCCTGGTGCCGTCGTAAATTGTTCGTTCGTACATGCCTAGCTTTCCACGTGTAATGCAACTCAGATCATGGGACCCCTGATTCTGCACTCTGGTGCAGTAGATTCGTGTTTTTGCAAGGTCTAACATGAAAAAAAATCATCTGCCTTTGGAGAAAGTTTTAGTCTTTTCTTAAAAAAAAGGTGCAGATTGTACTGAAAATGGCAGGGGGCATTTCACACAGTTGGTAGAGAGAAAAAATATGGACTGTCAAGCCAAATTCTCTTCAAGCACAATCAACCACTTCATGTGATCTTTTTCCTAAACAGGTCAACCCTATCTTGAACTTTCACTGTTTTTTTTTTCCGTCTTCATCACTATGGAAAGGCTCTGCCTGCTAGAAATCATCCTCTAGCTTCCTTCCATTGACAATAGTTCATCTGCTAACTAGATACTGGCTCTGGGGACGTTCTCTTTTCCTTTATCTAATCAATCTTCTTTCTGGCAAGTGGATTTTGAAGAGCG
This sequence comes from Psophia crepitans, assembly GCA_013399095.1. NCBI lineage: Eukaryota > Metazoa > Chordata > Aves > Gruiformes > Psophiidae > Psophia > Psophia crepitans. The sequence continues at coordinate 354,262 of VWZZ01000600.1, forward strand.
AATGAGCTATTCACTTAGCAAAAATGAAACTGGTGCATTGCAGAGGACAAATATTGGGAACTGGTTTATCTGGTTTGAAAATATGTTCTGATTATCTTCTCCCCCTGTCCCTGGTGAAGAGTGAACTGTCTTCTCTGATGGTGCTCTGGGTTCTTCTCATCTTGGTTGGGACTTAGAAGTGTAGAAATGGAAAGAAAAAACCCCAGAGAAAAACACAGGAATGTTTTGAATGTTGAATCCTTTTGGTGCGGTGCCAGTTGGAGGTGCTGGGTGAAGGCATGCGATTAAGCACGCTGCCTCGCTCATCCCTAGTCATGTTGTTCCTAGTAAATCAGCTTTGCTTCTGGTGAGTGTCAGGTGAACTCAAAGCTTGCCTGTCTTTAGAAATGCCACAAAACCTTCTCATCTGATAAAGTTTTCCCGTGCTAACTGGAATAAAACTCATAGGATCGTGTCACTGACATCAGCTCTTGCCATTTTTACTCATTAAGGTGTGGATATTTAGGGTCTGTGTGTGCGTTAAAGGCTGTCTATCTGCCCAGGGCATCTCTCCCACCTATGGATCCCAAATTAGGGGTCAGGACCCGGAGTGGGCTTGCCCCATTTAAAAATGGGCTTGTAAGCCCAGGGGAAGCTCAGCCTCTGAGGTGGGACCTGCTGCCAGAGGTGTGCTGAAAAGCGTGCTCATCAGTGAAAGGATTTGAGAAGTTCAGTCACAAGAAGGTATTTTTTTGTGGTTTCTATTTTCTGTATTCTCTTTCATTTCCCTTTCTCTCTTCCCACATACTCACCCCTGTTTTCTCAGCCCTAGTGCTAATAAATTAGGTTATTGCTCGCTATAGACCCTTTCATTCTTCAGAGAGCTGCACTGGAAGCTGAAATGCAGTCCAGACTGGAGGGTTGTGATCTTTTTTATGACAGAGGGAGGGGGAAATAATTTGGTTCCCATTCTTTAGAAGATTCTTGCTTTAAGAAGTCACAGGGTTACATGATATTTTCCTAATTTCTCCTGTTTATATGGGAACAGCAGCAGATTAAGCACAGCTTGGAGAGTCAGGGAAAGATTTCTTAACATTTGAAATTCTGACCAACTGGGGGAGAAAAAAATGCCCTTTCCCCTTGTTTTTCTGGCCAGCTCTAGTTCACAGCGTTTGGGAATGGCAAAGCAGTTGCTACCACATTTGCTCTCAGGGTTGGCTGCTTTCCTTCCCCGCTTCCCGGGCTCCCAACCCAGCGTGTCGGAGCTGCTTCCCGGGGTGCAGGGGGCTGGCGAACCCATCACTGCCCAAACCAGCCCTAGGGAGATGGGGCCCACTGTGGCATTTTCTCACCAAATAGATGCTCAGGTCAATAAACAAACACAGCATCTTTTTCTTTTGTAACTGAGCTCCTACAAAATGCAGAATTCACCGGCTATGCAGCTTTGTCAAATAGATGGGATACTCTGATCCCATCTGATAAGGTAAGAGTCCGTCCAAAAGCAACACTGTAAGGTCTATGATCTCATTCACCCAACCAGGAACAGTGCAAAGAAGTGAAAAATGAATATGAAAAAAGAGAGAGAGATATCCAGGAGACAGCGTGAATAAACCCTCAGTAACACAGGAGTCACCGATAGTAATAATAAACCACGGAAAAACAAAGCTCGCCATTATCCGAGCGCTGACTCTGCTTTCACTTATATCAATAGGAATCTGGCAATCGGGTTTGACGGCAGGAAGGTTAGGCTCAGGATGGAAATATTTTTGGTCTGAACTTTTCACCTCGCAGGAACCTGTTCACACTTCAAGAGAAAATCGCGTCGCACAGACGTGACACTCACGTGGCAGCATCACCTGCCCGGAGAGAGCACTGCGGCGCCGGGGCTGAACATCGCAAAGCCCGTGTGCTTGAGGATGGAAGGGTGAATGCGCTGAGTAACCAGGCTAGCAAACAAATCTCCTTTTCCCTGCATGGAAAATGTCTTTTTTTTTTTTCCCCCCCGCCACCAAAATTTAACAAAACAACCCAAAAATTAGCATTTTGACATTTTGCAGTTGTCCTTTTTGACATGAGCCAGCAGTGTGCCCAGGTGGCCAAGAAGGCCAATGGCATCCTGGCCTGTATCAGGAATAGTGTAGCCAGCAGGAGCAGGGAGGTGATCGTCCCCCTGTACTCAGCCCTGGTGAGGCCGCACCTCGAGTGCTGTGTCCAGTTTTGGGCCCCTCACCACAGGAAAGACATCNGAGATGAGGAGAAAATTCTTCTCTGAAAGGGTGGTCGGGCATTGGAACGGGTTGCCCAGGGAGGTGGTGGAGTCACCATCCCTGAGGGTGTTTAAGGAAAGGTTGGATATGGTACTTAGGGACGTGGTTTAGTGGGTAATAGGTGGTGGGGGGATGGTTGGACTAGATGATCCTTGAGGTCACTTCCAACCTTAATGATTCTATTCTATTCTAGTCTAGTCTAGTCTAGTCTAGTCTAGTCTAGTCTAGTCTAGTCTAGCCTAGTCTATTCTATTCTATTCTATTCTATTCTATTCTATTCTATTCTATTCTATTCTATTCTATTCTAGCTGTGGTCTCAACCTGCTTCTTGTTGCAGTAGTGACATAGTCACAGATTTATTGTTGGAGGGGGGGAAAACAGAGGATAAGGAGATGGAAAGACCCAACCAAGGCCACGCGGGAGGTCAGTAACGGAGTTCAGAAACCAAGCCTGAAAACTCGATTTCTTTAATCCGAGACAAAATCATTGCTGCTCTTGTGCTTTTGAAGCAACAGCAACTACTTTTCCTCTCAGAGGGGGGGCGTGAGAAACAACAGCAAATATGACAGGAGGAAAATTCCTGAGACCCTTACATATCTGAATTAATTCCTACCCATGTTTGTCACCTGTAAGCTTTCCTTTAGCATAAGGTTTGTGCGATTCCTCCTAGGTTTAGGGAATACTGCAAATAACCAAGTACACGCAAACACAGAATAAATGAGAATTTCTGATGGCATCCATTGTAATTTTTCTAGTGTTCATAATAATCTCAGAGATGCAATCGGACTTTGTGGGTTGTAAGTAATCTGTTCCTTATTCCTGGTGCCTACCCGACGTGAGGGAAATAGGCAGCCAGCAGCAGCGGATCATTTTTGCATCTTCAACAGAGATGCTTATCCTATTTACTAAAAATATTGTTGCACCATAGGAGGAAACAGAAAATTGACATGTTTTAAGGCCTTTTGAACACAAGACAGAAAACAGCAGGAGAAGAAGGGTGGAAAGTTTACACAGAAATTAGTTCTGAGAAACTGACACCAGGAAAACGAGAAACACATTTCCTCGGCGGAGCAAGGCTTTGGATTTGCAGAGGACGCGTTGCGAGCACCCCAGTTTTAACAAGCGGTGAGGAAGAAAATGATGCATTTCCTGAAGAAAGAATAAAAACAAAAAAGAAGTCTCACTGAGACCTGAGTGAGAGTAATCTAAAAGCAACGAGGAAAATAAGATATAGTTGCGAATTCCTCGCAGAGCCCGGGATGGGGAGGAAAGGACAGCTGAGTCCAATCAGCCCGGCCAGGGCTCTCATGCTCCTCCTGTCACGGGCTGCTACTTGATGTCTCTTATCATCTGCATCGGCCCCATCGAGACGAGCTGTGTTCTTAATGAGCTGATATATGAGACAGTGATAGCTGCAGCTTAAAGCTAATATTGTACCTTCAGAGATGCGATTTTTCAAACTGAACAAATGGCCTCTGAAGCGGCTGGTGACTTGGAGTAATGGATGATACGCCTGAAGGCATTTTATTTGAGGTGCATGCGTAGAAATGGCATGTTTTTAAATGAGGTCTGATGGTAGCGGCAGGTACGCTGCTGAGGCACCGCAGACTTCGTGCAGACCCGCTGACCCACTGTCCCGGCTGGTTCCCACGCCTTGCCTTGCGATGAGCATCACTCTGTGTCTGGGGACGTGTCCCACTGCAACTGCTTGCTTTGCAAACCGTATGGGGACAGGGACCCTGGGTGTGGGTGGGAAATGGGTAATGCCGTGCGTAACTCAGCTTATTGACCTGCCACTTGAAATCCCTAACTGGCCTTCAAAGGACCCAGGTCTTCTGTTTTGCATCTGTGCAGAAATATATCGGTATTTATTTCTGGGTGGACTCACTCCAGGTGTCCGTGTCCCTCCCAGAGCACCCAGCCCTAGCGTGGGTGACTCCACCAGACCAGAACAGCCTTCCCAAGTCGTGGGTTCCTGGAGAAAATACAGGTTTTAACTCTTGTGGAGCCCTTGTTTCTGAGCTGACAGAGACAGGAATTTCTCCCATACTGCCCTAAAATATTGAGCCGTGTGGGTAGAAGAATTACAGACCGGTGAATATTTCCCTCAAAGCATTGTGAAGCTTCACCCAGGTGGTGGAGCATACCCAACCAAGAAACCTTTTGTAAGACAGTTACAACGCAATGCCTGCTCGAGAGGCACGGCATTATGGACACAGGTAATTTCCTTCCAATCCACAAAATTATTATAGTACCTGGTTTGAACAACATTAGGAAAACGGTGCGATGAATACAACAAAAGCTGCAGTTATCCTGAAGGGATTTCGATGTAATAATATTCAGGTCGACATAATCAACAGAATCTCTGAACTGTTCAAGTTTCAGCCAGCATTGGCAATTAAGAAATCCTACCAAGAAATGTAACTTAACTCCTTATTAGCACTTGGATCTCTATCAGGAACACTGAAAAAAAAATTAAAAAAAAAATACAAGAGCATTTTTCAAATTAGCAGCCTTGAGGGCAATATAATATAAGTTCAGCCAGAGCGAATTGAGTAGGAATAGTTAATTTAGTTCTAGGAAACTTAAGAATCCCTCATCTCCTCATCAGCAGTAACTTGCTTGTTAAAGGAAGACAAATGAAAATGTTAATCAGCAAAGATTCACACTGGGGGATTGCTTGGAATGAATCGCTCCTACCCGGCGGCCCTGGCGAGGTCATGTGTGTGTAACCGGCTCCGCTGACTCAAAAATGCTCCAAGCTGGAGAAATTCAACTTTAAAAGACCTGTGCCACAGCCTACCAGGCAGAGAGGATCTGTTGTATCTGGACAGGATGGCTCCAGAACGGTGACCAGGGCTCACAGTGTTGGCAATGGTCTGAGAACTACTTTTATTGCTATATTTTTTATCCAGCTTTTGGTTAGAACTGATGAATATGCCCTATGTTGGATTTGACATTGGGTCCTTGAATGGGTTTTGGCTGTCCCGTGAGTATCTTGTGCATCTTGGGGAAGAGGAGGCAATGCCCTTGGGGGGGACAGGCACATGGCCAGGTAAGGGAGTCTAAGGAATTTTAGGACATTTATAATCTTGTTAGGTTTTTTGGGGTTGGTTTTTTTTTTTTTTGGGGGGGTTTTTTAAACAGAAGAAACAGCTCTGGCTAGTTCTATGGACCACAGATTTAAAAATAGCTGGGTTCCTTCCTGTCTGAGGTAGAGAGAAAGATATAAGCCTGATTTATTGGCTGTCCAGTAGACTTTATATTCAATTTCCTCTTGTCACATTCCTATCAAGTAACTGCATGAGCGTAGCAGAGACAAGGCGAGCCTTTACAGAGTAAATACGCTCGTTTACATGATGAATACCTATATTCACATGAATAAAAGTCCCTCCTCAAACACTCAAACAAATAAATACTGGCCAAACATTGTTAGCAGAAAATGAATACGTTTGTGAATACGCTTTGCTAGGATGTGTATATGGGATGCACTGAAAGGAGTGTCCTGCCACGTCCCATGCGATGAGGGACAAATCCTGCTTTCTGAGACACAGCCACGTCCTTCCTTTCCTCCCTTTCGCCTTGCGATGCCCACGGTAGCTGGTGCTGCACAGCGATAACTCAGCGCAAGGCAGCACCCCGTGTGCCTGTGCTGCCGGGAGAGGGGTCTTGGGGGAGAAAAACCTCCCAGCGGGGCTTTGTCTGAGTGCAAACACAGGACAAGCTAAGCCAGACTTGCTCACAAACAAGTCTGAGAAAGGAAAAAGAGGAAGAAATGCAAAAAAAGTAAAATAAATTGGTGAGGTAATCAAGGTTGGCTGCAAGCTGGCATGGCAGTTTGAGCCAAGGTTTGCTAAACTCCTCCTGGGCTGAACGCAGAAGCGGATTTCCCTTGGGGGATGCTTCCACCGGGACTAAAGGTTTCTTTCACGTTCAGATGGTCAAAGTGTTTCAACGTGGATCATCAAGCAGAAACAGCACCGAGAGCTCCATTTTACATTTCCATGGGTTCCAGTAGCTGAATAAAGCTTCTGTAAACCTTGCACTACACATACAAATAGCTATTATCTATCACTTTCATCATATATAAACCATTTTCTTCTTGTGAGAGAAAACTTGGCCTTTTGAAAGTACTTTTAGGAACTCAAACGTATTTATGGAACTGGGACAGAGAACTGACACGAACTGTTTGCAGGAAGATGGATGCAGTCCTGTCTCCAGGGAGAAAATTAGGAACCAAACCAAGGAAAAACACTGGAAAACGTCACATCAAACAAGAAAAGGAAGGGGTGCGAAGAAATGAAACACATTTACATTTATGAAAAGGGGTTTAGTTAATGTCTGAGTTTTGCCTGATGCCCTGGCGATGTTGATCAGTGAAATCAGAGTGGTGGCACCCACACTAAGCTCAGGATATGGCCCAGCACGAGGCTTAGTGCAATGGTCAGTCTAGGGCACCGCAATGTTCCAGTTTAATTTGCTCTAGTGAATTAAAAAACACTTTCCCTGTGTTGTGTTAAATATAAACAAAGCATTCACTTAGGTTCCATATTCTCCTGTACAAGTATGTTATTCTAATTTCCCCCAAGAGCTAAAAAAAGAAACTACTTTTTTTTTTTTTTTTGATATACATAATGTAGGCTGGCAGTATTAGTCTAAGTGTTTTCTATTCATGGCTTTCTGAAACTTTCTATTAGAAGTCTTTGAAATCAAACACCCTTCTTTTTATCATATATTACTTCCTCCCCTGGAACTATTCCATCTCTGTGCAGCGATCCCATTAGGCTTTTAACTTTCATATGAAAAAAAAAACCAAAACAAAAAACCTGTGATAAAAATGTATTGATGTTTGAACACCATCCAAAACAGCCAGCTTCAAAACCAACACACAGACACACAAATTTTGTGAATGGAAAATGGGAGCTTGGTTTACTGGGAGGGGAAAAAGCTTTTGCATAGGCAGTTACTACGTTTAACGGACCATCTATTGACGTTGGGTATATCCAGTACCACTGGTGTTTGCAACAGCATTCAAGACAAAATTACTAAGAGAGTGGACCATGGTTTTTATACAAACCACAAGTGACACAACTGACTTGTAGGTTTGATGATGCCTGCAGAATTGTTTGCTCTTGCAGCAGCCAAGAAGTCCAGGATGCAAACTTGGAGATTGTATCAAAGAGGAAAAAATAGATTGGAAAGACTTAAAGCTATTGCACACAGTTAAGAAAATTGAAAGGTGACCTTCAAAGGATTTTTTTCATGTTCAGAATACTACTTTGGGTTAAATTTAATCAAAACTTTCTTTTGGCCCCACTCAGGTCCCTTTTACCATCAGTAACTATTTCAATAGACTCAGAACATCCTCTTTGACCAGTGTTTTCCACATTTACAAGATGAGCTAATTTAATAATAGCAGCAATGTTGTAAAGCCAAAGACATCGATCTGAACTATCTGAAATCAATCTACTCCTCACCCAGACTCTAGTACATCCTAAAGGCCTGGGTCAAGTGTTTGGGATGTGAAAGAAATCTCCAGGCAGTAAAGAGGAGGAAAACCAGAGGACTCACAGTGCTCGGACTGAATCACCTCAGTATATGTTTATCATTGGATCACACACTGGTATGGCTTGAAGGATCATCTACACATCTGAAATGAGAGTTGAAGAGGACATACATTATCCTGGGTTGAGACTTTTCATTTCCAGGCCCTGTTGTATAAATGTCAAATTTTTGCTAAGGGTGATGACCCCAGTAAGACCCAAGGCATCTTTGAGACCCATCTTACCCCTCTCATTGCATCCTCAACTCAAGTGGTTTACAGATGCCCAAGTTGCCTTTTCATCTGCTGGTGTTCAGCAGTTCCCTTAGGACACCATGCCAGATTACGCTCACCTACTCCTGTCCTAATACAGCCATATTATTTTTACTTGATGCTGCATGATCACTCAATATTCACCAACCAAGACATATTGGCCAGGTAAATCCTGCGATGCTGCTTCTGTTCCCTGACTGGAAACACATCCAAACGCTGCCTGGAGAAGGACATTAAATCCTGTTAATTTAACACATCCCTTTCAAGCATGTGACATCCGCACCTGTGACAAAAACCATGCAAACACTTTCAGTGATAATTTAGAGAAAAACCAAGTTCAGGAACCTCAGAAGTGATTTCATTAAAATCAAACAAACTGCTAGTGCTTGACACAATTAAGTGTGTTTGGTTTGGCTCTCGAGCTATGAAACAGCTACGCACAGAAAAGTGGTTGCAGCTTTTGTCCTAACAACTATGAAGCATCATTATTCTCTACCAGCTCAGTACCAATCCTCTTCTGTTAAAATCTTTCAAACATTTCTTATTTTTCACTTTTCCTGGCACTGTAAAGCAAAAGAAATGTTTGACAGGTATTAATTTTGAAAACAAATGGTAGATTTTCAGATCAGCCGCTGACGAGAAAGCAGGGAAAGAGCAAATTACAGGTTGTTTTAATTGCAAACTGGGAATTTTATAAACAAAATACACACACGTATCATTTATAATCATGATCCAGGCCAGAGCAATAATTATGATAAATCCTTTGTCAACCCTACTAAGAAGTCTTTTATGAAGTAGTAAGAAATTAATTCACATTCTAGACAATGGTTCAATAAAATGCTTTCCAGCTTCTCTGACATATGGAATTCCACATGGGCTGCAATCAGATGTTCCCCAAATCACACTTTTTCATTGCTTAACTCCTTGACAGTTCAACATAAACAAGCACTGAATTCATTAAGCTGCATTTTTTAAGCTTTCTAATTAACCGAAACAGCTGAAGTTTGAATCTTCAAACATGTGTTAAAGGCTTAAATTTCAAGACATAAATCACTGCAAGACCTGCAGTTTATTAATGTTTGAGGTGTTCAGCAGAGTACCTTTCCTTGTATTGCTCTTCATGGTTCTGCAAAATGTAGACTTTTAATATTCTAATGTAAAGTAATAAACAAAGCAACAAAATATCTCATTTTTGTAATGAAACACATTATTGCTTTGACTTGGAAACAGAACCTTTATGACTACGAGCTTGCAGTCAGGTGAGACCACAGAAATCACCAGAACACCGTAGATATCTGTTTGCTCCAAAGATGTTTTTAAATTCAACCGGTTTGAACTAGGGATAGCCACTTTTTAATTCACAAATGAAAGTAACCATGGCAACAGCATGATGCTGAGTTGTGTCCCTCTTCTTTCAGATGTGAGAATAAATCTGACCCTGGTACCAGGTGCTCTGTCCTTCCAGCGGGGTTATGTGTGAAATGTGAAGAGAGGAGGAAATGATGGGAAGGAAAACACCATCAGCAAAACTTTCATGTGGGTTTTGTTCCCAGGAAACCACTTCCTCTGTTTGTACGGGCTGGGACGGGGATGGGACTGCATGGGGACTCTCGCTCTCAGCTAATTTAGCCAACTCAGAAAAGCCATGGCACCCAACTAAAATTAAAGGAGATTTTTTTTTATTATTTGTTTATCTGGATTCTGCTGTCATGGAGTTTTTGTCGTATGGGAATTTCTCCCCTCTTCTTTTTCCTTTCCCTCTTTTTTTTTTTTTTCCCTACCAAAACTAATTACAGTGAAGTAAGTTTTCAAGACTTAGTTTGGACTAGAGAAAAAACCTAGACTCTTGTGAATGGGGAACCAACAGATGCATTTACACCAGGGAGGGACACAGCAATGCACTGTTTTACTAACATTTCGATAAGTGACACAGTTCCTCCGTGATCGCTGATCTCATTGATAGCTTACCTCCTGAAGGGGAGGCACCAACCAAAGTTAAAAAGCACAGTAGCTTTCTGGCAAAACGACGTTCTCCTGTGCTCAGGTAAAAATGCACCTAAGTCACTGTACATTAATATCTAGTAGTGGCTGAAAGGTTGCTTTCCTTCCATTTTTTAAAGAACCAAAATATCTCTACTGGGAGAAGATGAAGAGAGATCTGTGCAATCCCATCACTATTTGATTTCCCATGTCACATTGAGTGGTATTCCTCATGCTGAGCACTTTCATGAGCTTGTCCTTCCCTTGGCCAACCAGCGCTCCATGCCTCCAAAGGGATGGATAACAGAGGGGCTCCATTTGGTAGAACCTGATTATTACCATTTCAGCTTCTGCAGTAAGGCACATCCCTCCTGATACAAAACTCTCTTCAACAAACGCATACCACCATGGTGCTACCAAGGAAAAAATTGACTGTCACCACATTGCGATGACACAAAGACCACAGAAGCCAAAGGAAAAAAAACCCTACCATTGGCTTTATTTTCTATGTGTAGGCAATAGTGCAGTAAAGACTTTAAGCATATGCTTAACTCTAAGCCCGGGAGTAGTTTCACTGAAATTAAAAAGATTTCAGCTTACTGTTAAGCTTTTGCATCTGCTTACAGGCTTTGCTAAGTCAGCACTTCTGTGCCGCTGGAGAGACACTGAGTACGTTTGTACAGTGGAGTGGGAAAAGGAAGGTTAGGGTGAGCTGGATCCCAGCACTGGATCACAATTTTCTGTGCAGTTAATTAAGATTAATAAATTTTCCGTTGTGGAGAAGCCCTTGATGAAAGAGGTTTGCCATCCCAGAACATCTGCAATGGAAAATATATGGGCAACAAGGTTTTAAGTACATTCTCTGAATACGGGGTGGTTCTTATAAATCCCACAAGATTAAAAAGAAGTGAAAATTGTGCAAATACATTAAAGCATCATTCATTATCATAAATACCCTCCAACGTAGAGGAAGGATCCTTTTTTTTCTGAATGAAAAGAAAAACACTTTTATGGGTGACCCTTCCAGCAGCCTTGCTTTAGTTCCCAGCACCACCCACAAACAATGCGGTTTTATATGAGTTAAGTTCCTTGTATCCCCACATACAGATGTCTGTAAAGGCTTCAGGTTGCCTCAGTCTCCAGCATCTCTGTGACAAGGGCAGTTGTAAAGGTCAGCTTGGCGACTACTGGATCCCCTTGTCTTCAGGGGTGAAAATTTGAGTGGGTTCATGGGGAGTAGAGCTGGTGGGCTGCTGTTCCCGCGACATCTCCAAACCAGAAACTGGAGGAGACCACAGGAAGAGAAGGAGGATAAAGAAAGTAATTTTATGTGTCTGTAACCAGTGAATTTGTTTAAAAAAAAAGAAAAAAAGAGGAAAACTTTGTAAAGCTTTCATCCATGGCCAGGGGTCTTACCTCTGTAAAGCTTCGTTCTAGCTGGTAATGGCCCTACATTAAACCAGGAAGGTGAACAGGAGAAATACAGCAGGAAGCTCGTAAATAAGAAGCACAGGCAAAGGTGTCCCAGATGCCTCGTGTCCAGAGGTGCATCTGGAAACACGCAGTGTGGGGCCGGTGCTCTGACAGGATGTGGAGCCACCAAGGCACCGCTGAAGGCTGGGAACAGCTGGCTTTCCATGCTGACCAAGCGTCCAGCCCCCGGGGTGATGTTGTGTCTCAGCACAAAAAGCTCCTGGAGTGGGAAAGGGGGTTGTGGTGGTGCAGCGTCACCTGCCAGCTTGCAAAAAGCAAACCCAAGCCAAGCCGCATCCCGGGGCCAAAGGCTTAGCGACGTTAGTCACCAGCCATCATTGCATCCCAAAACAAACACGTATGTGTTTTTTGTTCCTCAGTCCGATGGTTGTACCCCATGTGCTGGGACAGGCTGGAACAATCTCCCTGGAGCCCCCCAGGATTTGGTTTGGAGTTGGAAGTAAGACCTTAAGTCAATTAGCAGCTGTTGGAAAAATCCATACTAGGAAAGGCATGGGCAAATTGTGAGAGCAACCACAGCTTGCTTCGGTTGGAGGAGCTGGACAAGGTACTGTGGAACGGAAGATCAAGACCTGAGGTTGTATCTGAGAACAGCGCTGGCAAGCAGAAAGCAAAATAGCTCCTTAAATTCCTGCTGCCTGGTCCTGTACCGCCCTTCCTCCTCCTTCTTCTCTCCGTGGGGATGCATCTTAGCAAGAGACCAGAGAACAACTGACAACAGCTTTTTTTTAGAGGACAATTTTAACCTATTTTTCTGTTCAGGAACATTGCCAGGCCAATTACTATGGTCTCAAAGTGCTTTAGAACAAACTAATTCTCAAAATGCTTCTTCAGGTATTTTGCTGAGCATCCTGATTGCAAATGAGTAAGTGCAGCAGAGCTGTTTATGTTCCTCAACTGAATGAATGTGGGGCATTTCTGGCATGAACAGTTGCACTTAAGAGCATAGGATTTTATTTCCCTGCAAACGTGCTGATGTAATGTAGGATTTGCTCTGGTGAAATCCAGAATGCATCGAGCTTAGTTCCTGCTCTAGACCTGCCCGAGGTCTCCAGCATTGTCATCCCAGCCCACTCCCAGCACTGTTTCTCTTGTTGCTTCACCATCATGCGGAAGAAGAGCTCCTCATCCTCAGGACAGCCAAATACGGTTTGCCTCCACTTCATTCCTTGTTTTCCACAGTGCGCCTGGTAGTTGTTTAGTCTGGTACTGATGTGCAGAGGCATTGATAAAATTTAAAGATTAAAAACCAAAGACTGCCAGTAAGCACATGCTTTCCTTAACTCTGCCTGCACCATTGCTGGAGGTGGCTCTGACCTTCACCGCCTGCACCCCTCCCCACAGACAGGCTGAACTTCTGCCCTCAGAGCGATTTTGGTTTTGTCACCCGTTGTTTGCCATATCACTTTGAGCAAGAAGACCCTATGATGCTGAGCCTGAAATTCAGGAAAGATTTAAGAAACTCTGCTTGCTTTAAAGCAAACAAAATTTCACGCAGCTCTTCGCTCGGCTGTGTTACCCCCGTAGGCTAGAAGCATCCTGGGTGAGGCTGCTTTGGCGAGGTCTTGTGGTTTGGCTAAAAACAACAGACACGGGATAATTACACAAATAGGTCCTGACCTCCAGCTCTGTCTGATCTCCCGTTACATCTCAGAGGTCTGGATCAGGACCAGCGCTGTGGCGCAGGCTGAGGTCCTCGCAACCAAGATGAGGATGGGGTTTGTTGTTTGATGGTGTGCCACTTGTAGTTCTGCAGGTATCTTGGTAAGAAGATGCTTGGTAGGAGTTTTGCTGTCTGAACTCACATGTTGACAAGAATAAAGGGAAAGCAAAGAAAATTTCTGAGTTCTAATTAGTTATTTATTAATAACAACTCTTTTTAGAGGAGGAAAGTGCTTTAGAAAAAAGAGAATAAGCAGAAAACTGTCAGCAAAAGCTCTTAACATCATGCATGGTTCACCTGCTTTGGTTCTTTTTCACCTAGGGCTTTCTCCAGTTTGCCGTGAAAATGCAGGTGGTGAACATCATTTTGCTGTTCAGGAAGAAAATGACTGTCTTTTATACAACTGCAGGCCTGATCCAAATCCACTGAAGTCACCAAAGCCGCAGATGTCACCAAATCCATCTGTAATTATTTTCTGAAGAGAGGTTCGTAACACAACCTCCAGGTACAATCCGAGCTTTGGGTATCGAAGCTGCGTCTGCTTCGAATTACGGATGGGCATTTTTCTTTTCCTTGCAGTTAGTTCAAACAAACATCGTAAGGACTTCTGCACTGAAGAAAAATAATGAAGGACTAAGTACAGTGAGAGAAAGGAGAAAATAATTAGGCTGAAAAGCAAAATCAATCATTCCCTTTCTACATGACTTTTCAGTGGCTAGAACTCTCCAAGTGTCTTCTGAAAAGAAAGTGAAACCACCAGTAAGCTCCAAAAATCAAGGACTAGTAATAAGTGACTGCAGCTTCAAATCGTAAAGCGTTTTGGGGAGATGATGACTTTGGCTTACGCATAGACCCTAGAAAGCATTTAGAGCGTCCCAGCAATTTTTACCTTCGTTAAGAAACCATATGCCTTGCTGGAGCAGTTTTGTAAAAACCACGAATAAAATGTAATGAGTTCAGCATTTTCATATCATTCTAATTTTCTTAGCTGATATTTGAGATAAAAGACAAAGCCTGCCTTGGTTTCAGTTCAGAGGACGTTCTGTACTATGGCTTCACTTTTCTGAAACACTGATCAAAGCAGAGCTGTGAAATCTTACTATCCCATTGCTAACTGCACTGTTGACTTTGTGCATACTTCCAAAATCCCTGCTTCCCCTTAGACCTTTTGACCACCTTATTAAAAAAAAAAAAAAAAAAGGGCAAGATATTTGCATTTGGTACTGTTCAGTACTTTCTTGCTCGAAACAGTCTTACTAGGCAGCCGAAACATGATTTTCCTGTTCTATAATTAAAAGAATAAACCTTTTCCATGGTACCTCCAAGCTTGCTGTGCTCTGAAACATGTGTGATATCATTTTGCCTACTGTGAGGGATGCAGTTCATTAACCTTGGAGACACCCCCCTCATCAAAGAAAGGAGGAAAATGACTCAAGAGTTTTCCTCTCAGATTCTCTGATTATATTAATCCCACAAGATCTGAACTTCATTTTCTTCCATCTGGGACAAGAATCCAGCAGGGAGAAGTTCAGGGTACCCAAATGTTTCCATAACTGTCTCAAATAACTTCATGCATTTCAGCTCGGCAGCTGTGTAACCAAGAGCAGCGGCGTGGGGCTCCCCATCAAGTTCAGCCCATCCCTGTCCCTTGGCTCTCCTGGAATAAGGACCATCTAGGGGTGGGGGTGGGGGGGAGGAAGGGTACTGGGACACCTCACCCATCACCTGATGCCAGTTGGGTGGAGATACTTCATGGGACATTTTTCCCAATAGCCTTCTCCCTCCATAATTTAACTTCAAAATAAGTAAAGGAAGGAGATGTGATGTTGGTGGGGTGACAGTCTGAGGCACATCGAAGAAGTGGCTGTCTGTGAAAGCGGCTTTCAGGCAAGCTTCCTGGCAGGGAAGGGACCAGCGGGACCAGTTAAATAGTGGGTGGTTTGAGGTGACGCTAAAAGGATCCTGCTGCTCTTGGGAAGGTTTTACGCAGTGGCCCGTGGGGATTGCAGACCTACAGGAAACTGTAATTTTCATGTGAGTGAATTTAACATTCTGGGGACACCCTCATGGGTGGGAGTGATGAGACAGGAGGCAGTCCATGAGTCTTCTCGTACAGGCAGCAGCCATGAATGTTGCATGGGGTCTAACGGTGCAGACGGGGCATCTGCACAAGTGCTTTGGGGACACGGGCATCCGCCCCCGTGGCCGGGCACTCAGCTACGCACGTGTGCCCGGAGCGACTGGGGGATCTGACACTGTGTTCAACTTGTTTCTGTGGTCTCTGAACATCAGCCTTGAAGTCAATCTTCTTTTCTGAAGGAAAAAATAGTAGTTTTGACATTCCAAGAAATCCCAAAAGGAAAAATACTGAAAATTAAATGGGTTGGTCTCCGTCCAACTCACTTACTCATGGGAGATAAATGATTTCGTATGCTAATGACCATTCCCTCAAATCTCTGACATTTTCTTACAATGTACTTAAGTACAGTTTGTTTTGCTTTCTGTCTCCACAACAATTACAGAGATTTATATTTTATTGCTCCGGTTACGTTTGCCAGGACCACACTTCCTTTCCTTTTTAAAGGCACAGCGATGCTGTCTGGTACGGCACATAACGGAGCTTTCCGAACTGCTAAAATGAAAATAAACAAGGCTGAACTTATCTTCTGGAAGAGGGCAGACACTTTCGCTAGGCACAGCGAAGCCAATAAAGGCTTCTGGCTCTTTTCTCCTCGACAGATCAGTACACACAGAATCAGCAGCAGTTCATAAGCAAGACAACTCTGTCACCTTTTGCGATAACTTAAAATGAATTCCCCCTTCTAACGTGATTATGAGCAGCTAAAACCTGCCACCTTTCAAGGCGTTTCTGGTGGTAAGGGCTAATTTCTTCAGTCTACCGTTTGGCAAAGGGGATGCACGCGCTTCGTGGAGGAGGGACTCCCGTGCTGGTGCAAGCTGGTGGAAGAACAAAGTCCCACTGTATCCAGGGGCAGGTAGCACAAGCCATCATTGTTTCCAGTGACACCTTTCCCTGCCTGCTCCACCCGTCTCCCAGCCCTGTGTGTGACTCAGATCTCCATTGAGGAGGGCTGACGGGCTTTAGTTCACGGCCTCCCGAGGGGAGGAGGAGACCTTTAGTTCGTGGCCTCCCTGCTGACTTTGCCAACCAGGATGCTGGTGCTAAATTAGCATTGCTGGGTTAACTCTGCAGGGAATGGAGCTGAGGTCACGACGTTTCAGACTGGAAACCAGATAATCCTGGCCTGCGATGGCGCATTGCCCGTTGCATTGGTTGTCTGAGGAGCCTTTTCCATCGCCCTGTCTCTACCACATCTGGGCAGCTCAGCACCGTGAGGGGGACTGACCCCCCATGATACTGCTGCGGCACCCCGCTGCCTGCCACTAACTATTCCTCAGCTGCGTTCTTGTTGTTTTATACCCCATGTTGTTTTAAAAAAATAATCCCCATGTAGTCCCGCTGGCGTGGCAGATAGCAGGGTGGTCAAAGAAGTCCTGCTTCGGTGGCCGGGACTGGCTGCCCAAGCAGTGGGCAGTGACCGTGGGAGCATTGCTAGCCCTCTGCAACACAAACCTCGTGAGGGGGGGCCGTGCGCGTGTGAATCGGCTTCACGGCTTGGTTACAGCCAAAAAGGGGCTGCTAACGATGACCTCAAGGCAGGTTGGATCCAGTCTTGTTTTTACAGACAGAGGGAGAATCCACTGATTGTGGCTTTCTTGGGAATTGTTTGCAGTCCATGAGTAATGTGGACCACAAGATGAAAAAAAAAAAGAGAAGTCTTAAAAAAGAAAGGAGAAGACAGTAGAGTCAGTGTTTTCCAATGTGTGCTATGAACTCTTGAACAAGTCCCTTACCAAAAGACTCTGTTGAAATAAGTTCTACCAGCTAGGAAATTGAAAGCCTTGTGAAAAATTATGTCCACAGATACCTCTCTTTTAGGATCGTAACCCATTTGCATGGGTTTCGTCAGAAAAATGTAAAGTGGCAGTGATTGCAATCTGTGACACAATTTCCCCCTCTCGTTTTAACAGTTTGAACTACTGCACAAGCATTGGCAGTAGTCGGGAAACTTTCAGATCTAGCTGTGGCTATTCCAAACTTCATAATTATCCTCTGTCTGAAACGTAGATTATTTAGACTAAGGAATGTGCATTGTATATCATACGGCAAATAAAAAAGTTTGTCATACTTTTCTCTGTTGATTGTAATGTTGGACTCAGACCCAGAAATTCAGGTTTTGTTTCCTGGCCCCTTCCTTAGGCTTCCTGTGTGACCTTGGGAAAGTCTCCTTGTGCTTCCGTTTATCACTCAATAATTTGGGAAACGGAAATAAGAACACGGGATATTCTTTTGTGGGATGCAAAAGACAGCTTTTTGCCAGAATCTGAATGAGAAAAAATGCCGATCATTTCCACAGCTGATGAAAGAGGAGAGGGATGCCATGAAGAATGTTGTCAAAACTTTAATAATTTCCAGTGGTTCTAAAGATATTTCGGTTTTCTCACCACTAGTCAGCCTTCTCCTGCCGTTTGTTCATGGTGTCTTCCAGCAATTCCTTGTGCAGTGCTCATCGCAACAGTCTTAATCTGGTGCCAGCCGAAATATGCAGCCATAATAACGATATTTTATTTCAAAGCTTCTTTCTCTACTCATGGCCAGAACGTCTGAGTATCTTCCACCGCGTTTCTGCTAATAATAATAATAAGAAAGGCAAACTGCAGAAGCGTCTTCAGCTTGCGTTCAGTCTAAGCACTGCGCATTTAGGCTGGTTTTGGGAGAAGGGAGAGAGGATCTCCCTAGCTGGATTTCCTCTGCAGGTCAAGGTGGGTTGTGGGTGGACTCCACAGACTTGACACACGGAGGGGCTCTGAGGGCTTCGGCCCCACTGGCACGGCATACGATGCTGTGCGGTCCCTTGTGATGTGGCTGTGGCTTCCGTTCCTCATCCTCCCCCTCGGTGGGAGTGTGGCCAGGCCAGCAGTGTGGGCAGCGCTGCCATTTAGAAGAACAATAAAGGCTGAGCTCCTATTCCCAAAGGGAAAATGTAAATTGTAAGATCTTTCCTAAAAATATGGATTATGAAAGTGCATCCATTCCTATTGTTTTGGTGAAACATTGTGTTAACTGAACTTAATCAAACACACATTACTTGTCTCTGTTGATGAAATTCTCTGGTCCATGTTACTCAGGTCAAACCAGATGATCTAATGGTCCCTTTGGCTTTAAAATTTTCTGAAACAATGAAACATGGGTTTCATTAATGTAGCTAGACATTTGGAAGAATGAAATATGAGCTACACATATCCTAGTAATACATCTTTCAGATGAAATCTTTTCAGATTTCAACATTTGTCCATCTTTTTGCCAGACGGCAGTTTGTGGAGTGAAGCAGGACCCTGATCTCTCTCCCTTGGGAGTGAACTCCTCCTGACCCAGCTTTAGCTATTGAAAGGCAGACGTGTGCAGGCTCTTTGCAGGCCGTTTGACCATCCAAAACCTCAATCTCCTTTTCCCTCCTTTCACTCACGGACAGTAAAACTCCCTCTGCCCATTATATGCATCGCATCAAAAAACAGACCAAAGCCGTCTTCTGCTCCTGGGGGTTTAGTTTCTCTGGTCTCTGTTATGACCTGCTTTGACATCAAGACAAGATGACTCCTGGAAATACAATCCTATGTAGCTACTTGCATCTAAGCTCTGTTGGCTTGTCCCATATCCATACATCCTGCAGAACAAGACCCTTTGTGTTTCTCCTGGTTCATCACTGCAGAAGGGAAGGAGAACAGAAGGTAGTTATGGGGTTAATCATGAAGGCATGAACGCCACCAGCAACAGATGGCATCAGGGGACATCGCAGCCACCACCTCATGGCAGCAAGCAGCCACATCCGCATGAATCAGGATTCTTCATCCAACTCCATCCCTTTTTGACCTCCTTGCTTAATGCCTGTGGATGCGCACAGCCACTGCGGAAAGCAGAGCGCTCCAGCCTCTGGGAGTTGTCTGATTTGTGTGAAAGACCAAGGCAAAAACAAAAAAATGCTGCAGAAAGATCTCATTGCAAAAGCCAGCCCCCCTGTCCTGCCGGGGGTGGGCTGTGATTACAGACAATACCTTCCGTATTTCTCAAAGGGAAGTGATATATCCTTCCCAAGGCAGGCCCATGACGGCTGTCATGCTTTGTGGCTGCAATGGGTATGCAATGATGTCATTTCAGAGAAGGAATCAAAGATTGGCTTCACTTTGAGGAGGTTTCGTTGTTTTGGTGTTTTTTAAACTTTGCCTTCATTTCATTTTATTTTTTTTTATATGTGTGTGTGTGTGTGCATTCAGAATTCACCCAGAGACGTTTCCAAACCGAGAGCCTTCCCTCCTCTCTCCCTCTTTCCCTGTTGTCCCGTGCTGGCGCCGGGCGCTGGATCCTTACTGGGAAATGGGTAGGTCACACAGTTTACTGTCAGCCACAGAGACCTCTTTGGCCACCGCCTGAATCACTCTGGAGAGACTCTCATTTTCTGCACCACCTCCTGAAATGTCAGAGAAAAATAAAACCCACTGTGTGACTGTAATGAGGCATATTCTGGTCCTGTTTATTTTGTAGGCAAACAGCCACTACCAGCAAGCAGCGTTAGCTATAGGTTCCAATAAAATCTCCTTTACCAAGGATATTGTATGTGAAGGAGAACTGCCAAATTCTCCAGGCTGGAATGTCTGTCTTCCAGGGAACGGGCTTTTTTGGCACGTCTTGAGCAACCCAGAGTCAGATGGCAACCAAGAGCGCCTGCCTGAGAGCAACGCAAAGACTCCGCGCTGGCGAGACGAGCGTCACCATCGCGCGGGGCGGGGAGGAATCAGATGTAAGATGAGTCCTGAATCTCTGCCCCCCCTCCCGAAAACTCATTAATCTTATCCTGAAGGAGGAACCGTCCCTTTCTTGGCCCGGTGCCCAAACCCATTTTGGCTTATCACTCAGCCAAGCCGGTCAGTCAACACCGGGAGTTTCCATCTCCGAGGATGGGCTGCAGGAAGCCAAAATCTGTCACTTCTTTCCTCTGCCTCATTAGATCCTGCCTTTCACAGGATACTGAAATCAAGGCCCCGTGTGTTCGCGGACAGATAAATTGGTTCAGACCACCAAATAATGGAAATGCAAACATAGGCGCCTATCTGTGGGTCTTCTGTTTTCACATCCTCCAGTAAAACTGCGAGGAGGTACGCGCAAAAATTAAGAAAAAGTTTTAGAAAAGCACCAACTTTTCTAAAGTGGTGCAAGTCCATCACCATGAGTGCGATTTGCTGAGCCTCAGTGTTATGGTCTTAACATCAGGAAGAGCTTTGGATGGGGACAGCAAGGCTGCTGCAGAGGGAAGGCATCTCCAATCTCACCCATGGTGGCTGGAGCACTTTGACTGACACGTTTCTATAATTCAGGGGCCAGCTTTTTAGAGGTAGGATCCTACGTTCAGCCACCAAAACACATCTGCAGCTTTCTGATTAGACTTGGCCTGATCTTCAAAAAGCTGAACGCCCTTGAGTCAGTTTAATTGACTTTTGTAGGAACTCATGAGTCCTGTTTCTGGCAGTGGTCCATAGCGGATACATAAGAAAATGTATAGGACTAGTGCAAATGTGTCATGTTGCCTCTTGCATCCTCTGAAAATATTACCTGTATTAGGTGATTATGTGTGTTTGTAAACTTCAATCTCCTTCTGTTGGTCTGATTTTGGCAGTAGCCGAGGTGCTCTGCTCCCAGCGATTTTGGTGATCCTGCTCTGTCCCCCAGCTATCGGGAGCAGAGATCTCCCTCTGCGGTCTCTCCCCGCACCGTGAGATCATCGACACGTTTGCACTTATGTTACCAGATTACTTAAACACGGTCCTACCTTAATCAGCAAAGTGTCAATTCTCACACTTGTGAATTACAATTGTGGTGGTAATTTTAAAGGTATTTTTCATCTGCAAGATGCCAAGATCTTTTTAAAGTAGCAACATCAAGGGAATATTTGTTTAAAAAATTTTAGCAGAAGGGGCTGGCCATTTATACACTTTATGTTTCCTTTTAACTTCAGGTCCATTTTTTGCTCTTTCAGGCAGAGTTTTCTGTGTAAGCAGTCGCTGTGTAACTCCTTTTCCTCTTCCCCATAAATGCTGGGTACCTTATAGACCAGTAAGCCACAATTGGGAATGCATTCAGAGACCATTAGTACAGGAAGTCAGGTCAAATCCAAAGAAACCATGAACCAGTAAGTTTGAAAACACCCTATGAATGGCCTTTTCATACCGCCGCTTTCAGGTGGAGTTTGTTTTTGGATTAAAGAAGTTTATTCAGGTATTCACAAATATCCCAGCTCTCTGAACTGGTTGGAATGTGGAAACCTCCAAGTCATAATCAATTGCCGTAAAAGGGATTGGCATATTCTAACTAGGGAATAGAGGGATGAAAGAGTCATAATTAGGTGACACGCCTTCAAAACGGGATGAAAGACCGAAAACATCCTCAAAATCACAAGCAAATATAAAAATCTCAAATCACCTCTTTCTTTACTTGTGATCAAGACGTTCCAAAAATGTTGGTTTCAGATGTTTTGTATGTATTGAAATCCCACATCATTTTTTACCCCCCTTTGCCTGCCTGGCTGGAGAGTTTAAAAAACAAAAGAAAACACAACACAACTGAAATGTGACAGAGCCTCATTTACTTCCATCACAGGGGCTGCAATAGCTGGGATTGCTGCATCCTGAATAATAGAAAAATACTCAGGATGCAAGTTTCGGTGGTTGAGCTGGGATGCCATTCCAGCCATCGAAAATTCTGCTTTGGCAGATACATCCACGATTTTTCCTTTTGGGCATGTGAGAGAGGGAAGCTGGTGACCTGAGTTCAGTGAAAGCAGAATTAGAAATGAAAGGAGAAGAAAATAAGAGAAGTTATCACCCCAGCAATCATATGTGGCTGGAAAATATCCTTGTGGGAGGAGAAGGAGAAAGGGAGAGCGGTATTTTTTTCCTGCTAGGAGATGCGTAGGGATGATCTCCTTTCTCCCCACCTTCTCCTCACTTGAGTTTCCAGGATGACAAAAGGGACCTTTTCGTGACCTGCAGGTGATGACCTTGATCTGGTTCAACAAAGACCTCAATATTTCCAGCATAAACCACCTTTGGCTATTTTCAGGGTTAACCCAGGTCGCGTGTGCCAAGTGCTCTGGAGATGCAATTTGCGACACAGACACTAATTGTTGTCTCTGTGGAGCAGCTGAAAATGGGGCTTGAGAGCACCCTTACATGGCTGTCAGCTAGACACGGAGAAGCCTGATCTTCCGGCACTCCTTAGGATCAGCTTATTTCAGATTTCAGCTCCTTTGTGCTGTTGCTAATTGCAGGCTATTGTTTCCCGCCTCAGTGTTAAAAGAAATAGAAGGATATTTGGAACCAGCAAGTTTTGTGGAAATAAGTGAAACCTTCATCCTTTCTCTTACTAAGCACACACTGTAGGGCATGGCCATAAACACGCATTATAAACAGCAAATATGTGAGGGGAAAATCCACATTTTATACACCCTGAAGCACTTGAACCGCCGAGTTCTCTAAATTTAGAGGAACATTTTGTGTGGCTTCAGACACCTTTCAAAACAAAATCTGCTCCCATTCTTATGACATAATGGTAAATATTTGGCACTCGCTAACTCGTACCTTAACTACTTTTTTTTTTCCTCATTGCCATCCTAACCATGCACGTTCTGGTGAACCTCGCTCTTTCAAAACACTTGCCGTGTCCTTTTCCCCTCCCACAGGTTCACAGTAAGACATCTAAGGACTGCTGGATTCACACACAGCCTTGAAATCAGCTTTAAATAGGGACCGACGCTGGCAAGCAGGCAATAGTTGAAAGGACGTTATTGCTGAAACGAATATAACAGAGCAGGGTGTGGGATTGTTGTGCAACATTTTTGTTCTGTAGATGCTGACCCAAAGTCCATTTTAAATCAATGATAGTCATTCTCATATCAACAATTTCTGAGTGCAGCTGGCCAACAGTTTTTGATGGAGCAATTTTCCACCCGCAACGGAATGTTGTCTAAATTAGACGTGAAATGCAGTAATTTGGGAGTGATGTGGTTTAACCCCGGCTGGCAACTAACCCCCACTTGCTCACTTCACCCCCCTCCAGTGGGATGGGGGAGAGAATCAGAGGAATGAAAGTGAGAAAACTCATGGGTTGACATAGAGATAGTTTAGTAGGCAAAGCAAAAGCCGTGCATGCAGCCAAAGCAAGACAAGGAATTCATTCCCCACTGCCCATGGCAGGCAGGTGTTCAGCCATCCCCAGTAAAGCAGGGCTTCGTCATGCGTAATGGTGACTTGGGAAGACAAACGCCATCACTCTGAATGTCCCCCCTTCCTCCTGCTGCCCCCAGCTTTACATGCTGAGCATGATGTCGTATGGTCTGGAAGATCCCTTTGGTCCCTGGGGTCAGCTGTCCCGGCTGTGCCCCCTTCCAGCTCCTTGTGCATTCCCAGCTGCTCACTGGTGGGGTCGGGTGAGGAGCAGAAAAGTCCTTGGCTCTGTGCAAGCACTGCTCAGCAGGAACTAAACCATCCCTGTGCTATCGGCACTGTATCTAGCACCAATCCAAAACACAGCCCCATACCAGCTACTCTGAAGAAAATTAACTCTGTCCCAGCCAAAAACAGCACAGGCAGAAATTTACAACTTCCAAAAAGATGAGATGTAGAATTTTGGCTTTCCCACTTCTTCGTAATAATTGCAAGTCATTTTAATTTAATGCCATAGAAACATTTAATTTTGATTTTCTTCCTTTGACTCATTTGGGTCAACTTGTCCATTATGTTTAATAGCATATTATTTTTACATTATGTTACATGTTCCCTGGGCCAACGCTGGCACTCAGGGTGGAAACTTGTCCCTTTCACTTCTCTCCGTCCTTTGCGGTGGTTTCCATCAACTCAACACTGCAGAAACCAACTCTACTGCTTTCTTTGCTAGGGCTTTTGAAAAGATTTCTCTTGGAGATGCTCTGCTGCGCATTTCCAAGGCTCAGCTGTGGGCTGTTGTGTCCAGCTTGGCAGAAGATGAGTGTTGCAATTGCAGCTGGTTCCTGAGCTGGCCATTAAAAATCGCCTCCACGAAGATGCTCTCCCTCCCGGCTCTGCTGCTGGAGCTGTGCTGACCATGCAGCCTTTGGCCGACGCTTGTCCCCCAGCACTGGCGTGTGGCTCAAGTCCACCTCCTGCTGTAGGGTTCTCCTTTCCCTTCCTGCAGCACGAGAGCCGGCAGCTCGCTCCAGCTTTGCCAGTAGGTTTTCAGGGTTTGCTGTGGGAAACATGTGCCGTCCACTGCACATGCTCCCAAAATATTTAGATATCCAGAGAAGAGCTGGAAGAGGACGAATTCTCCAGTCTCTTTGCTGGTGATGAAATCTTTCCATACTCTGCCCTGACCTCCTTGCAGTCTTTTCCTTTTTTTTTTTTTTCTCTTTATTTTTTGGAAAGCATCTAGTTTTCTGCCTAGCCTTCCAGTGACTTGCCAGCTCTCACAGTCCCATATATTAACTGCTGAGACTGTAGCGCCATTGAAAAGTCTTGCCTTTATTCTGAGGCTGCCCCTTTCGCCCTTTTCTGATTTTCTTATGTTGGTAAGCTCAGGAAATGCTGTGATCAGCTGTTCTAGCCTTGCTGTTACTTCCTTCCCAAGTCGGTCGGGCAATAATGCTCTACCCAGGGAGGCATTGCCCAGTGCTGGCATTTCCTGCTTCACAGGAAGCTCTTCTTACTCCTGAAGCTCTTTTGCTCTCCCAGAAGCTCCAGTTTTGGGAGCTGTCGCTGTATTCTGGGGAATTTTGATTCTGTAACATCTAGGTAAATGGTCAGGTTGTACAAAGAACTTATTCAAGATAAAACTCCCTGTGCTTAAACAGCAGCTTAGGCTGGATTAGGGAGTACGTGATGAAAAACAACGATGCGCATTTTGTCGCGAAAGGAAATAAAAATAAATTCATGCCGCGGCTGGCTGTGCATTGAGATCACTTTAACACTGTTGGCTTTTGCACACTGATGGCGGCTGTGCGAGTCCTTCAAAGCAAAGGCTGAGATTGCGTTCATTTTAAGAGGAATTGGCAAAAATCGCCTTGCTCCAAGAAAGAGAAAATCAGAAAATAAACCAAAAAAGGGCAGATCAGTTGTCTTCCATCTGCCCGCAGGGCTGCAGAGGGTTTTGCAAGAGTTAAAAAAGAAACTCGTGGCTCAGAGCTCTGGAGTTTCTGGAAATTGAACTGGAACAAGTGTGTTGGAGTCAGCACTATAAGGTTAATATACACTGCTCTGTAGTACTCATCGTGCTTCCTATGGTCTCTGGAGAAGACAGCTGTCATCCATAGGTCTGTCAGCTGAGCACCTCCTTTCTCTGCTGTAAAAATTACTTTGAGAACAGGAAACTGATTAATATTCCCACTATTCCTAGAGAGTTTCTGGAGCTTTGTGGAATTAGAAAAATAACCCCTTTCTGACAGATATTCCAACATCATTCTTTGAAAGCAGTTTCAACTGAACAGGGAAGGATAGTCAAGATCTGGAAAACCCATGCAAGAGTCTTGTCTTTGGTTTGGTGAAATCTTGCTGCTCTGAAGGGCTCTGTTAGGAGACTTGGAAGGTGGAGCAAGGGAGGGTCACAAGATATGATGGAAAATGATCTGATGTGAGGTTGCCAACAGTTTTAGAATAACAGATCAGTGTTTGGTGGGCTTCTGTTACAACGTTAGAAGGAAAAAAAAAAAAAAAGAAAGGACTGTAAACCACTTAAACTGAGAGGAGAAAAAGGATATGTTATAATTAAGGGCCAATCAGACCTCTGGAGCTGAATAAAAAGAAAGCGAGTAGATGAAGAGGTAAGGCAAGAAGGAGTTAAGTCCCTCCTTGATGACAGACTTGCTTTAACTGCTGAGGAAGAGTGAAAGATAGGGTTTATTTATTAAAAGTAACTTCATTAAAGTAGTTTCAACAAATTAATAACTGCATAGCTTATGCGTGCATTTTCTTCCCGTTCACCTGCACGGGGTGCAAAGGCAACCGGGGCTGTTTGCAGATTTACGGACATCTCAAACATCTTGCAAAGAATTGGGTAAGCAGTTGTTGAATCCTTGAGGGTGGAAGGGATTTGGGCTAAGGTGACGTTACCCCCTCACTCAGCATCAGCAAATGGTGCCCACCCTTCTTGCGTGATGGGAGATCTGTCCTTCCTTGCTCCAGACATAAATTTGCGTGCACGGTTGCAGCGAATGGGTGCATAAACACAGCAGGAGACATCTATAATGTGAAAATGGCTAGGTACCTACAGAGCCATTGTGCATTCAACCCACTGTGTTAGCTGGGCAGACTGAATAATTATATGCATTGACATGGGGAACCAGCTATGCAGGCAGGGTTTTTCTTTTAATGCAGCCCAATGGCTTCCTGTTTTGGAAATCTTGCCTCTTCAGTGCACAAATGCATAGTTTTGTATGTGCATAATTTGTGGCTGTAATTTTAGAGGCTCATTAAATAACTTGGCTGTGGAAATCAAATTGCCTTTCATCAAAATCCAGCAAGAGCTGAACTAGTTCTGTCCATCACAGCAGCCCTTCTGGTCTTCGTTACACGGCTGAAAAGTACAAATGCAAATGGGGCTGCGGGTCCGTAGCAGGGGAGAGAGAACCAGGGTGCTGAGAAGAGGGAATGGTGCCGACAGCAGATTTTCAATAGTGAGTTGGTCGTCTGAGGCGAAATGAGGGCTTCCTTGTTTTTTTGCCCAGGTAACAAAGTTAAGACAAGCCCTAAGCTGTGGGTTTTTATGCCGCTGCCCAAGACTATCTGACTCATACAGGAGCCCCACAATGCCCCTCATTGCTCAGGGGACCTTCAGCCATCGGCATGGAGCAAATCCAAGTCTGGGACACGGGGAGTAAAAACCTGCAGGTAGCATTGCGCCAGCATTTCCATTTCTGCCCACTATGAATAATGGCAGTGGACTTTTCTGGGAGGAGGTACCAGGCTTGGTGCTCTTTCTGGGATTTCTCCGTTCGTACTGGAGAACACTATGAAATAATTAACTTAACGTGATGATAAAGTCCAGATTTATTATCCATGTAATGCTGAGAGGTGAGAATGAGTAAAAAGTGCTGGTGAAGACTTAGATGGGGAGAGGCAGATGCTCTTTGATGTTCAACAGCATTATTCAAAGTTGAGTGGAGATTATGTTTTTTAATTCATTTTAATTATTATGTTAAAGTATTAGCATGCTGCTCCTTTTTAGTGGTATTCACACTGACACCAAAAGAAGTAAGAAACAAGGAGAAACCTGCCTTCTGCAGTAGCAGTGCTGCTTGGTTCGTACCCCAAATTCTTGCAGCTGACCAAAGCCTCAGACTTTTCATGGGACTTCATCTTTATTCTGCACCACTAGCAGCAACACAACCTCCTTCCCTCTAGCACCCTTCCCTTCTGTAATTGTATTTTGTTGGAGGAGAAAGTGGGTTCAAAGATGCATCAGGAAAGAAGGAAAAACAAGAAGTGATTTCAAAAGGTCCTGTATCTAAAAGAAAAGTTTAAAAAAGGGAGACAACTAACGAGATAAGACAGATGCTGTTTCCTGTGGAAGGGGAGACGGCTCTTTGGCAGCTGATGAAGAAGAGGTGGGATTCCCCCTTCCTCTGATCCCTTCCATTTGGGGTTTCAGGTGTCTTCTTCAGAAACCCAAAGGTCACGCAGGGGACAACCCGCTCACCAGAAGGGCCATCGGGCTGCCAATGTGTCAGCGATTCAAAGACCGCTGACAGAGATAAGAATGCAGGAGAGGTGTAACTTAAGTGTCATCTTATAGCTACTAGGAGCTTAGCTACACTTCAAAGGCAGGCGGCGGAGAGCGGCCGCTCCGAGAGAAGGGAGGCAAAGAGGCAGGCTTTAAAGCATGATTAGGACTTATCATATTCCACCATGAATGTGTGAAAATGGGCAGGAGGGACTCTCACGCTGCATGGTAAATGGCAATGATTTAAAGAGATAGTTTTCCTCCAGAATTGACTGCCCTGCTTGTCAATCTCCTTTAAAAACCGGAGCAGCCTCCTGAAGATGAGATGCCCTGCTTGCCAAGGCATGGGCAAGCTGCTCTCCGCTGAACCAGCCCCACGTGGAAAGATGAAATGCAGCAAAAGAGGCAGCCAAGAGATATTCAAGATGGGAAGGAGCTCACCAGGGTGCCTTTTTCCATGAATATCAATTGGTCTGAACAGAACAGTTATTTCACGTTTCCCTGATGTAACATTGCAGCTGATGGCATGATAGAGCTGTAGGACAGGAGATTTTGTTCCCATTGGTGGCAAGTCACTAGTCTTCAAATCAGAGGAACCATATCCCTGGTTATCACATGCCCAGACTCTTAACTTCTTCCTGCCTTTTTTTTTTTCCCCTCAGTTTTTTTCTGGTGTGTGCCAAGTACACCCCTCAGCATCTACACGCTAGCCCCTGGACTTTTCAAAATAGCAAAGGAAGCAGAAATGACTCCAAGCTTTTATCTATGCTTTCAAAAGAATGCAAATCAGGAAACTCAACCTTAAAAGCTTGGGCTGGAAAGAGCATCCTCCCCATTGCAAAACATTTCACCTTTAATATATTCGAACCAGCCTATGAGACCATTTCTCTTGCCAAGACAACTTTTCCTCATTAACTGTTGGGTTCCAGGAACCTCTTGGCTTACTCTGAACTTTTCAGCACTGAAGCCGAATACTAATGTCCAGATCACATAGATGAGAATTGAATCACATTTTAATATCTTGGCAGATGCTAAATGCTGATAAGCGAGAAAACCCCCAGAATGAAACACCATCGCACCATGGACTTCTGAAAGCAACCTGCAGAGGGAAAATCCTCATGACCACAAGTATTTGTGCATGGGTTGAGTTTTGTACCTGCCCCTGTCACCCCGTGGTTCCCATCCGAAGCGTGGTCCTGTGTTAATGCTGGCCATCATCAATTTTAACTTGCGTTGATGCTCTTGGCTGCAAACTGGGGCTGCGATTCGCAGTCCCTGAGATCTCTAGCTGTGATAACTAAATCTAGATGCAATTGCTAACCATTGTCCTGCAGCTTGGGATTATACCTGGTTGCTGGTGATGGGAGAGAGGTCGGATCTGGACTTCCATTAGTCTGTGTTCATCTGGTCTAAGAAAATGGAGAGAAAACACTCTTCCTGTCCTGCTTGTAATGAAATATCTGCACTTGCACTCACATCCATCCTCTATTGTGGTATGAGAGGCAAGTCATGGGAGGAAGGGGTTGAAGAAAATGGTGCCTAAAACCCTAACTCTATACTGAGATACTTCCGTGAGTCACCTGAATTTCCTTACAGGTCTTTAGTAGATGCCTGTACGCTGATTTAGAAATACAGCTTTGAGCATCCAGTCCTAAAAACCTTGAGCAAAGTTTCTCCATACCTCAGTTTCCCCACTGGAAAAAAATGGGGCAAGAAATAGGAATCTTTGAGGGGCAGGTGCCATGCAAATGCCTTTTCTAAACGGCCAGGGTTTGCTTGCGGTGCCTGGCAGGGATTTCTGCCGCGGCAGCTGAAGTGTCCGTGCTGCGGAGGAGGGAGACTTTAAAACGGGGCAGGGCAGGAAGCTGTGGGAAGCCTGAGTTTAATCTGCTCCGTCTGTGAGTCAGAGCCCTAAATCTTCACATCTTCCGAGGCTTTTGCGCTGTTGCCACGTTGGCTACGGCCAGCCAGATTTCTGGTTTGCCCGACTTAATTCATGTCAAGGCCAGTTTTCATCTTTTTCACATGTACTAATGGGATAAAAGTGGTCCGTGTTGCTTCATCCTTTCCCAGAGAGGTACAACGGCACCCAGTGAGAGCAGGGCTGGCTGGATCTCTATTTCCAGCTAGACAGCTCTTGTCGGGAAAAGACAAAGAGAGAGTTTGTTTAAAGTGGAGCAACACATAAACAAAGTCCCTGTAAGTAAGCTGCAAAGAAAAATGCCAGCAGCCGGCTCGCTCCCGCTTGTGAGAAGCCTTTGCATTCGTCTCGTTTTTTTTTTAATCTAATTTTGCAACTGTAAAAATGTGGTGGAAATGAGAATCTGGCAACAACTACAGGCTCAGTCCCTCGGATAGGGAGCTGAGAATGTCTGCAATGATTAGGCGCCTATAAATCTCAGCATGTCTCTCCTAATTACTCCGACAGGAAAGCATTAAGTAATCAGGGTACCCTGTTTGACACAGGCACACACGTACCCCGAACACTAACCTTAACTTATCTCACTTGGTTTCTGGACTAGTTAAATATAGATGCAGACAGACGGATCCGTCTGCGCAAACAGAGAACATAATGTGTGGGAAAGTAACCTGGTGTTGAACCTGTACCATCGCCTTCCCCAGCTGCGTTAAGCAGCTTGGTTGGAGCTGTATTTTACAGACTTTCTTCCCGATCAGATGCAATTTGTTAATTTGCTGTCGTTTACTTGACCCATTTGCCTTCTTACTCAGGCCTGGGTGTGATTTATTTCTGAGGGGTGTAGCTGAGTTCCTGCCACTCTTTTCTTCTACAGATTTATCCTACCTAAACACAGCTTTTTAAGGGATATTAGATGCAAATAAATCTTGTAACAGCACAGTGAGAAGCAGACAAACTCTTTTTAGCCTTAATTATAGCCCTGATCCCAGTTAAATGGGGACAGGCTGAGTATCTGAGTTTGGCCAGCTGCGTTTTAAGGGCTTTCCAGGGAGAAAGAGGCATTGTGTCATCACTGGGTGCTATGTCCTCAGTGCCACCTGAGGGGTTCTCCCTAAACGTGCCTGTCCTGGGCTCATGTGGGCACAGCCTATGACCCTTCTGGGAGCCCAGCTCTTCCTGGGCTCTGATTAGCATCGGTTAAATTTTTCCCATTGACCTCAGCATCTCCCAGCTTCCCAGCTCTGCGTGTGCACGGGCAAATCTTCGCCTCCACGAAGGACCCGACCGCCTCGCTCAGAGAAAGCACCGAATTTGCTTGTGCTGGTGCAGGTGGGACTGGTGCCAGCTCTGCAAAGGGAGCTTCGCCCAGTGGGCATTTGCCGGTGAGGAGCAGGAAAAAGAGTCACTTGCTCTTTGGCAGAGGTCGGGAGCTTGTTAACCATGTTCTTTTTTAGTGTCCTGAGCTGTTGTGGGACTATTTTAATTCTGTATCTCCAAAGAGCATGGCGGGGGGAAGCGGGGAGAACGGAGTGACAGCTGAACCATGTGTGCTTGGGAGAGGGCATCTCTGAAAAGTGATGTAGGAGCAAGGACCAGCACAGCCCTGCTTTCACGCTGGTGTTTCCCTCCCTGCAGCTCTGCTACTTTAACCGCTTGTCTGGGGATGGTCTGGGGAGAAAACAACTTTTAACAATAATATAATACCCTTACGTGTGGTTTTTTTCTATAGCAGTTTTATACTAGTCCTTTCTTTTGCTTTGTTTTTCCCCTAATATGGATGTAGAAAGTGAAACATATCTGCCTGCAGCTCGTATAGAAATTAATTTAACAATAGAAAAACATTCTGTAAGTACCAATACTCACCCGACTGATTAGCTTTTGGACTTTTTTGGATGTTTCATGTTCCTCATATTCCCCCATTTATAGGGACATCCTGACAGATATGATGTAGAAGGTACATAGCCCAAATTATTAAGCTGGCATTTGTATGAAATAATGTATTTAAAAGTAGTAGGCACTGGAGAGGGGGAATTGCAAGAGGAAGCGCTTTCAGTTCAGCGCCTTGTGCATCCTCTGCTCTGCTCCTTCCCTCCTCTCCGTCCCCGCAGCCCCACACACACCTGGCTCCCTATCACCAGCCCGTGCCAGTGGAGGATACGACTATCAGTTGTATTTGATCATATGGGTAACTTCTTAAAATTGTTACAAACTTTTTAAATTAACAAAGCAAACAGTGAGAATCAGAGGGTTTGGCAGAGGACAAAGAAACCACATCTCTCTCTCCTCTTAGCTACATGTCATAACAAAACACAGGGCCAGATAATTGAGACAGCTTCTAAAAATGCCCCATGATAGTTGCCAGGGTATCTGTCTCTCTGAGCACAAACGCCTGTATCTGCAAGATTTGCTTTAGTTTTTTATTTTAAAATATACTGATTTTCTTTTTTGGGTAATCCAATGCATCGACAACACATATTGTCTGTACTCCTAAGAAAAAAGAGAGAGATTCTCTTTTCCTTGGGAGGTGAGAAACCACTGTAAATGTACAGAAAGCCACAAATGAAGGTATCTCCTCCCTTTTGAATCTGTTCGTATGACATCTGGGTGGGTTTATCTGATTGCAAACAGTTGCGGAGGGGGTTAGCAGGTTACCAGCCATCAGCTGAGCCCGAGTAACCCACAGGGCACTGCAGGCACGGCTGTGCATGCCGCCAGGAAAGTGGTTTAACATAATTCAGGACAGCTCAAGACTAGGAAAGAAGTTTGTAAAACAATATTCCGAGCTATTTAACTTTTCCGATTCCTACAATCATTTACACTTATTTTTCCTCAGTGTTTCTACAGATGCATTGACATTTCCCTGGGACTGGTGGGATGACTCCTCTGACTTCAGCGGGCTCCTCAGTGATCCCTAACCCCACTGAAGATGCTGCTATGTATCACACGCAACATAGCTTTTAAAGGTAATTTCAAATTCTTGCTGGCAATGCCAGAAAACCAGAGAATTCTTTTTTTTTTTAAAAATGCATGGCATATCATATAATCCCTAGTATTTCAATGGAATCTCATTGAATAGCATCCTTTATGGTGAGCTTAATGTGTTGTAACGCAGCTGGCTTTCCAACAGGCAGCTAATATCATCTCTTAGGAATTTATTATGAGTGTACTACGTGCTGTAATAATTTTTTATGTCAGGTTGTTAAGCGTAGAAACTAGGATGTGTTGAATGCATGTTTGTATATGAAAGATTAATTTCACACTGACGTTTGCCACTCAGGGGGAGGGAAAACGAGTGTTACTATCATTTGCCATCAGCAAAGCTGGTTTTAGCGCACACATAGGGCTGCAGGAGATAAGATGACAAACATTTATAATGAAGCCTTTTCCAGTCTGGAGGTGATATAGACCCTTACAGTTGTTTTTAGGAAAAGACATGCACAGCTCCCGTGTTGTATTTTTTAATGCCCAACGTACACTTCCTTCTGATCCATCTTTCCATCTCTCTGCTCCATTTAATTGCTCCGTCGTGGGTTTTATACTACGTTTCTCACTGTATTATTTTAATGATCCTTTGACTGAGTCAGACTGGAAGAATCCCATAAACTTCAGTGACACTGTGGGTGATGTAGATGGGCACAAATCAGCCCACAGCCTTGCTCGCGATTCTTTCCGGGGTTCCCAGGGGAAGGCAAACCGCTTCAAGATTTGACCTACAAAAAACTT
Organism: Psophia crepitans; assembly: GCA_013399095.1. Taxonomy (NCBI): domain Eukaryota; kingdom Metazoa; phylum Chordata; class Aves; order Gruiformes; family Psophiidae; genus Psophia; species Psophia crepitans. The sequence goes on from VWZZ01000600.1 coordinate 387,922, forward strand.
GGCAGCAGCTTGAACCGAGTCCTACAAAGCAGGCGTCGAGGAAGCACCACCGATCGGTCTCCACAGTCCAGCTGATAGATGGTTTCCAACAACTTTTCTAGCTTGACCGTACCCATTCTCGCTTGAAAAGTACAAAACATCTCTGCCAGGTGCCGGTGCCAGGCGGCTCTGCGGAGCGTTCACCGGAGGCTGCAGCAGAAACACCAGGAGACAGGAGGCGAAGGACAGCCAGTTAAAACATGTTTTCAATCAGCTTGACTATTCAGACGGGGAGACGCATGTGACATAAATGGGCTGAGCCAGCCCAGAAATGAAAACACTTTCCGCAAGGGAGCGAAGGAAAGAAAAACCGTTTCACCTGCCGCTCTCTTTAGGCGCAAGCTGCCGACAGAGCAGCGTGCGGCTCGATGGAGGAGGCAGGTAAAGGCAGAGCTGGAGCCGGTGCTGTGTGGCAGGTTTATTCGGGATGTTCCTGGTCAGCCGCAGCGTTGCATCAGCTCTTCCAGCATTAGTGCAATAGCTGCTCAGCTCCAGACGCACGCGGGGCGCGCTCCATAGAGTCAGCATCATGTCAGCAGCTGCAGTGCCCAGCACAGCTTCCTTTCACAGACTTATCTATCAGCTTTAACAAGCAACTCTGCAACGTCTGTTTCTAATTACTTCCCCCCCCCCCAAATAATTAGGGATGCCTGGGAAGTGTGGGATCCGTGCTGAAGTGCCAGGTCTCCTGCAGCCCAGGTGATGAGGCAGGGGGGACCGATAGCAGCACGTGCACGTCCTGGCGGCTGCAGCGGTCCCAGGAGATGTGGGGAGGGTGGGTGGCAGCCCCTTGCGAGAGGGTTTTTTGAGCATTATCAGGCTGGAGGTCACGGGCAGAAGGAGGGGACATTGCCACCTCACCCTGTAGCTAGTGCTTGTGTGAGGCTCAGCCTGGCACGTTCTTCTGGGGGCAGCATCAGGTGCTGAGGGGGAGCTGCAGGGGGAGCTGAGAAGTAGAGGGTGCCACCAACTTTGTGATTTCTGGTGGGATCTTGGTGCCAGGTCTGTGCAGAGAAATCCCTGCGCTCGCGGCATGTACCGCTGGAAGCACAGGCGCCTGCTGGGCTGATGCGTTGCCTGGGTTAGGCAGCGGCTGGGCAGGGGTTTTGTGGTGATCAGTTTGGGGCTGAGGCACCTCAATAGCCGGAGAGACAGTGATGAAGATTTAAACACGTCCTGGGGAGGATTTAGCGCTTGCTGCTAGTTAAACATTTGGGAGGAAGGAGGGGGTACAACGCTGATGCCGCACACACTGGTGTAACTTTGCCAGCTCCAGTAGGGTTTATGTGCCTGGGTAATACGGACACAGCCGAAATCTGACTTGTGTCTATTATTTATGCATTTGTATTGGTAGTAATTTTGCTTTTGTTTTTCCCCCTAAAACTCATCATAAAGAACAGAAAGAGAAAGATATAAGTAACACATTTTCAAATGTTCTTTCCTAGTGAATTACTTGGCCTGACATTGGAAATGAATTATTTTCCATTGTACCAGTGACCCCTGTTGTGTGTTCTATTAACACCACATGTTAAACTTTTATATTTTTAGTAAACCATGACCTTGTACATTCTCTGTCATTTCCCACTGGCATAAGTACAACACATGTGGTATGAAAGCTAACGGTTTTCATTTGTATACAGTACTTTTATATCTTAGGCTTGTATGAAAGCACACAGGTCATGGTAATCAGGGCATCCTAGGATTTTACCAGTTACAAACAGTCACAACAAAGTGTATGTGTTTTCAAAAAACATATTTTTGGCATAATGCTCTCTTATGTGTTGTGCAAATCCAGATGAAAATGGGATCTTGAAAGGCTGTGTTAAGTTTTTTGATCGTGCTAATCCAAACAACTGTCTCCAACACATGCACAAGCAGAAGGAAGTCTATAAAATGTCAGGTTTGTTCTAAATATCTGCAGAACAAATGTGGCTCAGGAACATGACCAAGAGTGCAGGACTCTTCAGATAAAAGATGATGTCACATAGGTTCGATATTTTGTTTCATCAAATGGTAACATTGTTCTAGACATCTAAAAATTATGGATGATTTATGAATAGAGACCAGGGTAGGGAACAAAGTATAATTCCTTCCAGTTGCCCAAATATTTCTTTTTCTTTTTTTCCCCACTCTTTTTCTTTTTCTCTTTTTGTAGCCTGGACTTTTTAGAAGTGACTTTTAGGCGCAACGGTGCGCACTCTCAGCACGTGCCTGCTCACACGCAGGAATGTGGTTGCATGTGTAAACGCTGACTTATGTGGTCATTTGTGCTTTTTTCACTGAAATCCGGCCGGCTCTGTAGGCACTTTCCAGTACCAAAGTCGCCTTTTCCGTGCTGATCCACAGGGCTTTCTCAATCGTTGTTTCCAATAAGAACTCGTGTTAAAAAGAAAAAAAAAAGTTGTTTAATGTCAGGTAGAGGTTATCCTCTGCTGTTTTGCTGCGCTCACGGTCAAGACACATAGCATCATCCAGGACTGAGAACGTTGCCGGTCTCCATGAGCCAACATACAGCAGCAGTTAATGAAATGGAAATAAAAAGACCAAAAATGGATGTCGTATGGACCCGTCGCACAACAGCACTTGCTCTCCTGTTTTCTGCTGAGCCTCGGCAGTTTCTCCACCTAGTTGTCTCAAATCTGTACCTTTTTTATGTGATGGACACCAGGAACTCAAACCTCTTCCAGATTGGCCTTTGCAGGGTAACCAACCTTGCAGCTGTGCTCCTCCAGGAGTCCACCCGCTGTTTGCTTTCCTCTATTGTCCACCCATCACCTCTGTGTTGGTACCACCTCCCAGCACTTCAACTGCTCTTGGTCATCGGCACCGAAGCGGCCAGTTGTCCCCTGCATCCCATGCCCCTGAGATGCTGTCTCAGACTTCCTAGCTGCCAGCTTCACATTGCAACATGACATAATTGTGTTTGCGATGTAACACCATGTCTGCCAGGACAAACTTGCAATGTTTGGCTCTGGACCAGCCAGGCTTGGATTTTATTTATGGCAGATAACTATTGGCTCAACAATCCCGTAAGGATTCCTTTGCGTCTCCTCCTTGTGCTGCAGCCTTTGGGTAATGATCGGAGAGTTTCTAACATAAAAGAACACTCCCTGGTAGTAAAACCTTAAAACAAACTTGTGCTTACAGTCATCCTGTGTGGTAAGGCTTTTCTCTCCAATTTGCCTTTCAGGATTTTGCCCAGAGTGATCTTTAAAGTTCTCCCAGCACTCAAGCCGGAAAACAACCCAAATTTACCTGGCATCGCATGCAGAGGACTGGGAAAAAACCCATGATTGCTCAGAGAAGTGACCTCTGCCTAGTGCACAGGTATTATCCTATGGCCACCCAGTGTGGCTGGGTTGCCTGGGCTGGGAAATGATTTTTAGCACAGAAATAGGTAGGGATTCCATTACGCCTTATTCCTTTATGCCTTAGAGGTCCCCTTTCATTAACGGTTTACAGAAACGGAAGCATGGCGAGGCTGTATAGACGTATGATCTTGTGCCATGCTCTCAGGATTGTCCTGGTTTTGGGATGTTTCCCCTCCAAATCCTTTTCTGCATTCATATTTTTGCTTCTGATTTGCTGAGAAAAGCACACGTCGCTCTCCTGAGTCCCTGGCAGTCTCAGAAAGTACATAGTGGAAGAGAAGTTGATGTACTGGTGGAGATGACCAGAAAAACAGATTTTCTCATGGATCCCAGTTATAAATACAATATAAAATTAAAGTTAATAAATAAAGGGTTTTCAGCATGTCTCCTGTGTAATGGCAAACAAACAAAACCAACTCCATTTATCTGAGGGGTTTGAAAGTGTGACTTGTCAGAGATGGGGGTAAAATCTCCCATCAGCAGAGACAGTGAGAAGGAGGGCAGAGAGAATACAGCCAGGAAATGATGGAGGAATGAAGAGAAAGTGTAGCAGAGAGAAAAAAAAACCCCACGAACCAGTCTAAGGAGATTACCAGGAAAAAAACCAAACTAACAAAAAAGCTGAGGAGGAAATGGGAGACAGAACTGTGGCTGTATAAGAAAAGTAGGATGTAGGGTACTCACACTTCCAGGGTGTATATCTGTATGTGTAGGAGGGGTGATAGAGTTTTTCGTTTCCTAATACATACTGCAGGTTGCCTGTGCTTGGAAAATCAAATTATTAAAAAAAAAAAAAGAAGGAAAAAAGAAAAGAAAAATCTGGATCAAAAAAGCTGAATCATTGTGACAAAAAAAAAAAAGAAAAAAAGAAAACATGGTCTGAAATTATAGGGAAGAACTGTTTATTAAAGGAAGGCAGTCTGAGGGACTAAATAAATCCTTCAGCCAGACCCAAAGGCTGCGATGTTGTCAGCTGCTGAGCTCCATGAATACCTGCAGCAGATCGATCAGGGCTTGTGGTTCAGACCTTCTGCTCTTGAGGGTCTCTGGGAAAAAGCAGAAGGATGTGAAGATCAGTTTGCTGGGTCACTGGGTTTGTAGAGATGCTCACTTATGTTGCACCCATTCTGAAAGTCATTCTTAAAGCAAAGCTGCCCCTGCCCAACACAAATGCCAAACTGAATCCATTGGCCATCTTGAGCTGGGGACTGATGATGACGATGACGATGATGGGCTCTCCGCAGCTGGAGCTCATCAGAGAGCAGCTTTGCTGAGGGTTTGTAAATCAAGAGACCTCCTTGTCTGGGGATTTTCCTGACTCAGTGATGCCACTTGGGTCGGCAGAGCCCTCCCCAGCGTGTCGCAATGGTGGGCTGGTGGGTGCTCTCCAAGGGCAGCTCGCTGTCTCCTGGCGAGCGTGCCTCAAACGACACAAACCACACTGGGATTTGATGAATAACAGAACATCAAGTCAGACAGACATTGGCTGAATTTTCCACTGTAGCTCTCCCCCTGCTATTATTTATATACCATTTCACTTGCTTACATGTAACTTAAAACCAACCCAATGTCAGCAGCCCACTCCACCGGCGGGCCAATTACCCTGCAGTAGCCCTCGCTTTCTTCCTTTCTTTCTTTCTTTCTCTCCTCCCTCTCTCCCCCTTTGCTTTTGCATGCAGGAATAAGGCTGGCTACTGTTAGGCATTCCCGGTCGCGGCCGAGGAAAGCCCGTGTGTCAGTTCAGTGGCTGAATATGGGCCCTGTTTATTTTTTCAGAGTGGCAATTTTCAAGGGGTTGGAACAGTTGTTAAAATTAGCGTAAAGAATTTAAGCCACAGAAAGGTCCTTTCACCTTATTCTTCAAAAAGCCCGTTGTTTTCCAGAGCACCCGTCCCTTCCAACCCGCCTGAAAGCTTCTGTTTCCATCTGGGAATAAAAATCGCAGCCCTCAGACCCCAGAGCAGCGCTCGGGCAGGTTTTGGTGGGATTGGGCTGATTTCCATGTGCCCGAGTGGCACCTGCCGGGAGGGAGAGCACCGCAATCCATCCCTCAGAAAGGCTGGGCTTTCAGCCGAGCCGGAAGGCAATCGGAGGGGACGGCATGCCCTTGTTCTGCTCAGAGAGGATAGCGAATCGCTACTTCACCATCAACAGAAGTAAACATCCCCTTCAGGACTGACGGCTTTTGACATCCCAGGGTCTGCGCAGAATCGGGATGGAGGGAGGTGATGCTTTCTGACAGCTCCGCGTGACAGCTGGCCAGACCCCCTTCCCATGGGTGGAAAGGAATAGGGATTCCCTATGCAAGTTCCATCAGTAAAATGGGATCCTTCGTATCTTCTCCGAGCCCTAGAGCCTTTCCCCCCTAGCAGGAAAGCGGAGCTCTGTACCAGCCTCTGAGCGATTCAGTGGTGTGGGCAGAGGGTTTCGTTTCGAGTCAGGCTGTTTGCTTTGCTTTGGAAAGCGAATGGCAGATAAGCCGCCTGGAAATGCAAAGGTTTGGTTCAGTTACTCCAAAGTTGCTTATTTAAATTCTGGCCAAGGTCTCTTGAGTCAGCAAAACTCAGCGGGAGAACTCATAAAAATAGGGTCTCTTTTGAAAATTCACGTGCTTCCTGTTTGTGTAAACGCTGTGAGAACTGGCTTTCCCATGGCACGTCTGCGCTGGAACCAGGAAATAGACGGGAATTTGGAAACGAGAAATAATTGCTGAAAAAAAAAAAAAAAGAAGAAGATAATCACATCTCTTTTTCTCTGTCAAGCTGAAAGAAAGTTTCTCAGCCCATTAGTCAACTGCCCTTAACCAGATTGCATTGCTCCAACCCAGATCGTTGCAAGCCAGTTCTGGAAACTAAGTTAACATGTTGAAGCAACACCATCCTAACAAGGTATAGGACTTTCTCCATGAGGCTGGAGCTCATGGAGAGTGAATCCTTCTGCTGTGAGAGGGGATGCAACTCTGCAAATGTCGCACCAGTGGATGTCTGCTCCACAACAAGTGGTGAGAGCTTGTTTGCAGAGCGTGAGCTTCACCCACGCTTGCTCACGCATGGACACCAGCGTGGGTAGCTCATCTAGCACATAGCCAGCTTCTGGGTCTGCATCCCTATGGATACTTCCAGCAAAGACTGCAGAAGAAGTTGGTTTGTGCTGACATTCATCTAATTGGTCTTGAGGCAAACGGGAGATCTGTTCAGCTGGCATTTTTCTTTGCATTTAAATAAAAATTTTCTGACTGGAGCACCAGACTGGCAAAACAAGGTGAAAAACTAAAATGCCCTGCAGGCTTGTTAGTAAGTGGGCTGGCTTTAAATTCAGAGGGGAGATTCTGATGCAAAATCCAAAGTAACTCCACCCAGCCCAGTAGAGTTCCGCTAGATCTACTCGAGCATAACTGACATCATCTGGCTATTTCTCCATTGTCATGAACATATAGAGAATTAACTATCAAGTCTGAACAAACACATGAACATCAGAGCACCTACATTGTTTGGATGAATGAATATTTATTAGCATATTTATTGTGTTTTCTTTTTTTCCATTTCCACCATGGCTCCATTCAAATTTATGCTTGCTGGACTACCCACTAACGTCTGAGAATAAGTATCTTGATCAATTTAAATGTATAAGATGAAAAGCATTTATGTTTTGGCAAGATGTCATTGGGTAAATTATTAGCTGCTGTTGTTGTTTACACCACAGATCAAGAAAATATGTCCCGTTTAAAGTTCCAAGGCCTCTGAACATGTCCGGTTTATTTATTTTTTTTTCTGAACATTTATTCTATTTATTCTATTTTCTAGAAATTATGTCATCGAGTGACTGCGCAGTCTATGTTTCTTTTTCAAATTCTGTGAGGGAATTCCCCAAAAGGGCCGTTGCTACACAGTAGGAATATACAAATTGTGACTTTCCTGACATTAATTCGTGCAGACTTGTGATTTTACGAGCGCCGTGGGGATTATGAAGGTGTTGTACGCTCAGTCACTTGGCAGAAAGGGAAAGCCCCTTGGCAGAGAGGGGCTCGGCACCATCCAGATGTGCTGGATGATGCTGAGCGCCTTCCTGCCCCCCAGGTCACTTTGTGTCTTAGTTTTAAGGTCTGGGGTGAGAAAGGGCATTTGCCTTGGTCACTATAGGATTCTCCCACTTGAAACACATGCCCTGTAATAACACGGTGTTTCCCACCATCACCTTCCCATGCCCGTAGGAAATAAAACACCCTAAAGGATTTCTAGGGAAGACATTAGGAACCAGAATAAAACCTAACCTAGATCTCCTTTTTTGATGTTTAGACAGCAACGTGCTTTATGATACAGAAAATATTTGCTCTCATATCAAGCTTTTTTTATTTTTTTGCTGAAGTGTGGCTGCCCTTCAGCACAGGGGGCAAAACCCCACAAACTTTGCTGTGGCTCCGCTGGGACCATCAATTTTCACAGCGACAGTGTTACCTGTGGTTCTTGCTTCACCCTGAACCCCCATTCAGCACATCGGTCTCCTGCCTTCGCTCGTGGGAGGATTCATTTATCTCCCTAAAGGTCTTGCAGGGTCCAGAGCACCAGAGGTTCCTCCCTCTGGGAACGTAGAAGGGATGAGATGGTGATGGATGCACACCATGTCAGAGCTATTTAAGTGTCTGGTGATGCACAACGGCACTTTGAAACAAATGGACTGATACTGATGGAAGCTGGCACAGAGCCACTGCTGCTGCTTTCTGAGCCTCCCTAGAAACCCTCTGCTCCTTTTAGAGGCCAGGTCTTGTTGTTTTAGTCCTTGGATCCACGTTCCTTCTGGGGTGAGTCAGGTTTATTTGGTGGATCTCAATCCAGCTTGACCCTGGGGGACTGGGTTGCCCATGTATCCATTCCTGATGGCACATCTGTACCTGGGGCACCTGCATGGGATGGGTAGATGCAGCACAGAAATTATTGACAGCCAGTGTTCTTTTGGAACAACAGCTGGTGGCCAGATGTTGTGTCCTACAGTGCTTAAAATGCTCCTGGGACAACTTAATCCAATGCCACATGCATTTCTAGGACTTTCCCCCATCCTTCATGTGAGCTCCGGTCGTCTTTGCCTGTCTCATCTCTCTGTAGCCCGGCTTGACCCGGCCTCAGCAGTCCATCCACAGCCTCAGCAGTCCATCCACACGACACCGAGCTCAGTTTGGCTCACACAGCTCTGCCAACAGCCACGAAGTTTCTGCCTCTTCAACAGCAAATTCAGTCTCAGCGAGTTGCAACCACTGCATTTGTCTGCCCGTGCGGGTTCGTGGGGCTGCTCCCTTGCTTGTCTCCAAAACCCAACATGAGCAAAATATTTTTGAGCTCTGTAATCCCCCTGGCACTGACATTTGTCCCACTGCTTCCAGCAAAATACCCCCTTTTCAGCTTGATTTAAAGTCCACTACAGCCTGTGGAAAACCTTCCATCTAGGGACTCTCTGGGATTAGAAGTCTCTAAAATGGGAATGAACTTTTCAAGCCTGTCTGCTGCATAAGGATTCAATTCTGCTCCCATTTGAATCCCATGGGGAGCTGGATTAGATGGATATAATCACAGAGCACTGAGTCCTTAAGCAGTTAGTAGTTTCACAGAAATGCCCTACTAAAGGCTAGCAGAGTCCAAAAAGTAAGGCTCACACTAGATAAATAAACAGCAATGTTGCGTAGAAAGGAATTCTTCTTCTCTACCCACCAGTTTTGGTGTTATGTGGGCATCACACTTTGAGAAAGTTACAGGGATCTGAAGCCAAAATGGAGCATGACGAGAACTGGAGCACCAGTCTGATGAGGAGCACCTGAGGGAACTGGGATTGTTTAGTCTGGAGAAGAGGAGGCTCAGGGGAGACATTATTGCTCTCTACAACTACCTGAAAGGAAGCTGTGGTGAGCTGGAGGTCGACCTCTTCTCACAGATAACTAGCCATAGGACAAGAAGGAATGACCGCAAGTTGCGCCAGTGGAGGCTCAGGTTGGAGATTAGGAGAAATTTCTTCTCGGAAAGGGTGGTCGGGCATAGGAACGAGTTGCCCAGGGAAGAGGTGGAGTCACCGTCCCTGGGGGTGTTTAAGGAAAGGTTGGATCTGGTACTTAGGGGCATGGTTTAGTGGGTAATAGGTGTGTGTGTGGGGGGGCGGTTGGACTAGATGATCCTGGAGGTCTCTTCCATCATCAGTGATTCTATGATTCTGTGATTCTTTGACCTGAGGAAGGTTTGGAGAACTTGCCCCTTGAGGGAGGTCTGAGCTTCAGATGGCCTACTCCAGAATAGTAATTTTTAACCTGTCTGCCCAGTGGACTTGCAGCCCTTTGGTGAATATGAACCCACTAAAATTCTCATTTTTCTCACCTATCTTGCAAGGAAATCCAAGTACAGTACATGCCCTCAAATCTTTGGATTACAGGTTCAAGGAAAGCCAAGGAGTTAGATGTGGAGCTTCTTGTTGCAAAGAATATACTGAGTAAGAAGGAATGAGTGCAAATACCTGTCTGGCGATAGGAGACATTTTTCTCCTGTAATGACAGTGCAGTGCTGAAATCCTCCCTGGCCATATTGTTACTATGAACTTGATCGGACAACTGGTCTACCAACACCTTATCTTGGCTCCCAATGACTAGAGTGCACAGTCTGGGGAAAAAGAAAGCATATATCATTGACCACAAGTACGCTAATCTGTGCACTCAGAGGCCTTAAGGGGTACCAGGAACGTTACTGAAACCGTTCCTCTATTTCAGCTTTCTAAATAACATTCTCCAACCCAGCCACTATCAAGCAAAATTTCTAAGGTTTAGTGATATCTACTCTTTTCCGTTGCACAGAGAGAGAGAGAGAGAGAGAAATTCTCTATTTTCACTTTTAATTGCCTACACCAACTATCTGGCTGCTGTTGAAGCATATTTCATAGCATGAACTTGTGGGTGAGAGACAGACGTTTTTACCCTGCAAGCCACCCTCAGAGCCCTGCAAATAGTCAAAGGGAATGAACATACAGTAGCTGGCCACGTTGGTTTGATAAAAGTCACTAATAACACCCTGGGTGCATGTCTGGGCTTTGCCTTCCCAAACAGCGCCACATACCAGTTATCGTGACACGTGTTCCAAATAAAATCAACCTCATTTTACTCCTAGAAGGACGCCATTTGAAGAAGGGATACAGCGATCTCCAGCCCAATGCTCTTCTATAAGACCGCACATTAAAGCCCTTGTTAGGACAAGGAGTTATTTTCTCCAGGCTTTACATGCTATTTATTTAAGAGTTTTCCCAGATTTGTGGATTAGAAAACTCTTACCTCGCCATACCCAAGGCTTTTTAGTTGACTGTTTTGCCCCCATTCTTCATATCTTGCCCCAAGAACTGCCCTAGATTCCCAAAGTGCCCTCCCTGTCCTCACCATCACCTCCACCTCCAAACCACTGAGTCATCTATGCACTCTATTCCAGCCAAAACCAGTACAGATGGCGAGGTTATCAATTTTGTTAGAAGATGTGTTAGTTGAAGCACTAAAAGTGCTGTTTGCTCACCAGCACGGAGATAACAGATACACACAGGGTCCTTCCTTGCGTGTCAGAAATCCCTTGGGTGCTCGTGGTGGTCCTGATGTGCTGCAGAGGAATGCTCTTCACCTGATGGATTCATAGTGCAATGAGTTATTAATGAGGGCAGGAGCCAAAATGATACTATAAAGGCCTTTTAATAAGAAATGCAAACATTTGCTGTAAATGAGCTCCAAAGCCAGCAGGTCACCTGCCATGTTACCTAAACCAATTGTATAAATTATAAAACTGTCTGGATTACAGAGTGCGAGTAACCTTAATATCACACAGTCAACCGATGGCTACAATTCATTTTGATCTACTTCAGACTGAGAGTCTGTCCTTCTGCTGCCTCAGATTATTTTCTAATTCTTTCCGGCTCACCTATCTCCTTTCTCAAGGTGTTATCCAGGACACAAAAAGGCAAGAGGAGTTTTTCTCCTTAAATGGAATCTTAAACAGTGTGTTGGATTTCACTGTAAAAGGACCAGAAAAGCAAGAATTAGAAACCAGCATTTCAGCAACAGAAGCCCCAACTAGCTGTTTGGTGATCCAAAACATCAAATTCCAAGCATTAAAAAGAAAAAAAAAAACACAAAAAACCTCGGTCCCTAAGGTCTGTAACTCCAGTTGTGGAGATACTACAAGTGCACTTAAGATCCTTTATATGTGCTGCCATCAGGTGTTTGGTTCTCTACGTTAGGAACAAGCTCCAAGGTTTTTTCCTTGTGACTAAGGAAAGCTGAGGAGACAACACTCGTCGTATAATCGGATCTCAGAGCTCTGATCATGATTTTACACTTCCAGCAATCCCATCGCTGCCACAACTCCATGAAAGGGTGACACAGAAACAAGACATTTTTGTCTGCTTGTCCATGAAAACCTGTTATGGGGGGAAAAACCCCCACGGGCATTGCAGAGAGTAAATGCATCGGTGAGTTAATTTCTCTGCTGCAGTCCAAGGAAAACCTACAGGAGGGAAACCTCACAGTGATAGCTCTGCCGTACTCTGAAAGCAGGAGGAACTGAGAACGACGCTGAATAACAGTTATTTCCTAAGTGTTGACAGAAGTAACCATCTTTCCCCATTTTCTCTTTTCCTAAATACTGTGGGAGCAATCCTTGAACTTTTTACTGAAACGGTGAAATTCCCACTGGAGAGCCGTGGGGCTCGAAAGGTTCGACCCTCTGTTTTTACAAGAGAACAAATGGCAGTAGTTAAATAAAAAAGCAGAAAAAATGAATCAAAAGGAAAAGAGAAACTTTTCAGTCTATCTTTAAAGATGGTTATATGGGATTTTCTTCTTATCTTTCCCTCCCCACTTTTCAAAGCTGGGGTTAAGTTCAGAGGGAGGAATCTGGGATGTGAGGGCGGAGGTGACCACCGCCGACCCAGACCCTGGGGTCTATCTGAGCTGTCGTGCCTGCCCAGCTGGTTAGCGTTACTGGTGACCGCCGTGGTGAGGAGCAGGGCTGACACAATCATTATTCTGTTACGTGATTGCTGTGAACTTTACCAAGTGTGGAGCGCACCCCAAAATACCGATGCGGGAGCAAAAGACAAGCTGACTGCAAGGTCAGCAGTTTTGGGCTCTCACTGGGAGCTCGCTGGGAGAAGGAACGCGTTATCAATAAATTCATATATCCAGAGGAGTCGCATGCAAAACCTCAGCACACTTTCAGTTGGCCACAGTGGAACATTCATTCTTAAAAGGAACTTAAGGAGGCAAAGCTTCATTTCCTGAGATTTAAGGAACTTTATTAAATTTTTTTCCCCCCCTTTACTGCATTAAGAGTTGGCAGAGGCTTTTGAGCAGGAGAAGCAGCCATAGTGTGAAAGGGCTTTTTAGAGGCGAATCCAAACAATCATTAACCTAATAAAGGGAAACCCAAGGGGAGGAAGTTTTCAAGCCATTACAGTCTCACTGTTATCTAAGATGTACTAATAAAAGAACTTTCTCTTTACCTATTGCACAATGACAAAGAGAGTTTGCTGTTTGAGAAATCCCACGGACCACGCAAAGAAATGGCCAATGATCCCTAGGAAGTGGTTTGGAACAGCTTCTGGTCACCAAGCCACTGTGCAAAACTCAGATTTCCAAATGGTATTGAAACTAACGTGTGGTCAGTAGAAATGCCTTTGGATAAATAGTAACATTTAGAAGGAAAAAAATAGCACCCTTGAAGAGCTGGGTTTTAATGATGCCATGATCTTCCATTCATCCCAGCAAGGAAAGGTGGGGGGTTTTATTTAATTTTTTAATTTTTTTTTTGCTAGCTTAAATGTGTGAGAGGAGGACAGAGGTTCTTTGAGGTCAAGCCCATAGCAGGATGCAGGAACCGTATCATTGATCTTCTTGGGTAGATTGTGCAACCATGTGGGAACCTGGGAGACCATTAAGAGTAGAAATAAACCATGAGTCTTTCCAGCTGTAGCAGAGCGTGTTGTTTAGAACTGACATGTGTATCAGCCACCAGGAACGCCACCTACCTACCCCGACACAGGCCATGGTGGGACGGTATCATGTATGTGCATACAAAATATAGCTTTTATTGTAAGCGGTGGGTTTGTTAGAATGTGAACATGTAATTAGGATTCACCCGTTTGAGCTCTGCAAAACCCCTTCCCTCCAGGTTGTGGAAGAATGTCTTCTAAGAGTTATTTAGGCAACGCTCCCACCCCTGACGTTACAGGGCTGCTGACACAGGTATAACCTGCAAAACAGGGGAAACTTGTGCTTTGTTTTATGTCCTGCTCCAGTCACTGGATCATAACACTTTTCACCCCATTATCTGTTTCTAAGGGTATTTTCCTGCTAGATTAATGTTAATAAGTAAAAAACATACCCTGGTCATTGAAAGACAATTTGAAAGGTTTAACCTTGAGCTTGCTTTTTCTCAGATTAGTATTCCGTTAGCTTAAGGACAGTCTGCTATAGGTATCGCAGCTTATTCCCCTGAGGAATGGGATGCGTCAGGACCACAGTGTTTTAGGCAGAGGGAAACAGTACTCTCGACTCACAGCCCCCTCCTCCTTCCTACAGCAGAGAGTAACCTTTATCCTCACCCAATTTTGGATTTCCCTCCCTCTGATTTCAACCATAGCTCAAGAACCATCCACCTGCAAAAAGGGAGCTTTTCTTACACTGTCAACAGGTAGTTTGGCATCAGTTTCTGGAAAAAAGAGATTGTTTTGAAAGTTTGTGGCTATGTTTGCTTGCCTAAGCTTAGATATATATCACATCAATTAATAGCGCTGCGAGTCCCCTCTGGTTATATCTGCGTCTCCGACTCACACTCCGTGCGCTTTTGTCCACAGCTTTAGCTAGGGGAAGGGACTCAACATATGTGTGTCATTAGTCGTTTCCCCTCTTATGAAAGCAATAAGGTTTTTTAGCATTGTGAAATGCTTTTCTCTAAGGCTGGTACATAAAGCTTTGATTATCCCTCAGTGCATTTCACTCCATCAAATATGAAAACCATAGATTTCCTAGGCTTTATCTTGCAGGCGATTCAGAACACTTAACCAAACATTTTCTGTAATGAAAAAACATGCAGGCTAATAGTTAGAGGAGGGGCTGGAATCGGGTCCTTGGGATTTTGTTTCAATTTCTGCCACTGACTTGCTGTAGCTTCGGGTGAGTTATTGGGTTTTTTTTTCATGTCATCTTGCTGAATCATAAAATGGACCTTACGAATGTCGGGAGAATTTATGTTTGTTGAGTTTTCCCAGCAAACAGCACCATAAAACGTAGTTTGCTCCTTGCTTTATTGTACCTTGTACAGCAAATGTTGCTGTTTATGGCCGTCCTGTTCTCTTTCTCTGTGCCTGCTGCTATAAATGATACACATCTCCAAAGGGATAAAACAGATCCTAGAGAGTCCTGAGCGTGCAACTGCCAGAAGGAGGTCATGCTGGGATCCTCAGTGGTGCAAAATCTATTCTAGCAGCGTGAATACACCGTTGCCATCAGCAGGATGACCAGTTGCAATGAGAGACCGGTGAAAATTCCAGCAGACTTCAGGCTCTTCCTTTTTTTTTTTTTCCAGGGCAGCAGCTCTCCCCTTACCTGGCCTCAAAGCAGGGGAAAGGCAAGAAGTGGGTTTTTTCTGACTCCCACCTTCAGCAGAACGATAACCCCTTGGACTGCGCTAGCCTGCAGCAAGTTTGGCAGAGATTCATTGCTTGTGCATTCAGAAATAGCAAGTGAGCTGTTAACTCGCCAGTCTAAATTAATATCCAACTGGTCACAAAACCATGGGTCACAGGAGAACTGCTATAATATGTAGAAATATTTTACAGAAATTGCAGCTTTTGGTGAAGAGTGTCCTAGGACAGCTGCAGAAAAAAATACTGTATTTTAGACCTGTGAAGCTCTGGGATGGCTCTTTGAGTGTGTCTCACATCCTATTAGATCTATAATGTGTCTGCTTTTTTTGCCATTGAAAATAATGTTTCATTTTAGCAACTATTAATTTTAACATTTTATTTTATATAAATTTTAAAAATGCCTGTTGGAATTAAAACTACTACTTCTTATTGTTAGAAAGTCACTGAGGAAAAATACTTCTTGTTTGGGGGTTAAGCAGTGATGGAAATCCATTCCAGCTGAAAGCTGGCGAGAGATCTCAGCCTGCAAGCAAAGTTGGTCATTTTTCCCTGCAGATTAAGAAAAAAAAATACATTTGGCTGTGTTTATCATAAAGGAATGCAGAAAACAAGGACAGGGAGAGAGACAGAAGAAGCAAAAAAAAAAAATGCCTGCATGATTTATGGGAACCTTGCAACTTCATAACAGCACTGTGACGTGACCTGTTGTCATGAAAAGAAAGAAGCAGTTGCAAATAAATCTGCTAACGATTGGTGAGGTTTATCACAGCACTACTGTGCAGCAGCTTTTCATAACTTTGAATTGCAGCGAAAAATCCCCCATTGCATGTGCACGGCTCCCAGCATGGTGGAGTGCCATTAAAAGCAATACTGGGACACATTCCCAGTGGACTCTTATTACCTCTGTGATTTGGGTAGAAATATCTGTTGAAATCGATAGGGCTGCCTCGTATTTTGGTCTATCCCATGACATAGTTTCTTAAAATTACTGCATATGATTCACAGACTTTGCTATCCCATGGGCTTATATGGTGCCAAAGGAGGTTTATCTGGCTTGTCTCCTAGTGATAGGCACAATTTTTTAAATTTTTATTTTCTTTATGCTACTGTTTAGAGAGAGGAATGGATTTCTACCAGTCTGCATGCAGGCAACTAAGAACTGAGGATTTCAAGACATCTCCCAGAGGTGCTGTGCCATGTCAGTGAACAGGAACGTGGGTGTTGTCTGACTGTAGCTTGTGCTGTCTTACCTGTCCTTTCCAGGCTTTGATGGCATGAATTTGGATCCTTAAACACCCCCTCTGAAACGGTCCTTCATGCTTTGAGCTGACAGAGCAGCTGATGGCAACAGAGCAGGGACCCTGGGACAGTCATTGCTGCTGCCAGAAGTTCCTACAAAGGATTGTAAAAATCCTTCCTCCTTCTCCTTCTCCT
>VWZZ01000600.1:404452-572538 GCA_013399095.1 Psophia crepitans
TCCCTTCCCTCACCAATAATTAGAGCACAGTCTCTAACATGTTTTTACATACAACGGACCCAGCTGAATTCTTCTTCCTCCCACTACTCCCAAATTTGGCTCAAATCAACTGTTAAGCAGCGCTGAGTAAATCTGACCGAAGTGATACATGACCGTTCGTTTGACGTTTGAGATAAATATGCTTACAGCCCTGCTTTTGTTTTCGGCTATCGTTCCTTAAAAGGAGTTTATTGGCAGCGAAGTCTGTGGGAGCTGCACGTTTCCAGCAGCCATGGGATTTCCATGGAGGAGGAATTTCGCATTCACAATCGAGAGTGTTTGCATCAGGAACGTTTTTTTCCCCTCAATGATTGCACTCCATCAGAATACAGGACAGCCCTGGGGGACCTCGGTGTCCAGTCAAAACAGCTCCGATTTCACAATTCAGCGGGTGGACACCCAAAGCAGTGTTTGCAGCAAACTGGAAAAGTTGTTTTTAGCTGGTAAAAGAGTCATTTCCTCGTTTGGTGGGAGGAGGTGGAAAGATTCTTCCCTGCTTTGGGGTCAGAGAGACAGAAAGCCCAGAGCTGACGCAGGGAAAGAGTCCCGATACGTGAAATTGAAGTGGTTTCTCTTTACGCACGAGCCTTCGTGGGAAATTTGCACCAAGGTCTGTGTAGAGAAGGTTGGCTGAGCTGGTGGGTCTCTCTGACCTTGAAGCTGTTTCGGGTTTCTTGTATCTGTTGGAACTTTTGTGCCTGTCTGAGTCACTTTGCCTGAATTTGTTTAATAGACAATTGATTTCAGAAGTTTGAGCCTGAGGTGTCTGGGCGTTTTGTGCGGCATCATGGCAAGATCCACCTATCACCCGCTCTTCATGATGTCCCTATTTCATTCTGTAATTCCTACGTTAGAAAGTAAAACCCGTGTCCGTGCCCTCTTCCAGGCTTGCTGGTGGCATTTGTGAAGCTATAAATAGGCACATTTAGGAGAGAGAAACAGAGACACACCTTTAAAGTCCATTGACATATTTTGGGCCGTGAGAGCTTTCAAAGAAGGACAGAATGGAAAAATAAGAGACATTTTGCTTTAAAAAAAAATAGAAACTGTCCTTCCTAAATAGGGACAGTTGGCATCTGCGCCTCCTCCTTTGCTACAAAAGCCCATCCCAATCTTTGCTTTCAGACCCATTTCATATTAAAAATAGCACATGGAAAATTTTTCTCCCAGAGTTTCTTGCCAGCTGACTGCTCGGCTGACTGGACTGTTGCTTTCAAGTGACTAATTTAGAGCGAGACTCGACTGGAGAGCGCTAAGCGATGGCGTCACTCGTTTCCTTGTCCCGTCCAGGTAAAACAACGTGATAACCCAAGGGGGGAGAGATGTGACAAGCTCAGCCTGAGTCTAACGGGTGAGCAGACCTGTTTGGTTCAACAAAGAAAAGCCAAGCAGGTAAAATTGCGAGCCGTGTTTAATTATATTCAGGGCCAGGCTGAAATGAAAAGCATACAGCCAACATGTTCGTGCCTAGCGGTGCCAGAAAGCTGAACTCGGCTTCGGATCAGAGTCTTGCAAAGAGTCAGCCTGGGCCAACCCGAAATCCTGAGATGCAAATGTCTCTGAACCCTGGCGCTGCTGCACCTCAGCTGTGCTGTGTGGCTAATTTGCATGATTTGATTAACAAGTCTTGCAACATATGGTACCTGCCTTAAAGCTGCAGTTCTGGGATGTGATGAGGACCCCAGCTTTTATTCGGTTTTATTTTTTGAGTCAATGCCGGTCTTTTACATTTGCCAAACAAAACGTAACTCCGTGACATCAGGTGATGAGGGAAAACAACCCAAAAGTTGGGTTTTCCTGTAAAATCTGTTTGCTTCCTCCCTTTGAGTATTTAGGCAATAACTCAGCTGCGTTCCAGTTCTGCTGTACAAGATCATTGCAAGCCAGTGGTAAGAAACACCCTAAGAGGACAACCCTGTGGCTAATGTAAATAGGTGTAGCCCCTGCAAGCTGGAATTTGAAGGCAGAAAACTGCATATTCACCTGTTTCTCTCCCTGTCCCCACGCCCGTAGCAGAGCTGTTTCATCATTTGCCCCATGCAGACATCTCTCCTCGGCTGTCAGCGCGGGGGGGCGAGGAGCTGGGGTCGTGCTGGGCTCCTCTCCCAGCTCCAAGCAGCAGCCGTGTTCACGTTCCCGCAGGGCAGCTCTCGGGAAAACAGCCTGTCACTGCCTGTCCCGCAGCATCATCCAGCGGGCTGGGAAAAAAAGGGCTGTGAAATCAGCTGAAACGGCCACAGGGCAACTGCCCACCAGCAAACCCTCCCCGGCGCTGAGACGATGCAGTCTGCATTAAATATGACCCTGCTTTGGAGCAACGTTTCCTCGCTAGTGCCGAGCCCGAGGGTGTATGTCAGGTACTGTTACGCTGCTAATTGGCTTCCACTAATAAAAAAGCATCTCCCAGCGTTGCCCTTATGCTGCCAGGGATCAGGCTGCTGCTTTTTTTGGGATGGTGTTGCAGGAGCACCCCCCCCATCTGAGCATCCCCGCTGGGGCGAGCGGCCAGCGCTGCCACTACGTCCTGGGGCTGCGGCCGTTGAACCGAGCCCCGGAGCTTTGCGTGACGGGTCCTGGCTATAACACGCAGCTATTGACTCAGCTGCTGGTGCCTCTTTTCCCAGCAGATCAATCAGTGTTTGGGTTTCTTTTTTGCCAAGAGAAGAGGGACCTGTTGGAGCCAGGGGGATGCAGAGAGGGAAGAACTGAGAGGTGCTGCGTTTAATGCAAACTGCGGCCAGATAAAGTGCTCTGTAGGCATTACCCAGCAGAGACCCTGCAGCATCTAAACCCTGGATTTTTCTAAATTGCTCATTTAGACTAATTTCACCTCCCTTTTCATTTAAATATACCCTTACTCTTTGCAGCATCGGCCGGAGATTATTTTCAGGGAGTGGGGTGTTTCTTTTTAACTATCAATAACTGGAGAGCTCTAGATCAATCACAAATATCATCATTTTTGCCAAAACACAAGAGCAGCTGTGATAGGTGGTTACCTGAATGATCTAGGAACCCCCATATCCCAGCATACACAGATTTTCAAAGATATGCCAGGCTGAGAATAACCGTGAAGGGGACTTATGAAAGCCAGGTTGATTTTCACAAAGAGATTTTGGCTGGAATCTTTTTGCCACTGCTTTCTTGTCTATGAACAGCAGTTGTTTCCTTTCTGATCAACAGAGGACAGTGTTCTTATATTCAGAGACTACAATGCTTCATCACGCAGCAGCAGGCTACAGCACAAATGTAACACCATGCACTGAAATGCTAAAGAGAAATTAAGGCATTTATCTTACACTTCTCCCTGGGTAAAATCCACCCCGTCACAATTTGGATGATGGAAACCGGCTAAATGGGTGCCAAGTCTTATAAAGTCTGATTTACTCAACAAACCGTCACAAGATTTGGAATTACCATAAAATCTCATCATTTCTCCAGTTAATAAAACACTCATCAGAAGGGACTGTTACAATCCAGCCAGAGATCTGGCAGTGACCATTCATTTAACAGGGCAACACACACCAGTGCTTTCGATAAATAGCAGAATTCAAAGTAGTGTCCCAGTTATTTACAATTCTCCGTTAACGGAAAGCCATCTACGGCCCTGGGGACTTTATTTCAGTAAATAATGTGGTGTGGGGAAAACTTATTGAACTGAATTCCTGGAAGTTTTTAGAGATTTCCGAGCAGAATGGCCTTTTGCACAGGATCCCCGTGTCTCTGGTATTTATACACCCAGGAGGAAATTCCTGCCAATAGCAGATTTTTGTTGCCCCCACGCATGGGACTGTGCTGGGATGCTCCTGGGTTGGAGCCATGGGAGTCTCTGTGCTGCAGGTGGCCTTTCTGCAAGGGGGACAGAGGAGCACGGGGCTAGGGTGGGATGGATCTCCGGGCAGAAAATGTGCAGACACTTTTCCAGGCCATTGGCTCAAATAACAAAAAAAAAACAACAAACCCCAACACCACCCCCCTCCCCCCAAATAAAAAAAAAATATTAAAAATTAGGAGTTAGGCTGAACCCAGGATGGGTGGGAGTAAATTCCTTTCCTCTAAAGCCCCCGTAGGATTCCCTGTATCAAGTTTCGTAACTCCTGGATTTGAGCTGGAAGGGAGGAGCTCGCAAAACCCTCTCTCCCTATTTATTTGCAGTGTCTCTTGCCCCCAGAGGTTTCAGCTCTCCCAATCTATCTAGCTCACCAAGCTCCTGCTGGGCTGATTCAGCTGACAAGCATCAAACAAAATATCAGCCCTTGCCACCAGCGGTGGGAAACTCAGTTAAATTGAGTGCGGATGGATCTGTACTTTTCAGCAAATTTCAGCTGAAATCAGCATTTCTTCTCTTTTGAGGTGCAAATACATCGACTTATTTGCTAGGACCATGTCCATACCCATGTTGGAGCTCCTGGACCTATTCCCGTGCAGTGAAACTGAACTTTTGCTTCCCGTGTGATGATGGTGATAGCAAAAAATTTTGATAAGCTTCAGGACTTTGGGATGAATACCTGACCCAGTGGGGCGGCTTACTTATCACAGCTTAGCGAGCGGGGAAGTATCCTGTCCTCGGCTCAGCTCTGTGGGAACTCCTGGCAGGAACAGCTTTGGGCAGCAGTTTCCAAGAAGGAATTAGATTCAGCTTATAAATTAATTCCTAAGATAGGGGCCAGGATCATTAAAAGAGGAATCTGCCCTGGGGAGGCCTATCTGTGTCCAGATTCCTTGTACACATCTAGAAGTTGCTCACTCACATTTTAACCATGGGTTTGACACAAAACACTGGCCTGAGCCCAGTGGAATGAAAGCTTAATGGCTTTAGCCAAATTTCCTCTCTGCTGAAGAAAAAGCAAAAAAAAGCCCTCAGCCATGTTCCTCTGCAACGTTACTAATGCATTCTTCAGAATTTGCGGCCATTTATCTCACGGCATTGCAGTGCTCTCAATTCCCCAGGAAGGTCTCTCTGGTCATCGTCTTCCAGGGTTCACTTGCTCCTTGAAAAGTTCAGCGCGGGACGATCCCTGGCGCATTCCTGCATCCCGGCTCTGGATGAATACCTGCCCCACATCTCCCACCGAGCCGCCCGCCCTCCTCACTCTAAAAGGCAGATGATAAATTGTTCCTCGGAGCAGTGGCAATTTCATGGTTCGTTGGGCACAACCACTCTGCATTTCCCCCCCCTAGATAATCAAGCTATTACTGGACAATGAGGAACAGATTGCATCTACCACAGCATCCCCGAACAATGGCCCATATATCTCTGCCATCTCCCGTGCTGGGGATGGAGGGAGGGGATATTTTGAAGGGGGAGAGGAGGACAGGTAATCCCAGGTATTTTAGCATCATTTTGTCTGCTCCTTTATCTGCTGCTGAGGGAAAATGAGTCCCTGGGTTCAGCCAGGGCTGGGCTGGAATGAGCTGGGATTTTAGCCCTGGCGTTTTCCGTTTATTTTATCTCACCTCTCACATTCCAGGATCAGTTCCTCCTCTCATCCTCCTCCTTTATGATTTACAATAGCCGCAGGCTTTTGCAGCTGATAAAAGGCGCTACGACACCTGAGTGCCCCACAATCTTTATCTTTCCCAAATGCTTTTCTCCCACCCCAACCCGTAAGATAAGGATCCATCACTGTGCAGCAGGGAAACTGAGGCAGGCTTAGCTGTGCCTAACAGCTTCAAGGCACGTACTGACAACCTAGCCAGCCTGCTCATAGGCAGTCGAGTTGCAGCGTGCACCACATTTACTGCTGCCCACAGAGAACGGACATTTTCCAGTGTCCATGGGCATAGAAAGCATCCACAGAAAAACAAGGACTAAAATGCTGCTCTCTGGTAGTCTCAATTAATCTCTTTGAGTTTAGGCAGCAGTAGCTGTGGCAAGGGATGTAAAATAATTTTCATTCCATACCAGAGCTGGGGGTCCTTCGCTGTCCTCACCTTCTGCCTTTGCTTGCAAATCTAGCTCTGGTGGAACGTGCAATTGCCATAACATGAATTTTCCATGAGAAATACAAAGATTTCCTAAGGCAACTATGACACAGCAAGACTCACAAATTTTTTAAAGTGGAAAAACGACCTATTTAAGATGTCAAATATGCAGATCTGTTTGTTCAAAACAAGGTTTGGATACCAGGTTACTTCTTAAAAGAAGCATAGGTTGGTGCACATGCTGTACTAAAAATTATTCTAGAGGTTCCACAGTAGAGCAATACATTACATCTTTCTAACTCCATCTGGTTTATGGCTTTGCTGCTCCTTTGCTCCTTATTTAAGCTTCTGACACTGAAATGATTTTGTGCTCTTTGGCTTTTCCAGCCAACCATACCACGTCCTAATGTTATCCGTGGTAAATAAAATAATAGTCATAATTAAAAATAAACAGGGGAAAGAATGAGATACCAAATCTGATGTGCCACCAAATCACTTAACAGAGGTGAAATATTGCTGTATCTTATGGAAAGTTTAATCAGGCAAAGAATTTCATGCAGTTGTCTCCCTTTAACCTTCCCACCCCCTTCTTCTCCTCCCCCCAACCCCCCCCTCAAAACCCCCCCTTGAAGTGAAATATTTATTATTTTAATAAATTAAAGAACACGCCTAATTAGCTCCATCATCAACACCCACAGGACTATTAAGTGACTGAGAATGCTGGAGTTTAATATTGCTCTTACCAGAGAAGCAGTGAAGCGTTTGGTTCGCAGGACGGTCCACACACGTTGTCCTTTGGGGTGTTCAGAGAGCGTCTCCTCCCTGATACCATGCGGGGAGACACAGACACCACCCTTGGCTTGGCGGGCGTGGGTTGCTGCACTGGGGATGTGGTGAAGCACTGTTGTATACGGATAAATGTTTAGCACCTAAATGAGCATCACAGGGAGCAATCTTGCTTCTAAGTGACTGCTCTTATCATCACATCCATGTGTGAAGAACCATTCCATCCTTCCACCAGCAACCACTTCCGTTCATGTCTACGCAGCAATGGTTTTATCCAGTCTAAATGCACCCTTGCCTTTAGCAACAAAATTTTAATTTAAAAGGAAATTACTAAAATTTTCTAATTTGAGTGATGGAACCTACTAAAATTCTTACTACATTTATGCAGAGGTGGTATTTTTCCTCTATGCACCCTTCCACCAGACAAAACAGATCAAATGGCAAATTCCTTGCACTCATCGTCGCTGGGCTGAAATGACAGACATTGTTAATTGAGGGTGTCAAAATAATTTACTGCAAGTAATTAAATAAAATGGCAGGTTCCAAAGCCTGCTGAATTTTGATCTGAAGTCCATAATCGGGGCTATAATTTAAAAGCACCTGACAGAAACTTTAATTAGAGAACAAAAATGCGAGTAACCAGTAAAGCTCTGTGATGGATGGTGGAAAGTGGGGGGAGATACCTACTCATGTCTCTTCTGCAAGATCTCAAACAGCTGGCTGATATGCTATCACATGCAGTCGCTGGCTGCTCTTGCTTGAGGAGCACAGCTCCTTCTCTGGGTGGTATGAGCCCGTGCCCAGAGCCATGAGTGTGTGGCTCCACATCTGGGTCTTCCTGACAAGAAAATTGTTCCAACCTTAGCTCATGGCCCTTAGTTTTCCCCTGGATGACCAGTTATCTGGAAAAGGGGTACCACTGGCTGCTGATAGAGCATGAGAACATTTGTTAGTGGGCTCCCAGCTGGTAGAATTATGAATTTTGTCACAGCACAGCTGCAGTCAGTGCTTGCAGTGATTTTTCAGAAGGCTACAAACCTGAGGTTAGAGGCACGTCAAGTTGATCTGATTGGCTTTTGCGTTTGAAAACAAACGAGCAGGCAGCCCCTTTAGGTTGTGCTCCCCAGGCATTTCTTGCTTCCTAAATGGTTCTCCTGGGCACGCTAAGTCGTGCAGGCTGAAAAACAGTTGTTAGGTGTTCAGAGCTGGGACCTCCCAACATGCAAAGACACAACATATGGTTTATTCTTCATGACCATCTTGGCACCAGGGGGTCACCACCCATGTTGCTTTCTAATTCCCAGATACAGCCCTACAGCCTCGAGGAAAAAGGAGGAGAGGGAGGAAAGAAAGGTCATGGTTTAACTCTTTTGTAAGTTATCTAATATACCACTGAATTATGTCCTTACTAGGGGCTGTCAAGACCACTTATGTCGACGTGGAGTTGCAATTGCTGGCCACAACCTTGGGGTAAACATCTTCAGGGAGATGAATTTGTTGCATTTGCAATTGCTGATGCCTCTTGGCTCATCCAGTGTGTACAGGTTCGATATAGACAGGTTTAAGTTAAATAAGGAACAAAATATCCCACATCTGACCTGTAGAGTTGTGACTCCCACTCTCATTCTGCACTTCTGCTGTGTCAGGATGTACTCAGTCCAAACACTGGAAATGAGAAATAATATGATGCATTTGCAGAGAAGAAGAAAAGGAAAGGAGACTCTGCTCTTTCTGTACCTTGTATCAGGATCGACACTTGTCTAAAGGCAACGTTACCTGAGATGTTCAAAGTTCAGTGCAAAATTATCACGTGCCCTGAACATTGAGTAAGGGAGTCCAAAGCCAAAACTGGGTCACCTTTTGGCAGGATGAATAATCCTCACATAAACTGCTCCCTCCCACCACCTGAGTGCAGTTATTTAAGGCTCACTGGAGTACCTCCATGTTTCACAGCAGTGTGAACACATCACCAAAGACAGTTACCGCATGGATCAGGTCATCATTGGTTTAGTTCATATGGGGACCTGTAATGTCTCTGTTCCTGGCTCGCACGTTCAAAGGAAGGATGACCTCTTTGATGAAGGCAAAATCTGGAGGCAACAGGAGCCTGCAAACCAGGTGATACACTCATTTGCAATTTCAGCTCTTCCTTAGTGGTATCAGCTGGGAAAGGGTGGAAAGAGAGGTGCTGGCAGCCCTGCCCTGTGTATTTTTACATACGTCAGTGGAATAAAAATATTGTTTCAGCAATTATACTGATGCTATTAAAACAGAGATCAAGGAACAGTGCCAGCCTCCTGTTACCAAAACTATAATGCACTAACCCATCCAGGCTGAAGGATGACCAGGGCCACTCAAAGAGGGAGCATATGCCAGAACGGGAAGTGCAACAAGTCTCTGATTTCTGATGAGTTTGAGAGGCTGTTTCCCTATAAAACCTCTGCTGTTGCTCTCAAGAGAAAACATCTCAGTGGAGAATGGAGATCCAGCATAACAGTCGTGGTTCATTGGTGGTGTATCTCCAAGTTTATTTCCTTTAATACTTCTTGTGTACAGAGGAACCTCACTGGTCCTAATTTGCTTTGCAGAAGGAGGACAAAGGAGGCAAATCTACACTTTTCCATGGCTTCAGTCTGATTCAGCTCAAGACGAGATCACTCTTGTGTCCATCTTTAGGACCCCCCCAGAAATCATACAGGACAAGAGGAAGAAGTGTTTCTACCCTCTCCAGGCCCTCAGGAGTATAGTGGTGAGTGCAGCAAGTGCAGTGTGATAACGGAAAATAATTTTAAAAGATGAGGAAAAAACATTCTTGCTGAGGCTTATTTCAGCTTAATGATGTTTAATGAATTGGCAAAGCCCTGCTTAGGAAAAAAAAAAAAAAAAAAGGCAAAATTTATGTATCTGGATCTTAATGATTAATAATTCTCCACGGTTAGGATGCCAGAGTAAACATAATTAACACTTTTCTTTTTAACCAATTGACTTTAGTTTTCCGTGGCCAATAAAGTTTGAAGAATTTTCTTTGGATCCAGTTACAAGATCATTGCCTGGGAGGGATGGCAGTCCACCATATATCCACAGGGTGGACAAAGTAAATGGCCTAGAAACCTCCAAAATGTGTTTTTCACATCAGTAAAGAGGGAGATTTTTGATGCTGGTGTAACAATGTCAAGCGTCATAAACAGTCCTTGGAGAAACATACCTTAGCTACTCAGACTTGTGTGGAAATGGAGGCAGGGAGCTGTGTATTGTGTGTTGACTTGAAACGTTACTGTCTGCCTAACTTACAATGGCAGCGCTGGAGACAAAAAAACCCAACAAGTGAGGGACAAATCAATTCTGACACTGTTTTAAAAATAATATATGAACTGGTTTCAAATTTTTAACATCTTCTGACATTTTGGAGGCTTTTGCTAATTCTCCAAAGCCTTAAAAGCCCTTTTCCTCTCACTGGTCTATTCTGATTTCCATTAAGATGCCACTTGATTATTTAAGAGTCCTACTAAAAATGCCAAAAATGTTAATCAAGCCATGACGCGTGCCAAATAGCTCAAGTGACTTGTATTATATTTGGAGACTGAGAACTAACCAACCACTCAACTCAATGCAAAAGGAATGTTTCATGCTTAGCGTGAATATTTAATGCTTTGAAAGACAAATCTTGTTGATTTTGTTGGGGTCTTGTGTGAGGTTCAAGGTGGAACTGAGCGAGAGCTGCTATCTGCATATGTTGACCTACTCTCATTTCTGCAAACACTGGGGTTTTCTCAGTTTTCCTCCTCTCCTATATCTTTCTTCTGGCAGAGATGTCCAATGTGGGCTCTCCCAAATCCAGGTCAGGCATGACACAGGGACTTATTTAAAAATGAGTGGCTTTGGACAACCCTTGTGAATTTGCTGGACAGTGTTAGGAAACAGGCAGCAGCCTCCACGGTGTAGGTGGCTAAGAGCAGAAAGTCACAGTCACATCTGGAAAAGGCACATCTGGATCTGGAACAGGAGGTCCCTCTATTTACACAGATGACTGTAGAAGAACCTGTCCACGCTGTCATCTGGGCTGGATATGTTTCTCCTGCATCTGGAAGCCACATGGCCATGTTAGGGTCATGCTATGC
Source organism: Psophia crepitans (assembly GCA_013399095.1). Classification (NCBI taxonomy): domain Eukaryota; kingdom Metazoa; phylum Chordata; class Aves; order Gruiformes; family Psophiidae; genus Psophia; species Psophia crepitans. The sequence goes on from VWZZ01000600.1 coordinate 415,318, forward strand.
CCAAGCGACTATGATGATGTAACTGTGCAACTGGTAGCCTCTTCTGTCCCTCAGAAAGATGGTTGGAAGGGTGGTTAAAAACACTAGAGTGTTAGACAAAATTTGGAAATTGCTCTCCTAAAAAAACACTAACAAACTTTTTGTTTGGACGTACTCTGAGACAGTCCAGCCCCTATAACAGAACTCAAACGACACGTTGCTTTTAATGTGCAATATTTTGTTTTCCTTCCCCACACATGGCACGAGCAGGATGCTGTTCGCTTGCATCGTGTCTCATAGTAAATGTCCTGACTTTGTCTGTACAAAAGCACTCTGGATGCTGCAATTTTTACCCTCCTCAGCATCCAAAACAAATCACACCCCATGTTACCAGGAAGTGTTGAAAAGCCCAACCCTCGCAGGTTCACTGTCAGCCTGACAGCAGGCATAATATCTGCTTGATAACAACATCTGGGCACTCTTCCACATTTGGCATATGCGAGGCTTTATTGTCTGCCTCACTTTGCTCCTGTTCCTTCTTCCCCACACTGTTTTTTTAGTGGATGGCAGAGGTCTGGGGAAATTACAGGAATTTGGCAGCCTTGATCTAAATGCTGGGAGTTGCTGGAAATGCTGAAGGACGTACCTACCTACAGGAGCTCTGAAAGCCTGCAGCAATGCATGGATTTCCTGGAGCAAAGTGAAACTAAAGGGTCTTGTTTCCTTTTAGCCCATCATCTGCTCCCATGTCGCAGTACAAACTCACCTATCTTGCTGTAACACCACCAGAGAAATGCTGACGTAGGCAATGGGGATCCATCTACATCTGAACTGTAGAGTCTCCTGAGAAGGTGGCCGTTTCTAGCTGTTCTTTCCTACTCGTGAACAGGACTGTTTAGGGAGATTTTGACAAGACACCAACTTCTTCGAAAGTTCTGTCAGTGTTGGAAGGAATTTTTAAAGGAAGGGAATGAAAAAAAGAATTAAAACTGTCTCTAGCTACTGACACTAAGCCACGGCTTAGAAACCCTATTCTTGTATTTCACTGTCCTGCACAAACATATCCAAGAGTGAAGAGATCTCAGGTCTCTTCAACTCAAAGCAAGGATGGAGCCCTAAGCCTGTCATATGAGAGGTTCTTTATTTACACATCCGATTTGTAGGATCCTAGGATGGCTTGGATGGCTTTATACAATGATTCTTTGTAGAATAAGGCAACCCATTCACGTGCGACCTCGATGCTGAGCAGCTCTGCGCTCTTGAGAGTGAGTTCACCCCTGGGCTTGAGCCACGGCTGTCTTTCTGCCGGGACAATCCTGTATGAGCAGACAGTTCCTTCAAACAGACTTCCTCATTGTGCTACACAACTGCACTCGTGGCAAGGGAAATGCTGGTGATTTTGGAACATTTTTTTCCAAGAAAAACATTGATTCAAGCTCATTGGCTTGGAATTAACTCGTCTCAGGATATGAAGGTTGGAGCAAAGTAAAGATCAGAATTAACAGAAAATCGTTGACACAGGGGTGATTCCTGCTGAAACAAACTAAACATTCAAGCTCTCAGAAACTCTTTGAAATAAAATCTTCAATGATCTGGGCCAGGGCTGGCAGCAAAAAGGTATTCCAGACCTTCGACAATGGTTTTTCCGTGATCTTACAAGGAGTTCATTGTCCAATAAGCACTATTATGCATTCAAACAAGGATTACCCTTCCAAGCCTAAAATGCATTGTTCTTTTGTTATATGCACTTTCTGTCCATGAAGTCATGGCAAGGCACTGAAGCTTCAGACTAACAGCAAACACTGGCTGTGATGTGATATTTCCACTTGGCTCCCCTCCCAATGGCTCCTGCTAGAGCCATTGTTCTCAATGATGGCCATCCGTAAAAAGTGACAACAGCAAAGCACCTACTTCCCTCGTTGCTTGCTGAGTCCTACATACTTGGCATCTGTGTCTCCAAGTGGCAAAATGGTGTTCCCCAAAGACTTCCGAATTTGTCAGAATTGTTATGACCCTTTTTACCAGGAACAGTTTTCTCATGACTACAACCCTGGTAGTCATTAATGCTCTTTGCTTCAGCCTGGGAAGTTTCAAAGTGCTTGGAGTGGTTGGGAGCTTATGTTCTTACCAGCTCAACTCCTATTAAAACCCCCAGCTTATCTCTAAAGAAACTATTTAGCCATGTCCCAATGTCACTTTATTCATTTTTTAAACAATCCTAAAAGAAAGCAACAAAACCTGCTGCTTCATTTGGCACTGAAGCAAAGCCTTCAGCATGTGGAAGCCTTCAGGGAGTTTGCTGGGCTGTGCCAGCTTTCACCAGCTGAGCATCGTACCAGCAATGGTTTCTGTGTTCGTGGACTTCCAACCCCCTGATGTTTTCTTCAAGTTTCAGACCGAAAATGCGTAAGAAACTCAACATAAAACTCAGACTGTAAATTTGACTTTTCCTTGGTCTCCAATCAGAACCATAAATCAACCCCAGATTTGCTTTGAACTTGGTTGCGCTTGCCCCAGAAAGTTCAGGAACTTTAATGATCCTTTGGGACAGAGTCAAGCCCATTTTAGAGCATTTACAAAGAAAACATCGAACTGGATGAATTTTATGTGGTTTTGCTACATGCCTTTGGCACAACTCTGGCAAACCCTGACGAAGATCCATTTCAAGTAAAAATAATGATAAACTGGGCATTTGAGTGATGTCATCAGACAACACACAAACAAACAAACAAGCTGAAGGCATCCTGAGGATTTATTCGGTTTCACTTTGCTAGAACTTTATCAGTGTAACGGGACTGGCTCTCCTTTCCTCTGCAATGATGTAAATCAGGAGTAAAGCCATACTTTAGCTGTGATGGTTATCAGGCTCAGATAAAGCTTTTCAGATCTTTTCTCTGTGGACTTGAAATGTCTGGCCAAACACAGTTTTGGATCCAATAGTCTCACTGTGAAAATGCTGGAGAGCCCCAAAGGCATCTGTATTACTCTGCCGTGCTGGGACAGAGAAGGTTTTGAAATACAACTTTTCTGTTTAAATAGGATCTGCTCTCACTTCTCAGGTGATGCTCACTGCTTTCAACCGGATAAAACCTGAAGCAATCAAAGTAAAAATTTGCATCACAGCAAGGTGAACGTGCTGCTCCTGGATCTATCCTCCAAAGAGTGGCTGTAGTTTCTTCTAAACATTCTCAATGTAGCTAACCATTTTCAATTAATGTTGAGACAAAACAAGAGATAGAATGTATTTTTCGTGGTTTATAAATACATGCTACGTCCAAAAATCTTACAGCATGTTTAAAAGAAGCTTGCCAAGTGTTCATAGCACTTATCTTAAAATGTGCCTTTAGACTGTACAAAAATTCCAAGATTATACAAACACATACATGCATGTATACATTTCCAAGTCAGGTGGGACCTTATAATAATCCTGTCTAACCTCCTTTTATTGTTAGGTGGCTTTTGAATTTGTTTTTCTTTCTTTAAGCTGAAATATCACAGAATTCGGCATAGAAGGGCTGTACTCAAATCATCAGCTTGGTATCCAACCGCGGATATTGCTAGTGAGCAGGGTCGTGCTTCTCGTTTCTGTTTTGCCTTAGGCATTCATACCTAGAAGTGTTAATAAGTTGTCATAGAACAGTACTCGGTAACGAGCCCAAGTTTCTGGAACCCTTTATGAAACATGAAGCTCATGACATGACACCCTGGTTCATAATATAAAGCATATTATTCCCCTTTACAATGTCAGAGGGCACATTTAGGAGTAGCTACTGGACCATTAGTCACAAATGAAGTGGTGGGAAAAGAATAGATCACCAGAATTCACATCTTTACAATGTTTGAACCTATACCTGTCTATCACCCTAACGTCCAAGCATAATCTAAATAATATCATCAGCAACAGCGATGTGTGGGGTAGATTTAGCAGAAATTCTCATTTTATCTATCTCATGGGTAAATACGGTGCTTTGGGTGATTTGTTTGATTGATTTATTGATTATGCAGATTTCATCTGTTCATTTTTAGCTTTGTACATATTTCATCATTTGCTTCACACGTTTTGTTTCCTGTTTTTCTGCATTTGTGAGGCTACCAACCTTTGGTTGTACCACCCCAGGAATGACTAGTGGGAACTGGTGGAGATCCTTTGGTTTTTGGTGGACCTATGTAGATCTCAAAGTTTATAAAAATGCTCAAGAAGAGTCATTTATTGAATGCATGAGAATTGCTTACAATCACAGATAGGCCTGGCAGGGGAGCTACATGTAACAAAAACTCTTTCTGTTAACGTGTAATTAAGGGATATAAGGAATTTTCATCAAACTGCAATATTTCCTCCTCTGAAGAGGAGAACTGCTTTTCACTGAAAAATCAATTCTTAAAGGAAACAATCTGTTCTTAAATTTAACACTAGGAAATTAAGCCCTGAATCTGAAGACCTGTGAGTGATTTTGCTAATGTGAACATTTCCATTGATTTCAGCAAAGATCTTCACACAGGAGAATTACTCACATGGCTCACAAGACCAGGCAATCAAGGTTAGTTAACAAAATAAGGGTACTAAATCATTTTCTAATCTATATTGTTCTTTTTGACTGCCAAAGTGCTGGCTATATTTATTTTGCATAATCTTGATAAGGAAACATTCCTAAAACATTAGCAAAAAAAATCGAGCTTGAGTGAAAGGACAAAGTGAAACAAACATCTTTCAGCCTTTCTCCACTGTTGCTGATCTTTAAATAGCAAACTCGATCTTCTGTCAGAGCTGATACTGGGTGGTTATACAGCAAGTAGCTCGACAAGATGGGATTGGAAAATCCTCCAAGGTCTTTAATCGGCAGTCTCTGCCTCTTGCTTTGAGCTCTTCCCCTGCTTTTGCCTTTGGAAGAAGTCATGCTTGAGAACATTTAATCCACTGCAGCCCTTAGCACCGTCCCTCTGGGAGCTCACTCATGCTTGTTATCGTATGTTCGCCATGTCAGAGGTTAGAGGGTACAACGTGCGACGTAAGCCAATCGCCGGCTCCTCGCTTGGCCGAGACTTATCTGTGATCATAGCCCAGGCAGGATTGAGATGTAGCAAACTCTTTCTATTAGCATGTAGTTTATAGATGGGGAGCAAAGTCACACACTGCCTTCTAAATATGGCCAGAATTTGTTTGAAACTTTATAAGATGTTTTCCATTCCCAGGTATTGACTTTGTAAGTGATACCTTCTAAAGCTTTAACAGGCGTGAGAAATTTAAATATACAACCCTCTTCGACCTGAAAAAGGAAAACAGTATATTTTAAACAATTGTGCATGGAAAGACAGTGGCAGAACTGAAAAGGAGCTTGGTTGGACCTCTAAAAGCAGTCACCCTGAGGAGAGGAAAGTTCACAACACCCACCTATTTGAAAGCAAATGTTTTTGGGACCAGAGGTCTGGGTAATGTGAACCATGCAGATATGGGATAGCCCAGGGGGGCTAGAGAAAGTTTAGACCCATTCTGAAAAGGTCATGCTACCACACTTCATTTTTATATTGTTACAGAGAAACCTACTCCTCCACTTAAAACCCGACCATTCTTATTTACATAGCTCCTCACTGAAAGAAGTTTGAAATAATGAGCACACTGAATGATCGCCAAGACGTGTTGCTGTTGTTTAATCTCTGCTTTTGACTCTTGAGATACCGATTGCCTCATTGACATTCGCCATGGGGGAAGGATGCTTCTTCCAAACCCTCAGGAAAGCTCCTGTTGCTTTTGAGAAATCCTGGGATCACATCTTCCAAAGAAGTTTTACTGAACATGAATTATTTGCTGTGGACACGTGCCGATGTAGAGTGTAGGACTGTTGCTTTCCCTTTAACGGTTCATCCACATCGGGCAATAGCAGAGAGTAAAACTCCACCGTCTTGTAGGAGAAACTTGCTTGCCTATTGCCTTCAACTTGCAATGCGGTGAGGCCATAGACCATGCTCTTAATCAAGCAGCTAAGGCTGTGACAAGCAATTGCTTGGGCACTGTTTGCGGTGAGAAATCAACGGTTTTGGAACACAACGCTTGTGCTTCAAATAGCAAAATCCCCTTTGAGGAAGAGATCTTACAATACATGTTCCTTAAACAGATCACCAACCAAGAAAATAAACCCATTTTACAGACAGCCAAAATGAGGGAAAAGTAAACTCAGCAGTTGTTCTGTAAGTTAGTGACAAATCACAGCTTGAAGCTAAATGACTTGATTCTGAATGGGCCCATTTCACTGCGAATCCACCTTCTCTTTTATGTGCAGGGAAATATAGGGATAAGCTGAGGTTCCTACGTCTGGAACTGTGCCACCTTCTCCTAGAAAAGAGCAGCCCAGAACCTGCAATGATTTCAGATGATTTCACAACTGGCTAACTTTTTTATTGCACACAATCTAAATGCATTAGCACACACAACAGATAGGGAAAACACAGAAAGGCAGTCACGAGCCTGTTGCTCTTCTGACAAGCTCTCATGTGGTCCTTCACCTTGCTAAGGTAAAGGAGGAGGAGGAATAACACTACACAAACACCAAGACTAGCTGTGATTTCTTGTCTTCCACCCCAGACCCAATGCACATCTGCTCTGAACAGCTACAGACATGAACACCACACAACTTGAATGAAAAATGAGGAGGCAAAGGGTCTGACTTAATATGACAAAGAGTCAATGCTACATTAAAATAATGGAATTGTACTGTGAATGCATATTTCATTACCTCTGAAAATATATATTTCACCAATCATCATGAAGAGTAGACAAGCTCGGCATGATTTATTCAAGCCGTTATTAACTTGTCCTACACTTAATGCTGACAGCTTGATGATGTTTTCCAAGATCCAGTGGCTTCTTCTTGAAAAGAAGTTAAGTAGGCTCATGTGTAAAACATTAACTATATACGCATTCCAGAATTTAACCACTATTAGCTAATGACCAGAGCAAGGCAAGATTTGTTTTTGCAAATAAATCGGTCACCAAAAAGTGTGGTTTTGCAGAGATCAAAACAACTGGAAAAGATTGTTTCAGGTCAAATAGAGCATTTTGGAAACACCAGCACTGATCATTTTAGCATTTTAAATTCTCACATTTTGAGGGACTTGTCAGAAAAGGTAAGGTTTTTTAAACACAGTTGGAAGAAGGAGATATCCAGTACTTCAGAAAAAAATAAGCCCAAAACAAACAGAGGTTTTACATGCATTTTAAGAGCTTGCTCCAAGTGTCCCACTTGGGAACAGTAATCAATACTTTGTGGATGTCTGTTAGCAGGGATGACTTGCGTCCCATGAGCACCAGTGTGCGTTATCTTTCAATAAATTATTTCTCTTAACTAATTTCCGAGCAAGATTTTTTTTTCTGCTGAAGGAGAAAAATAGTATGTGTGCTGTTAGACGAGACTTTTTCTTCCCAAAGCCTGTGGCTAAGAATCTCATAAATGAACATCTGAAGTTCAACTCCTGTTGCGAATCCATATTTAGACCGTTTTTGCAAAAATACCTGTTTAAATGCCAAGCTTAGGGAAGTGCTTTATGTCTGTAAGACAAGAGCATCTTAGAATCAGCATCAACAGGATTGAGCAGGTGCCCAAACTCTGGGCACATGCTGAAATGCTTTGCTGCTTTTTGACCCTAAATGAGTGGACTGACAAGCAGCTATATTCAGGGTGGTCTTAAATCTCTTACTAGGAGCTGGTTTAAATCAGAGGGAGGGATGATGCTGGGGAACATAAATGTTCTCTGGGGCCCATTTCAGTTTTTATGAGGTAGGTATTCCAGCCAGAAGAAAAGGGCTAAGATCAAGCCAGCCATCTTCCAGGTGAGACTCCATCCTTTAAAACCCTTCTGTGAGGGCCCTTAATAACTTTGGCATGTGTAAACATGCCTGATGCTTTTCTTATGAGCTCAGAGTGACAACCAGAGCAAGAAGAGAGCGGCGGCTCAACACTTTTTGACGTCAGTTCTTATAAGCCTAAGCTGCTGATAACCATGACACTCAAGCGGGTATCGCATATCATCAGAGCGCCACATGAAGCAGCACGATAGGTTTCAGAGCTACCTCACCCCACCATTACAGCCACAAGCTCTGAGTTTACCCAGGATTTTTTTCATGGACTGTAATGACCGAAGCACAATTTAACCCCTTAACCTCTCAGCGCATGGGTCACATTTCAGTCCAATAGAGGACACACACCAAGTGGCTCATGTTTATTTTCCAATTGTCATTTTCAGTTTACCTTGAAGAACCTGATCTTTAAGTTGGTAACAAATAGCTACTGAAACCAGCTGAGGATTTTTTTTTCCAGCTATAAACCAGTCAGCCCCCAGAAAGACCCCATGAGACTGTAGAACATTTGCTTCCCATGTCAGCTGAGAAGCTTCCCAAAACGGCAGAAGACAAAGTATGTCAGATGGCTTTTGTATTCCCACTTTGCTCTGGCCATGCTGGGTCATCAAGGGATATAAAATGTATCAGACTTGGCTAATTTAATTTTCAAGCAGAAAGAACATTTTACTAATGGCACTCTGACATTGTGCTGTTACAGCCTGACCCAGTAGACATCAAGGCCAGCGAAGAGACAGTCATTGATTGTCCTCAGCAAACCTCAGGGAAGGTATTTACATTTTTTAATGCAGTTTTAGGAACTTTATTTTAGCAGCTTGACCTTCCAGGTAGGTAACTTTGTTGGTAACTTCTTGATTCAAATAAGCTTGCTGGTTTACACCCGCAAGAACATTTTATCAGGTATGTCTGGATTAAGACAAGTTTCAGAGCTAATACACCCAAAGTTCTGCCTAGGTATTCAATTATTAGAGAAATGAATATTTACATCTGTGTCTGTATCATGCTCAGAATGTGGTTCACAAAAACAAAAAAAAAGCCTCTAGGCAAGTCTGATTTAATCTGAAGAACGTGTTTACATGAATGGTTAAAGATAACTTTGTAAGGAAGCCTAAAACCAAGCAGTCTCATATCCGAATGTCCAATTTATGAGGCAGAATAAACCCAGATACAATTTTCCACACATAATCTCTCATCAGTTGTAAATCCCAAACCTACACTGAAAACATCCTTTGCTATCTGATTTAACCGGACCCGAAGGCAGACATTTCAAGGCTACCCATTTTGTGGTACTCCCCAGGATCTGAATCTTTTTCCTTTTGCTCTAATGCAAAATTAGAGCTTTATAAAAATCCTTGTTGGTGATTCAATGTTGTAAGTGCTTCCATATTGCTTGCCCACTTCCTACCATGCGCAGAAACTTGTATTTTGGATGCAAGTTTCTGTAGTCAGATGCAAGTAGACAAGTCAAACTTGCAACGTGGCTGCCCCGATGTCCTCCCTGCTTTACTCTGCTCCAACCATTGCTTCCCTGGGCTGGCTAAAAGGCAGAAAATAAAAGAGGCAGTTAAAATATTGCCTTCTCATTCTGTAGCTGTTGTTTTATTTTCACATCAGGTTGTCCTGATGTGGCCACTACCAACGTTGCTGGAGAAGATATCTATACACATCCTTAAGACCTTTGATGTTCCAGCTGATGTGGAAATCAACAGGAGTCCAAAGAGATGCAATAGTGCAAGAGCTGCCCTGAGCTTGCAGAGACCTCATTCTTTTGGGGAAAATTGCCGTGCCTGGTCACAGGGGGGCTTTTCCTGTCTTCCAGATGCTTTGGCTTCAGTGGGTAGGTCAAGCCCAAAGATTTCCGAGAGGTGCATGAGGTTTTAGCTACACAATTTGCTTTAAAGTCAAAGGGAGCCACGCAACTAAGCCTTGGCCAACAGCTACGGTATGTGGCCTTACATAACTGTAACATTTATTGGTTTGGTGAGCACTATGAAATGCTCTTTGGGTGGGTTTGAACTTCCCCCACAAAAAAAAACAACCAACCCCCCAAAAAATTATAGACTTTGGGCTGAAGTCTCTACTTCTACTGAAGTCACTGAGGTTTGTGGTGCTGCTCTTGGGTCTGCCTTCGCGTTGGCCAAACCTCTCAGCCCTTCGCCGTGTAGTGGCAGCTGAACTCTGATAGCATCAAATGCGGGATGAGGTCACAGCTTCCGAAATTCCACTGATCCTTACCCAAACACCGCGAAAAACCTTCAAACTCTCAAAGTCGTATATAAAATATCACGCTTAATAAGGCTATTGTATCACAGCAGGGTCTGGATTTAAGCTCTCCAAATCCTGGCTGTTTCCTTAGGCACCGATTATTTGGTTTTCTCTAATGCAGGATTCTGGGCGTTGTTTGTACAGCACATTTATGGTGCTGCCCCTCCAAGCAAATTCTTTCTCCTAAGGAGCGAAGCTGGAAGGTTTTATGCCCCTGAATTTCTACCCTGTTTTGTGCACAGACAATAGTCATTTTGCTTTTAACTATGCTGCAATGTTAGAGGAGCTACAACCACACACGTGTCCAGATGCCCTCACTTCTTTCTCTGCAAGGTTTCAGTTTGTTGTTGCTATTTAGAAGTTCAGCCAGTCCACAACTATGCCCTTGGTCTTTGCTTCTCAAACTCTGTCCTCACGAAACCCATGAGAAATTTGTCGTTTAAACCATCACCGCTGGCATTTCACTATCCAGTTTTTACTCTGAAGCGAGACATCCTCCTGAGGCTCAGGCTTACTGTTCAATGCACATCAGCTGGAACATCAGAGGTCCTAAGGATGTGTAGAGGTATCTCCTCCAGCAATGTTGGTAGTGGCCACGTCAGGACAACCTGATGTGAAAATAAACCAACAACAACTACAGAATGAGAAGACAATATTTTAACCTCCTCTTTTCATTTTCTGCCTTTGAACCAGCACAGGGAAGAAAGCTGAGCAAAACAGTGTAAAAATAAACAGAAAAAATTCATCCCTCCAGTCTGAGCCAACCTTTCTGTCATCTGGGAAATATACCCCCTTTCCCACATCTGCCCCTGTAGGCTCCCATCCGTAATTTATTGTGGTGAAAAAATTATTCAGGTACTGTTGTGTCAACATAGGACTTATAAAGTAAATGAGAATGACTAATGTGACACTATACCCCCACTGAACTCTTTCCAGTGGCCGTTCGCAAGCAGCTGAAGCCAATCCATCAGCAGATGTAACAGCATTTTTTTCTGAAACATCTGGTATATATCAATATGTAAATCAGCTCGGCACAGAAGGAAACACACAAAGAGATTTTGATCTAAACGCCTCATGTTGGTGGTTGTTGTTGTTGTTGTTGTTGTTGTTGTTGTTGTTGCAAGGAACTGTAACCAGCCACCTCTCCGCATTACTTTTCATTTTCTTTTTGATTTTTGCTATAATCCTATTTGAACACTCAAATATTAACTTACGATGATTATCCCAAGGAGTATTTTTAGTATTTTTTTTTTCTGGAATCAAAGTATTTTCTTACCAAAGGAATTTAAGCTTGTTGAATTCTGAATTAGACCTTAATTGTATCCCTTGTCAATCACTTTTAATCCAAGTGGCAGTTAGGGCAAGCAGACCTCACATGTTTTGGCAAGTCGATGGTAAAGGGACTTGGAAAACACCAAGGCAAGATGATACTGTGATTAAATAGCCAGGAAGGGACTTGGTTCCCATTCTTTGAGGGAACTTTCTCCAAAATGTGCCAGACCTCCCTTCCCGAAGACGATAAATACATTTCTGATGCAAAATTATTAAGGCTTCCATTTTAAACAGGGCTGGAAACTTCCCCCTGGTCATGAATGCAGAGTGCTCAGCTTTTCTGAAAAACAGGTCACTTATTTTACAGCTTAAATGTGGATTTGGGGGCTAATCTTTGTCATATTCTTGACATGGGAGGTTGAAATGCAAGAATGAAGACACCCAAATGGTCATGAAAAAAAGAAAGTGACCAAAATACATTAAGCAATTTCTAAATATATTGTCAGTTAGGACCTAGATGTGGGTTGAATAGTATTTTACAGCACACAGGTTTTAAAAGGTTTTTATATTTGATCTGAAATGTTTCTCCTTGTCTTTAAATATTTCCACCCAGTACTTTCAATTCGAGAGAATTTCTGAACTGAGCCAAAGCCTGAGAGCCATAAAATGTAATTCACAAGAAATCATTATTATAAGGAAAAAAAAAAAAGGGTACTGACGAGCTGTTTTTCCTTATCTAGAGAGAGTGAAATATGAAAAGGAAATAAACAGTTTTCTTGTTGAAAAGCAGGAGCTGGAAATTACTCCTTATGGGTAGATTCCTGCATCCACACTGGGCTCTGCAGAATCACTTGGAGTTGGGGAGGAGAGAGGAGGGAAGACGGGCACGACGGCTTGGATGGATCGGTGACCTAGAAAAGATTTTTAAAATTCCTTCAGTTCTCACAATCAGATAAAAGCATGGGCAAAAAACGAGTGACTCATCTTCTCTTGTTCCCTTCTAATAGTTTCCTAATGAAGTAATTACAGCGTACTCATTTGGAAACATAGATAATAGAGACAAGACAGGGAAAATCAAGGGGGGTGAGGGGAGAAGTTTAATTAGCTGATCACTGCCTCCCCGTGGTTCTCTTACCACTCTAGCACCCTACAAAGGTCATGTTAAAATTTTCCCCAAATCAGACTTTCCTATACACTTTTTGCATGCCCACATATACCTGTAATTACCTGCTAATTAGTATGATCACTTTTGTAGCCAATTGTTCACTGCAATATGTATGTATCTGCCATGTGAAGGGACAGATACAGTTTATGGGAGGAGGTAATTTCTTAATATCTGTTTTTAGTCTGAGCTGGAAAATCTGACAGTCTTCCATCTAAAATGGCAAATTTCTTGTCTTTTACCCAAGATCATCAGAGCTACAGCAAAATGCCACCAGAAGCACGTTCTTATGAGACCTATTGAAATAAGGTCTCGGTGAGCTGGTGGGACTGCATGTTTATTGAAAAAAAAAAAGTCTTCAGGAATACATAAATGAATGTAGCTGAGAAATCTTTTGGAAATTATGACCCAGACGATTTGGAGCAGAGAGGGGAAATCCTGTACTGGTGTACCTGATCAAGTACAGCGTATATTATTTAGAGAGTTTTGGAAGCAGAGTTTTAATTTACCTAGAGCAGTCCATCTGCCTGCAGTTTTGCAGGGAGCGGAGACTCAATCTGCATGCAAGGAGCCGGCATCTTTGCTGCCTGCCTTGGCATCTGGCACCGAGCACGCCCAAAGCAAATAAAACCGATGGGCCAAGACTTCTTCCTCGCAACCACGCATACAACTGGCCCACAGCATTGCTCCCGCTGACAATACATCATCTGTCGCTGACGGAGGAAGCACTGTGTTTCGGCTTGCCAAGTGTGCAGATGCTGAAGATCCACAGGAAACATGCGGTTAAGTGCTGGAAAATTTATCTGCATGGGTTGGTGGTGTGTATGGTCCGGCTAAATGCGTACAAACCAGGCTGCAAACAGCGGGACAGACCCCACGAGCGCTGGAAGTGGGGAGCATGGTCAGTGGTTCTGTGTGCATTTGCAGGGTGGTCCCTCCCAAGTCCTTTTCCAGCAACAGGCATCTGTTTCTCCATCTGCTAAAGGGGTGGATTTCTCTTTTGGAAGAAGCTTTGGGATCCGGGGTGAAAAATATGCTTGGTGGCCACTAAATCAGAGTTACATCCTTTGTACCTGTTTCAGCTTTTCCTTTGCAGAGGTGGACATGAAGATGAGAATCAATGAAGGAAGAGACACACAATTTTACACTAAAACCATAAATGTTATTTTCACCCGCCCATCCGTCCGTCTGTCCGTCCATCCATCCATCCATCCATCCATCCATCCATCCATCCATCCATCCTTAAACCAATGAAAATATTATGTAACAATGTAAATATTTATTCAAGCAGAAAAATCACTGTCTTAGCAAATGAGACCCTTAAATCTTTTTTATCTTTCCAAGCTGAATGAGGCAAAAACCTAATTAAAGGTGAAAAGTAAACCAACTTCTTAAATTTTCCAAAGCTGGAATGGTAACACAAGTACATCTTGCTTAACAGGGGAGTTTTATCATGACAGCTACCCTGCCAACTTTTTATTAAGGCTTAAACTGTGTCCAAACAATTTTGTTCACAGGAGGAACCCACTCCCTTCATGTGTCTACGGAGAAGAAAGCCCTTATTCTCCATTTTCCATCATCCGTGTACGTGGCCAAATTCTCCCTGGGTAGCCGAGTGTGAAGCTAGCACTTTGGGCTGAGTTTCAAATGAGAAGTGCTTTCATATAGTATTGTCGGAGAGGAGCACACAGTTCTGGTGGAGCTGGTAGGGGATCACAATGGTTTCTGAAGCCTTCATCCTCCCTCCCCACTTTTTCTGTCTTCTCTTTTCCATTCTCTGTTGAGTTATCCTCACAGAAGAGCCCAGCATTGCCAAAAACAGGGTCTGACAGGGCAAGGAGATGAATGTTGTGTTTTAAAGTTAACAGAAGTTGGTTCCTCAGAGTTCATGCCGGTGTCACAGCGTGTGCCGAACTCCTACACGTTTTGAAACTTGATCTTACACCTTGCCTTTTATGAAGATGAAATCCTTGGCAGGTGATTATTTTGCTTTCTCACATCATATCAGACGGTTTAAGCACCAGTCTGCTTGCTAAGAGCCAGCTGTTGCAAAGAGAAAGAAAGAAAGCAAGAAAGAGGAATTCCCCCATGAAAAGCCCAGGCTTTCAGAAATCCTGCAGTGGCAAGCTGCTGCTGCTATCTCTGCAATTTTCATTAGGTTTCACTGCAAAACTGTAGATGTGGGTGTTTTAAAACATTGGTCCCTGTGTCAATATTAAATTAGGAAAATGTAGAAAGAAGCAGGAAGACAAAATGTTCTTTTCCTGGAAAACCAGAGAAGAGGTCAGTAACTGTGCAGCAGTGAGCCCACGAGCAGCATCCCTTGTTAACAACGTAGCTGATCTTCGGAGAACATTGCAGCCTCCACCGCTGCCCTCTGCACAGTGGCAGGAGGAGAAAAAGCACACCAACAACATGTGTGCGAAGCAGGTCGCTCCCTCCAAAACCCTTGATGGTGCAAGTTGGGAGTGACAACTCTCTTCAGTCCCTCCAAACCTGTCTTGAGCCCAGCCAGGATTATTTAACTAACACCAGCCCACCCCAACACACACAGAATCATAGACCAGGTTGGAAGGGACCACTAAGGACCATCAAGTCCAACCCCTGGCTCCACACAGGACCAGCTCCATCAGAGCAGAGGACTGAGAGCGTTGGCCAGATGCTGCTTGAACTCAGCCCAGCTCCGGGCGCTGACCACTGCCCTGGGGAGCCTGTGCCAGGGCCCCACCACCCTCTGGGGGAAGAACCTTCTCCTGATCTCCACCCTAACCCTCCCCTGGGGCAGCTCCATGCCGTTCCCTGGGGTTCTGTCACTGGGCACCAGAGGGAGGAGATCAGCGCCTGCCCCTTGGCTCCCCCTTGGAAGGAAGTTGTAGACCACCATGAACTCTGCCCTCAGCCTCCTCTTCTCCAGGCTGAACAAGCCCAGGGACTTCAGCCTCTCCTCATACGGCTTCCCCTCTAGATCCTTCACCATCTTTATTGCTTGCCTCTGGACATTCTCCAAGAGTTTTATGTCCTTTTTGTGCTGTGGCGCCCAAAACTGCCCCCAGCANGTGGCTGGCCTCCAGCGTCTCACATAATGACTTCTATTCCTGGGAGAGGTGAGCCTGCACCTGCTCAGCTCAAGGGAAAGGCTGTCTATAGTGCTGGGGGGCTCAGAAATGGGAGCATCCCCATATTGCCAACCCTGCCTTTCAAGGATTGTCTTCTCTGGAGTCCTTGTTATGGTCCAAATGAGTCAGAGGATGGGCAGTCCTTTCCTCCAGAGAGAGGTGAAGGTCAAGTTCCCAGCAATGGCTGTGCCTTGCACACAACCAGTTGACCAACCATACTCATCTTCAACATGTTGGATGCATCCTGCAGAAAAGATCTCAAATAAATGTCCTTGGTATTGATGCTACGTCATCTAGAACAGCACATGAAACAGCTGCTGATGGACTCTCCCTGACCTTCATGACTGCTTTAAAAAAAATTTCCCTTTTTTGTAAGGACCCCTTCCTCCTGCCATGAACCAAGGGAGACTGTCCTGGACATACCCGCCACATGAGATGACTGATGAGAGCCTGCCCTGGTGAAACAGATCTGCTGTGAGAATTTTGTATTGGGAGCAGTGGGGCTAAATGGGACGTGTCACAGAGCATATAATGTATTGGCAAGGGTTACACAGTGTTTCCTTCACCGTTCGATAAAAATAAAATTTTTCATTTGCCAAGACTATCAAAGTAACCGTTTGCTCTTCATCATGACCAAAGGAAACAGTGTTTCTTCCACTATCAACAAAAGGAATATATTTATGTCTCAAACCGGCTTTTCCACGTGTGCACACCCCCTCAGAAAGCTGATTTTAAATCATTCTGCAATGAATTCAGTGTCTGTGTGCTGGATGCTCATTTCCTTAGAAAAGCAACAACGGGACGATTTTTCCCTAGTGCATCTCTTGAATTTGGCCCAGCGCATGCTGCTGAACTGTTTTTCCTTCCTTTCCTCCCTCTAATGCAATTGCTTGGTTTCAGCTACTGTGAGCCTGACCCAAATCCCATTGCGGTCCATGGAAAATCTCATCTGGGCTAGGGTGAGCGTTAGCACGGTTGTAACCCAGCCTTGCGGTAAAAGGAAAACGGAGGAGAAATAATTTTTGGGACAGCTGGACTATGTCTGGTACCAGGTCTCTTCATTGCTTGTCTTTATTAGCTCATTAAGCACGTAACAAGAGGCTACTGCTGTCTGACCGTAGCAAACCTCGCACACACGTTGTTTTCTCTATCAAAACACATTCGGACACTCTGTTGGCAAAATGAGCAGAACTCGCTGATGGAAGAGTTTTTCGTCTGTGTATGCACCACCCTCAGCCGCCACCAGGAAAGCTTGGTTGCTGTGAGTGTCCTTTAGGGCTTCAGCACACCTGGGGGTGAAAATGTGGTTCTAAAGATCCAGTAAAAATAGCTAGTTTTGATTATATAATAAGAATAATATTGCCATGCCGTCAGCTCCTCACTTAATCCAAAGAGACACTCCAGCGCCTTGGAACTTTGGTGTGTTTGAACACCAGATATGCCAAATGCAAAGACTGTTTGGCATCAATGACCTTGCATGAAGCAAAGAAATGCAAATAGATTCATTTTTTGTTTTGCCAAACGTACGACCAAATTTATTTTCTTCCTATTTGGGACTAATATTAACGTATCACTGACATGTCAAGGAACTTCTGGTGTGTTGATCCTAGATTTGGGCAAGCTTGGAATTGCTTGTAGTGGTAGTTCTTTTGCCCCTGCCTCCAAGATCATTGTTTTCCCAGTGGTAATTAATGTGTCTTAATATGGAGGCTTAGAAGATTACCCGAGTATGCGCAGGGAAAATAAGCATGGAGTAAGTGGAGCTGGAAAAGGAAATCGTATGCCAAAAGCTCTTTTTTTTCTTTGCTTAGATAAGCAAAGAGGTTAGTAATGTAGTTAGTCCCACCATACATATGGCTACGATGTTCAGAAAGAAGTGTGGGTAGATAAGGAAGCATTGGTGTGATACATTATCGTATTCTAACCTGTCTGAGCACCATATGAATATTTATTTTGACTATTCATACATGTAAGTATATGCATCCCACGTGTATACATGAATACCTATTTGTCCTTCTGTTGCTTAAATAATAGCTGCAGGTTTTTTTCCTAATGTTTGACCCTCACTATGCAAAAGTGATGCCTTCTAGTGACTATTGGGATTCCCCAGGGGTCCATTTTAGGGCCAGTTCTTTTTAATGTTTTCATAAATGACCTGGATGTAGGAATAGAAGGTGTCGTGAGCAAGTTTGCAGATGACACCAAATTGGAAGGAGCTGTTGATTTCATTGAGGGTGGAAAGGCCTTGCAGAGAGATCTGGACAGATTAGAGAACTGGGCAATCACCAACCGCATGAAGTTTAACAAGGGCAAGTGCTGGATCCTGCCCTGGGCAGGGGCAGCCCTGGCTGTACAGACAGCCTGGGGGGTGGGACGCTGGAGAGCAGCCGTGCTGGGAGGGGCTGGGGGGTCCTGGTCGACAGCAAGTTGACCGTGAGCAAACAGTCTGCCCAGGCTGCCAGGAAGGGCAACCGTGTCCTGGGGAGCACCAAGCCCGGCATTGCCAGCCAGGCCAGGGACGGGATTGTCCCACTCTGCCCTGCGCTGGGGCGGCCTCACCTTGAGTGCTGGGTGCAGTTTTGGGTGCCACCTGCACAAAAAGGACATAAAACTATTGGGGAGTGTCTGGAGGCAAGCAATGAAGATGTTGAAGGGTCTAGAGGGGAAGGCATATGAGGAGAGGCTGAAGTCCTTGGGCTTGTTCAGCCTGGAGAAGAGGAGGCTGAGGGCAGAGCTCTTAGAAGCTCTTAGAATCATTAAGGTTGGAAGAGACCTCAAGGATCATCCAGTTCAACTGTCCCCCCACCACCTATTAACCACTAAACCATGGAGCCAAGGGGCAGGCGCTGATCTCCTCCCTCTGGCGCTCAGCAACAGAACCCCAGGGAACGGCATGGAGCTTCCCCAGCGGAGGGTTAGGGTGGAGATCAGGAGAAGGTTCTTCCCCCAGAGGGTGGTGGGGCCCTGGCACAGGCTCCCCAGGGCAGTGGTCACCGCCCCGAGCTGGGCTGAGTTCCAGTAGCTTCTGGCCAATGTTCTCAGTCATCTGCTGTGATGGGGCTGGTCCTGTGTGGAGCCAGGGGTTGGGCTGATGGTCCTTAGGGGGCCCTTCCAACTCGGGAGGTTCTGTGATTCTATGATTCTATACGTGTGTTATCTGGTTGCTTGCTGCCAGCGTGTGCAATGGTCTAACAGTACATCCAAACAGAAATACACACCCATACACATATATACACCCACCCACTTACACATTTAATAGCAAAACTGAAGCTCTGAATTTTCCAAGTGCAGCTACACCCTTTTGAGAATTGTTTACAGCTTTTGTCACAGTTATGAACGCATACAGGGGAAAGTAATTTCTCTGTCAGAGTCTTGGGGACCCAAACCAGGGCACGGTAACACTGCTACCAGCACGTGCCATTGCACCTGCGAGCATCCGATGGACAGATCCGCCTCTGGGAGTTTTGTCAGTTTGTTTTCTTTAGGTGGGGACTGAAATAGTTATTGCATCTCTAAAAATTGCTTTGAAAGACGCTGTGTTATGCTGATTATCAATGCAGCAACATAACCCTTTAAAAACTGGAATTGATTAACTCCTGCATATGCGTAGTCCTATATGTGTGTGCATGAGATAAGAGTATAAAGTACTCAGTTAAGGCTCTTAATATGGAAAATAGCAGAAGTGTCTCTGGTTCTTGTGCAGACACGGCAGATAGGATTTCAAATAGTTCTTGGTTTGTCACTGGTTCTGACGTTCATTGAGACATTCAGTGACTGGCTTCAGGAAAGCAGAATCAGATGAAGATGGCAATTTCAGCCTCCCGTTCTACATGGAGAACCAGCACTGCTTGTCATAACAGGCAAAAAAAAAAACAAACCACCACTGAAAAACCTGAAGGCTGACTACCAAACATCAGGAAAATCAATCGTTTGATTTCCAAGATACAGTCAATATTTTCTTTTGCAAGAAGAAACAAGGATTTCTTCTAAAAATGAGTACAGAAGACCTGGGAATGCTGCACAGAACAATACATTTGTAGGTGGCAGGCTCATTATTTTGTTAACAGACGGATAAATCAAGGACTCCCTTGTTATTTTATTTTTGCAGCGTACTTTAAAAATACTCACACGCCCACTTAGTGCTTCCTCATCGATAACACCAGCAGCAGGGGGGAGACGGTGTCACCTTCCATAAACAGGTACTGTTGACATACGACTTGTAAAATAGAACAATTTCAATAGGGTTAGAGCCAGCTCAGAGAAAAGGTGCAGATAACGCTGCCTTATCTGACAGTATTAGCCAAAAAAATATGCCTGTGTATTTGAAGTCCCATATTTGTCTGATCCACACATACTTTGTTGACAGGGGGCCAAGACTAACAGTGGGTCTAATTGGTTGTACAGATCAGACAATGATGTTCAGGAAGATGAAAATAATATTGGCCCAATGAGATGTGTTTTGTGTTTAAAGGTTGTCGATTTTCTGCTCCAACTTGGGCTGGAGTCACAACAGCTGACCGCAGCCAGCGCTTAAATGAGATTTAATGAAGCTGTTTGGCTCAGGGCAAGGTAACCAGACACACACATAGAACGTGGATGAGAGAGCACTGTTAATGCTCAGTAGAGTCTTTCCAAAAAAACAGATTGTTTTTTCCTTAAAAACAGCATGGAGATGATATAATTCCTGAATTTTTATGAGGCCTTTCCCAGGGGTCTGGAGATGGTTTCGTATGTAACAAACATGAGCTTGGAGAGAGGAAAATGCAGAATACTGAGAAACCCACCAAACCAGAGAGCGATTATAAAAAAAAAATAAAAATTGCAGGGAGGGCTAATGCTTGGAAAACGAGAGAGGAGAAGTGGTGGCATCACAGGTTTCCAAACCTCATTAAATATATCTTACTCATCCAGCCAGTAGCCCAAAGCTCAGATACTGGGGTTAGCGCCGTGATACTTCATCACGCCAGAGTCATGCTGGTGCATGCCATTTTGCCTTTCGAAAACGCTGCTTCTAAAAATGTATCCTGCACTTCTAGTTGGGTTCCCAACCAATACTGGACTGCATGATTATTGTATCAGTCTGACTTTCTTTAATTTTCCCCACTGCTCATCCACTCCCACCATTGCTGATAGCTATATCCCTCTGGAAATTCCCCCTCATTCGTCGGTACGAGAACAGGTTTTCTGTCTGTCAACACAAACCTTGGCAGATAGCAAAATATCTCTTGTATTTACTAGATGAAACATCTGGATTATCGTCATAGTGTTCAACAGAGGTATCCACTCATGTATCAGCATTAACTGTACCCAAAGATTTAGCTGACAGGATAAATGTCTCGTAAACAGGAGTGAGAACAGTCTTTGTGAAAACAAGCAGACCTTAAACCAAAGAGACCTCTGCTAAAAAGCAACCCCAAACTGCAATTGCTCGTATCTGCAAGGATTTTATCTTGCATGGATTTGCATCCCTTAAATTTCTCCCTCTAAAATTAGTCTTAACCACCAAAAATTTGCCTGGCTTAGGCTCCAAGTGTGGTTGAACCACCAACTTCCATCCCTGAACCGAAAAATTTGCCAAGGCTGTCTCAAAATTGGACACTGTTCATTAAAAAGTCAATCCAGTTTAGCTTGAAAGATTCCATCTTACAAATGAGCATGAACTAAAAAATGCTTTGTCCCAGGCCTCCCAACTTGGTTATCCAGATAGAAGTCTGCCTCTTCTCTTATTTTCTATTCTTCCCTTCTTTCCCCCATTTTTTTTTTAATGGGTGATTTTCCTAAGTGAAATTCATTGCTTTGGGGTTGGCTTTGTTGAACCACACACATTTCTAAGAATCGCTTGCCAAGAAATGTCTGTAAAAGTATTTCTAGATGTTTGGAATTTCCTAGCAGTAGTATGGAAGTTTGGTTTGTTTGAATCTCTCGCTCAGCAGGAGGAAAATTGAGCTCAACATGTTTATGAGTATAAAAGCCATCTGTTTGATAGGGATCCTGGAAGAGGACTGAAGGTCTTACTCTGAGATGATGAAGTGAAAAAGAAAGGTTTCTGTTTCCTGTTGCTGAGAATTAATTATACTGTTAATAGTGTGTTAGAAGAAGTAGGAGTGCTTTAAGTTATTACTTAAGCCCAAAGAAATAAATATGACTTTAACGGAAAGCTTTCCTGAAGTAAAATCCTCCATAACTTTTTAAATAGCTGGTCACATACCCAAAAACTTTCATGTGCCAGGATGCTTCTCCATTAATATATTTCAGCAAGGTTTTTTCCCCCCCTTTCCATTTCTTTAAATCAAAATCCTTTTTGGATAAAATATCAGGATTTTTTGAGGGAAGTGGGTACCTCACGCGCCTGGCCACTGTGTGGATCATCTACAAACTTATATTCATTTAAGTTCCCATATAAAGACCCTCGATGTCACCCACCTTGATCTTTGGTTGCATTTCTTGTAATTGTGGAGGTTTAGTGGTTTCCCTGGGATTCACCTCTTTGGTGGGAGTGGAGGGCAGGAAAGAGAAATGGGAGATCCCTTGGCAGAGCTGATAAAATAATTCCACAAAAAAAAACCCCTACCCAGAAATCATGGGTGAGAGCTGTGCTACTGGGAGCCACTTTTTGGAGGAACGAAACTCTCTCTGCTCTTCATAGTGGGAGCCAAGGGAGACGAGGTTTTAATTTTACCCCTGGAGCTGGGTTCTTTATGTGTGGGGTGAATAGCCTCAGTAATCCCTCTCTAAGACACTCTTTAGATATATCAAGTCAAAACCTGTTTAGTATGTAATGACTTTCTGGTGGTTTAGAGTAAAACACCGTAGCTGCCACACATCTATAGCTTTGAAAATCGTCAACAAGTGCCAACGGTGACCTGGGCTGCACCAAACCCAGTGTGGGCAGCAGGGTGAGGGAGGGGATTCTGCCCCTCTGCCCCGCTCTGCTGAGACCCCCCTGCAGTGCTGCCTCCAGCTCGGGGGGCCCCAGGGCAGGAAGGACACGGAGCTGCTGGAGCGAGTCCAGAGGAGGCCCCGGAGATGCTGCGAGGGCTGGAGCCCCTCTGCTCTGGAGCCAGGCTGAGGGAGCTGGGCTTGTCCAGCCTGGAGCAGAGAAGTCTGCGGGGAGCCCTTGGAGCCCCTCCCAGTGCCTGCAGGGGCTGCAGAAAAGCTGGTGAGGGGCTGCTTATCAGGGAGTGCAGTGACAGGACAAGGGGGAATGGGTTTAAGCTAAAAGAGGGGAGATTGAGATGAGGTCTGAGGAAGAAATGCTTCCCTGTGATGGTGGTGAGGCCCTGGCACAGGTCACCCCGAGAAGCTGTGGCTGCCCCTGGATCCCTGGCAGTGCCCAAGGCCAGGTTGGATGGGGCTTTGGGCAGCCTGGGCTGGTGAGGGGTGTCCCTGCCCCTGGCAGGGGTGTTGGAACTAGATGGACTTTAAGGTCTCTTCCAACCCAAACCATTCTGTGATTCTATGATTCTATGAAAAAGTCAAGATTGTGGAAGCCACTATATACCCACAACTGAAAAAATCTGCATGGCACAGGATATCTGCAAACAGGCCACTTGCAAAGTCTCCTGTGTGTGGGACTTGCAGGAGAAACACATCTCAACACCCCAGAAAAGCTCAGCTATCTCCTGCCCTCTTGCCCTCTCCCCTCTCATTCGTAGCCCGAATTCACTCCAGCTGCAGGAATCGCTCTTTTAAAATGCAAATTTTCATTGCACAAAGCTGAATAAATACCGAAGGCGAAGGTGGACAGGTCTGCTGTGCTTCGGTACATGCTGGCTTTGTCCCTCCGTGCGCTGGCACGAGTACCGAGCTTGGGGTTTTTGGAGGGCTGCCAGCGGGGCGAGATGCCACCAGTATTTTCTTTAGTGCGCTGTAAACCCCAGGTGAGTTTTGACACCATCCGTACCCTTGGCGGACACTCACGGCATTATATATGAACTGTTTGGAGCATGTTGAGTGCGGAGACTCCTGTAAGGTCCAGAAGTATTTGGGTGTACAAAGAAAAATACAGCTGAGCTAACAGAGCTTTAAAAGACGCTGACTTGGGTGCTTGATAGCCCCTGCGTAGGGCTTGCTTGTCAACATTACCAGGGCGAAATCTATGAAATCTATGCCTTCAACCTGAATATACAAGGAGAGCCAAAATAACACATTATGAGCGTTAATGCAGTTGAAAGTAAAACCGCATGTTTTCCAAAGGGTTTAAAAGCTCATTTGAAGTAGGGCAAAGGGTCAGAAAAGAAGGAGTCCCATTTATGTAGCTTTGGCAACTGTTTAAAAATGAAGAAGCCCCACTTAGAACATGTACATTTCATTATATCACTGCTGCCCTTGTCACCGGCAGGAGAAGCGGAGATGCTCGCCCTTGCTCGGACCCTGCAAACTCCGAGCGTTTCCCGAGTCCTCCCTGAAAAAAAGGAAAGAAATGGTTCTTTGTTAGGAGCGAGTGGAAAGAGCGCAAACCCTAGATGGTTTTTATTTTTTAAGGGGATTTTTATGCTTAAGCACTAGGAAAAAAACTGAGCATGTTTTTAACTGCTGGGTGACCTGGTGCATGGGTTACTGCCTGGGGCAGCGAGGGCTCAGCACCTCCCGCTGCAGGACACGAGGGGCTCCATGAGCTGGGCTGGGGAGGGGGCTGCGTGGGGCAGTCCCGCTCCGGGCTGCCTCCGGCTCTTTATCCCAGTCTTGCTGGGGACTTCATGACTTTCCGGTCACGCTTTTGCTTTGACTCATTGCACTCATCTGTATTTCCCAAGAAATGACGTCTCTTGTAATTACTCAGAAATTTGTTCCCTGGCTCTGAACTGACCACCCAAATCCCCCTCTGCCACCCATACGGGTCTTCCACCCGTAGCACCCCAGGCACTGATCCTCTTTGGACTCTTCCAAATTCAGAGCAGCAGGGAATAAGAGACAGGCAGGATGCTCCATGTCCTATACCCTATACAACTCCAAAATCTACAGCAACCAGAGAGGACCAGCGTGCCTGGAGAAAACTACTTTGGGTCTGGAGAGGCTCCATGAACCTGCAAAGATGTGTTGGAGAGAAGCTGTCAAGCTACCTGCCCCCCAGGACCATTGCAATTTTCTTGCCAGCACACCTGGCTTGTAAAAATACAGCAGGAACACCAGCATTTTGCCCCTCAGGGACTGGTTTCCAGTAAGTGCAGCCTTTGGTGTGAATTTCTCGGTCCCATTTTAAATGGCTGCAAAAGTTTGCTCGGAGTGAATCCTGCCCATCTCACTGTCCCAAGCTTAGGTAAAAAGTTGGTGTGTTAAACGTGAAATATTTGAAGCAAGTTTCTCTACTTTTTCTCTAGGGATTTTTTTTGGGAAAAAAAGTGTTTCTGTTATGAAGAAACACATCCCTGGTCCACGGGCTTGAGCAGGGAGCAAAAGGAACATTTTTGTCTGAGGTTCGAGTTAAGTCACTGGCAGGACATCACTGCTTTTTGAGCACTTTAACTCAGATCCAACAAAAATCTATAAAAAGCTGCTAAGTTGTGATGAAGGAGAGCCACAGTGGTAATGAGTTTACTACAGTCCTTTAGGGTAAACTCCAGACTACTGCAGGGTGAGGAGTCTGACTGCCGTTCCCAGAGGGCAGGCAGGTATTGCTGCTATGAAATGTCCCTTGTGGACCTTCAGCCCCACCGTGTCCCTGCCACAAACCCCGGAGTAGATCAAGAGTAGATCAAGAGCGAATGTGAGGTGTTGATCTGTGTCTCCATTACAACGTTCAGCTCTGTTCGCAGGCTGGAAAGGGCCCTTGGCTGAAACAGCAGGTTGGGCTGGTGGTTTTATGGAGATGAATAGCATTAAAAGGTGAGAGAACACCTTTTATGGAGGGACAGAGCAAGCTGCAGAGTAGGATCAAAGCTCCCTGGGGAGTATCTGCTGGGAACCAACCAGAGCTTTAGGAGGTCTGTGTCCTTCACATTCAACAGCATTTCATTTCCCTTCAACATATTCATGGGGAAGAAGGGAAGACAGATGAACCTAAATCACCTCAAATTGAGCCCAAAGTTGTCAGACACTTGGGCAGTGTCAGACACAATCAGCAGCTGCAAAGCATCCCAGAAACCTGTCTATGACAAAAAGGAGGAGAAAGAGTCCAAGTGTGCAGCAGAGCTGTCTGCAGATGCCACATTTATTAGCAGCGTGGTGTGAAAACCTCTCTCCTTGGGGACTATGAGCGGTGTAAGAGCCTTTGGAGACCACAGAGACTCCTGGCAATGCAGGTGGTGGCAAACTTCTGTCCGGGGAGGGGAGATGATATTCCACAAACTTCACACAGGACCTCAGCCTCCAAATTTATCTTCTCTTATCTCCTGTGGGTACTTTATAGAAACTGGAGTGGCTTCTGCCATTCAGTAACATTCATTCTGCCAAATCCATTCCCAGTGTGGGAGTGATTGATTTAAATATTTTTGTTCTAATATAGAAATGGCTCTGAATTTGGGGATCTTTGGGGATTTATGGCTTCAGAACACATAAGGCAGCAGGACAACCCCCAGGTTGCATCCTGTAGAACAGTCTGGAGGGATGTCTGAGAATTTCCAACTTTATTTATGCAAGAAGGGCAGACAGACTTTGTAGATATCGAGACTGATAAGAGAGTGACAACTAAAGTTAGAGCTGATGGGGGCAACTCCAGAGATGATCTTACACCTTTTCTGCAAGCCAGAGGCATTTGGCTTCTTGCAGCAGCAAACTCTTATACCAGATCAACATTTCCCTCCTGCTTTTGAAATCAGAATGACTTGAAGGTCTTTGTGTATGAGAGTCTAAATTAAAGAGTGACTAAGAGGTTTCATGTGAGCTTGAGTGTTTTTAAAAAATCTGAATGAATCCCACAGGGCGAGTTTAGGGCTCTAAAATGGATTCAAGCAGAGTGAAGGATGTATGAGTTAGGGGCATAGAGAAAGTCTCAAATGGCAGATGAGTCAGCAAAAAGCAGAGACCAAGAAAATGCAGAAATAATATTAGGGATATAAAGAAACTGGAAGTAGAGATAATTTTCCTGTACTAAAGTAAAGGAAGAACGTTTATCTAATATTCCCCAAATTACTCCTCTCCAAATATTTGTTGGTTGATTTGCTTTTCCCTTCCAAAGCCTCAACAGCCTGATTTTATTTTCCTGGCTGTATGGAGAACCAGGAACACCAGAATATGGATTCCAACATGAAATCCTACTTGCAGGCTCAAAAACCTATACCTGGTGTTGAAGGGGATACAAGCACCAATTTTTATTAAAGCTTTATTTGCTACTTTTAAGCAACGAAGAAACCCTGCTATAAAGTAAAAACTATGTCCCAGGAAAAATATTGATATCCGCAGATAATGCTGTACATCCCTTGGGCACCAAGGGGATGAAAAGAGTCAGAAAATCATTAGCAGGGCGGGACAAAATAATTACAAGACATGTTGCATTAGACAAATCGCAGCTGAACCCCTTCAGGTCACTCTTTGCTGGTGCAAATTTCAAATAGTCCTTCTGTAACAGGGTAACTATGGACTCCAAGTATAGAGGAGGGAGAGCAGAATACGTAAAATCTTTTCAAGTACCATATATGTAGTCCATTTGTGTGAACATAAAGTATAAGTGCAATATGTTAAAATTCAGTAAATATTTACTGACTCGCTGCTCTTTCCGGCAGTGATGCAAGTGTGTATTAAATACATCTTCACGTCTTTAATTTTGTTTTCTTCTCTCCTCACAATATTAAAATTGAGAACACAACATCTGAAATATTGTGGTTGTAAAATTAGAGAGCAGCCACAGTTTTTTCTTCTGATTAAGAGTGACCATGCTTTAGTATAAATTCTTATAAAAATATAGAAAAGAACTTTTGGTCATTTCTGCACCTAACCACAGAGAAAATCAGCCATGCCTAGGATTTCATATGCTTTTGATTAGCTTTTCCGGCTCATTCTTCATATTAAAGTTCATTTTGAGGTTTGACTGATTCTTCTTTTGCCTCTGCTGTTTTGGTTCTCCTTCAAAATTTGCGTGGTTTGGGAAGCCTTTTCTTGGGAGCCCTTACTGAGGGAGCGGTGGGACCTTTCCTGGGGTGGGCATCGCTCGGCTGGAGTGGCGATGAGGGATGGTATCCCACACTGAGATGGGGGGCACACACATACCCTCGCTCCACTGCTTTGGAGCTGACACAGCACCCCAGGGAAGCCAGAAGTGTATCAGTTGCTAGTGGTACGTCTGAAAAGTGGAGCACAGGGTATAAATGTTAACACAGACATCTATTAATATCAGCTGAAAGTCCAGTGCAAAATGATTTAAAAGTTTTCATGTGGGGGTTTTTTTTGCTGGTGGTTTTCTCCCTCCCTCCTTCTTTCTGACAAACTGTTGATAATCTCCAGGAGCAGCAGAAATGAAAGGAGAAATGGAAGGAAAGAAAGTTTTGTGGACCAGAAAAACTTTCAAATCACAGGAGTGAGTTTATATAAGATTTCCACTTCCTTTTAGGTTAAAACCCCTTTTAAACGAAGGAGCTACGCTGTCAGTACTGGATCCAAATTCAAATCATTCCAGGCTGGCCTAATTAAAAAAAAATCTCCAGGGCGGGTGTCAAGGGACCATTCAAAAGTCTAAGGACAGAGCCTATCCCTTCATCAGAAAACAAAGAGAAACCCTGAATATGTATGAAGATGGTCAGGAGCTTTCCCAAGCTCCCACTCCTCTCCTTGGGAAACCAGAAAGTATCAGTTTTAAATCTCGTTGGTGCGTTTGTGAGACACAGGCGGTCATTGTACACGAGACCCGCGGCATTAATCACCTCTAGATTTCCCTTTCCTCTTTCTAAAGAGGGGATTTTCTTTTTTTTTAATGTCAATAAATAGTCCTGCCTGAGATTAAACTGTCAGGGACATAATGCCAGGAAAAAAGCTGAAATGCCCCAAACTGGAGGACCCTGACCTGTTTCCAGAGTCAGAGCTCGGTAGGTGCAGGTAACCGCTGTGGTTTTGCCCCAAACGTTACAAGCCCTGCTTTATGGCACAGCTGAGGAGAGTGATGGTCCCACTGGTCGGAATATGCAAACAGCTCTAGATTAAAAGAAGCCAGATCACCTCCCAAACCAAATATTGAATTAGGGTTGGGATTTTTTTTTTTTTCCATCCCCTTTTTCATCTCACATTTGTGCTGCTCTAGTCTTGGCTGTGTCACTGGCTTCTTTGTCCCCACGTCCTGCAAAAATACTGAATATCTCAAGCTGTTGTTTGTGCTCAGATTTCTGGTCTGCTTTACCTGTGACATTAATTCAAGATATCAGCAATAAATAAGCCTCTGACCATAGACGGAGGAGCGCTTAGGTGTCTTTTGGACATATCCTCACAGTAACATTTTCTGTGTGCTTGCTTGGCACGTTTTGGCTGTATGACTCAATGAGAACAAATGTCTTTTCCTTGCTTCTGTTGGCATTTGGCTGTAAGTCACAGTCTCCAGCATGGCAGAGTGGTACCGCTATAAGTGACCCTGAAAAGATTTTCATCAGGATGTTGAACATCCAGAAAGTTTGAGTCTAATCTTGCTTCTGTCCTACTCAATGCCACCCACTTTAGAACCACCAACAAGGAAGTATTATGTCACACAGGAAGAAAAAAAAGAAAATTAAGAAGCATTTTAACTTTTCAGAAATGACAGATTAGCTCAAAAAATGTCATCTTTTTAAAGGGGGGAGGAAAGGGAGTGTTTTTCTGGCTACAGAATTTATCCTGTGTCTTCAGTAACTGGATTGTTAAGGATGTTCAACCTGGAACAATCTTCTTTCACCCCCTTGTGTTTTTTTTTTTAATTGGACATGAAGAGAAACTTGCTCTTTGAATTATGACAGCTTTGTGATGGGACAACATTTTCATGTTACTGTATTTTAATATCCTTCTCAACAATGACATCTTCTACTCATTAAAGGTAGGTCAGTGAGTGAATCTAATAACACATTTGTGGAAACATAAAGAGCTGAAATATGCCCTTGGCTTTTCAGGAAACAGAGGTCTTTCAGAAATGCCAGAGAAATGAGATTCTATTTTTCCAAGGCATCAAATTTTTTTAAAGCAACCCAAAATGTGCATAATCATATTATAGGCAATCAGGGTGCTATTCAGCTACTATATCAAACAGGCATGTCATTAGCACAGCAGGCTAATTGCCTGGGCTTTCCTTGACCTGGGACTTCAACATTAAGGCTCTGGGTGGCCAAGCGATTTTCATAATTTTGTCTGTACTCCATGAGTCTAGAGGAAATCAAGGTCTGTGATTGCTTTGGTAATTTTCCTTTCAGAACAGATTGCTTGATTTGACATTTTAAGTACAGTATCTTGTAACTCACAGGCAGTCTCAAAGAAACTGCTGTCAGTGCAGTCTCCTGTTTTCCTTGCTAAAACACTCTTTTGTGTCTTTAGAAGACTTATCTTTGTGAGAACACAGCAGCAGATCATGAGAATTGAGTTGCCACTGAGATAAGGTCAAGTTATGTAGAAATATGAGCTTCTTAACCTCTGATCTTTCCCCCCACTTCCAATTTTGTAACCTTTTGCCGCACGTAGTTCACAGCGAAGTCAGGAGAGACGCCTAGATTCCTCTTGGTTTCCCCATCAAGAACAGGACAGACATACTTTTTTTCTACTTCTTGGGCTGTGAAAAATCCACATTGTGCTGCCTTACAGGTTTTTGACTGGCTTCCACCAAAAGAAATCTTCTTCCAACTCCTCGAACATGTTGATGACAGTCATCTACAACATCTGCTATCCCTAAAACCATGGTCAGAAGAAAATTTAACTTCTGACTAGATCAGTAGCCAACAAAGGCAGCTGTTGATGTTTAAGAAAAGGTTTGGGATGAGGTATTGTGAAATGGCTAATTCCTGAAAGCCACAGAAGGGAGCAGAAGTTGACAGTAAATTTGAACTAAACAGGGTGGTTTTTTGATGAGATCTTCAGAGCGAAATCCCAAGTCAACCAGAATCAATGGAAGAAGTTGTGATCAGTGTTGCACCTCTTGGTGCAAACTGATTTGAATCCAATATTGGACCAAGAGTTTCCATTTCCCATGTGTGCAAGAAGGGGAACGAATGACTGAGGGCCACCATAGGTCCCTGTGATAGGTGCAGAAAGGGAGGAAAACGCTTCCAGTTGATTGATGTTGGGAAGGTGATTTGCAGAAGCAGAATCGTAGAATCATATAATCGTAGAATCATAGTATCATAGAATCTTTAAGGTTGGAAAAGACCTCTAGGGTCATCAAGACCAACCGTCAACCCAACACCACCGTGTCTACCAAACCATGTCCCAAAGTGCCACATCTACACACTTTTTGAACACCTCCAGAAAGAACAACCCAGTTTAGATGTCTCTTGTTTGTCTGCAAATTACTCATTATTTCTGAAGCTCCGAGTGTTCCTCCTTTTCTTCTAATGTCCCTGCTAGTACATGGTAGACTAAGCAATAGGAAAACAAAGCACGTGAACTGAAAACATATCTAACAGATATTTGAGCAGCTTGGTCAGCCATTCATTCTCTTTCTACTCTCTTCGCGCAAGCTCTGAACTTTTCCAGGAAAATGGGAAAGTTTGGATCTGCACTACAAAATCTGCAGCTGGAGTTAAATACGTATATCATATAAAAATCAATTTTCACCTTTTGTTTTTGTTTGTTTGTTAAATTTCATTAGTAGAAGAAGAATCTTAATAGCTGTTATAATCTCTCTTTTTTTGCCCTTCCCTAAGAGCAATTTTATCGGGAAGTGTGCTATGCAGACCTATTTTTCAAGGTGATAGCATAGAAGGAGGAAAATGACTCTCCTAAAAGCTTGATGGCTACAGAAAGATTGGTTTAGTATTTAAATCTGTGTGGTGAGATCACACAGATACACTTACTCTATGGGATTAAATCTGAAAACTTGTATTGCGATGTCATTTTCTAGCAATATTTTGCAACTGCTGATTTGAATCTGTGTGGCTTACCAGTTCACTAATAACTTGTTGAACCAGAAAAAAGTGTTTCTAGGAACTTTCCGTGAGTATCTCCAATACAGCCTACCAAACACAGGATGTTCTTTAAGGTTTTAATTTCATCAACATCTTTAAAGTATCAGTTTAACAATTAACAACCTGTGGTATTCCTTGAGAGAGGGATTTTCTGAGCTAATTTGTAGATTGCAACACCGGAGAAGGTGTCTTTCTTACTGTTGATCCAACCAAGAGTCCAGAGGGCACATTAGAAGTTCAGCAGAGATTTAATTACAGATGGACTATTGCAAAGAAGTGAATGTCAGGCACGAGCAAAAGAAAATCTTCACTACAGGAAAAAAATTTCCTTGGTCTCTGCAACACCTCTGCAAATTACTGAGGGTACTGCAAAGGGGACTGGGTACAGAAGGAGCTTTGTTGACTCAGACCGTTTGGAGAGCTATTGCATCACCTGCTTGGTTACTTCCCTGATATACATGAGTTTGATGGGAAGCTGGATTGGACCTGAAATCCTGACTGGAGTTTTGAGGACAAACATCACACTGTGGTCAGCTGCAGTGTGCGAACAACCAGAGCAGCTGGTTGTGTGAGCATCCCTGGCGCAGCTGGATGCAAGGAGCCATAGCCGTGCCTCGCATGGTGTTGCAGTGCCTGAAAGATGCACAGAGGTTTCCCGGCTGCTATCTTCCTCATCCTGCCCCTCAAGTATAAAGATAGGCTTCAGATATTTAGTTCAGCCAGTTCCAGCGAGCCATGGCACTGTCATTATTTGGTCTCTGTGTCTAAAATTTTATCCCATGAGAGGCTCAGGTTGCGCATAGTGAGAACAGTTTATCCTTTTGTCTAACAGGATAATCTTATAGCTCAAGCAATAAAGACTTGCAGCTCTGGATCCAGAGGTACAAGAAGTCTCCAGCTCTCTACTGGAGCTCTTTTCATGCAGAAGGATATAAAACCGAGCACGTGTATGCTGTGCCTTGGCAAGGGGAACACGCTTTCTTCTCCAGGCGACATGTGAGTCTGCTGCTCTTGCCACTATCTTAGACAGTCATCTTCTCTGTAGGAAGAATGGATTTAATTATATCACAGTTTCCAGTTTTATTAATGCTCAAACAATACGAGCATTAAAGTGAAATAATATGCCAAGTACTGCAGAGGCCACTGAAACGTTTCCTGTTATTGTGTTGTAATGGAGATTGCAGTAACACAGAGCCGTTCCAAATGACTGCAGCAGAAAATGTCTCTAAGCCTCTCCAAGATCCGCAGCTCAGCAGAGCTCTGAGGACTATAGCTCCTGACAATAGAGTTTCTAGGAATTAACATCTGAGGTGGCAAAGAATTTCCCTAGGAGGACTGGGCATGGCTCAGACACTTCCTTGCTTTCTGCAAGCCTTTCAAATGAAAAGCAGACCTCATCTGGTAGGGCTGAGAGCTGCATTTGATAAAGGGCTAAAACTTTCCCTAGCCACAAAGAAATGACCGAGCTCATGAGCAGAAATTATTGACAAATATAGGGTGTAGAAGAGCCACTACTGTTATGAGAGAACTCAGCTGGGTGGTAAATCTCTTGTAGGAACTGGCATTTGTGCCCCGTTCCCGGAGGGACTGTGCTCCTGACACAACAGTATTAGTCAAGAGAAGAATGACATATAGCAGTGTCTGTGATTCCCAGCAATATTCTTCTTGGAAAAGGAAACCAGCCATCCATACAACTTCCCTCTGAACTTTTATACCAGCTCACAGAATTATTTATTCCATCTGAAACGAGCAAATTAAAGTGTAGCTGTTTAAAATCTGCTGGCGGTCACTGTTGGTTTTGAGTTCCTAACCCTTCTGGAGGTATGGTGTCCTTTCAGTCCAGGTGTGGAACCCATCTGAGATCCTTACCACCAAATCATCTCCAAAGTGAGGGTTGTGCTGATGAGAGATGCAGCTGAATTTCACTGACTTCAATGGCAAAACTCCATGGGGATAGGATTTCCTGCCATGTGATTTAACCAAATTTACGCACACGACCTCTAACAGAAATATGTCTCTTCTGCATTTTAGTCCCATTCTTCTGCTAGACTTCAATGTTAAATTAATCTCTGTCTCCTATCTGACCTTTTTTTTATTCATCTACCTTTACTGCAATGAAAATGAATCATTCAATCATTTCAGCTCAATATATTGTTCTGGAACAAGTTCAGGGAGACATCCATGAAGATTGTTTCCTGCCCTAGACAGCGAGTCGCTACTACGTGCACACTCTCGTGATGCTTTTCCAAGGGATTTAAATTCAGTTAGAACAAATTACAGGCCTTCGAATATAGCACTGGAATACAAGTGAAAATTATAGTGTTCTCATCTATTTACATGGAGACTCTTTACAAATAACGAGTCAGTGGTTGCTCTATCATGAATTAACTGGATCTCCTGCAAACCCTTTGGTTTGGTTCTTTGGATTCGCTGTCACTACCTTAGCTGAGAGTGGCTAGGGATGGCTTAACCCATAATTTCACAGAGTGAAGCTCCCGGTGATAAACGGAAACTGAGCTAGTCAGAAAAAATGTGCAGTTTGGAAAAAACCCTAATGTAAGCTTTCATTTCTCATTTCGTTTTACAATAGTTAGTCCTCGGCCAAGCGGTAACTGATGTCAGGGCTGTGCTGGTGAATTTGGTACCACAGGAGGAAACAGGAAAGCAGGCTTAGGTTGTATGTAGACTGTAACATGTTCTTATAAGGTGCTTTGTAATAGTGAGGGTAAAAAAGAGACACCTGAGGCATCCCAGCGTGTTTGAACACTTTCAGGAGATCAGCAATCTGCATTTCATCACCCTGGGAAAGTCACAGGTTTTTTGTGCAATTGGAAAATTTGGTATAAGCACTGAAAATGGAGCGGGGGCGGGGAGGAATCTCTCCTATCACTGTATTTTTGCAAGGTGTTAATAGTACTGGCGTTAACTCTGCAAAATACGGGCCTATACGAATAAATAACGCCATATCTTTATGTCTCCAGCTGAAGATATAAAGTTCATGCAAAGAATTAATTTCTCCAAATCCCCTTTCATTCCAGCTGGACACTTACTGGGATTATGTAGTCAGTGCTGCACTGCAGGACAGAAGGAATTGGAAAGAAAATCAACTACAGACAAAACTGGCAGAAAATTAGTAGATAGGTAAGCGCATGGGCAATAGAAATCACATTTAAGAAAAAGGGGGGGGAGGAATCATGAGAGCGCCAGACTGCATACAGTAGTCTTAGTGTTTGCACTGGTTAAACCCCTTTTATCTCACATTCATAAACACAGGCTCTCTATATGATATAAAACACATTTAGCTGTCATTGAAATGCTGTGATTTATGGAACAGGGCTGTCCCTAAGAGGGTAACAACACTTCGTGCTTATTTTGGCAGGTGCACTAATTCAAACTGCTGAGCAGCTCAAAGAACAGCTAATGCTAATGACAAAAGGTTAATGATTTTTTCTTTTTCTTTTTTTTTTTTCTTTTTATTGGAAATATTTGTTCAGTTTAGGCACTGCTTCATATGTGACCCCAGCACTAGCCAAGCAGATGTCAGCTCACTTTGCATTTGGCAAAGGCAGCATTTGAAGAAAATATTATTTTAGTTTCAAACATGACTAAATAGCCATCAACATCTCTGGGCTAATGAAGGACATCTACAGACCTTTGCCTTTCCTTCATGTTTGTATTTAACAGGCAATAATTAATGATCTATTTCCCTAGTAAATTGGAAATGACATGTCCAATAGAAAAATCAGCATTAAATGTATTCACTTGTTTATCTGTCTAACTGTTCTGGGTTACATTTTACAACTTCTCCACGATCCTCTGATGCACTTGTTACCTGAGGCTTCCTCTGGCTTCACAGATGTGTAGACTCATCTGTAACATCTTAAGTGAGCCTATGCTCTCTGCTTCTTGCTAAGTCTCTGAGTTATCTTATTCATAAAGTAACTGCATGTTTTACTGGTGTTTGTGGTCATGTTCCGCAGGATGGACATCCGTATAGTCAAGCCCTGAACCTATTTTCAGCATACATGATAACCCCTATTGCTGAAAGTAGGACACAAAATATTGCCTGTCTGAGCCTCAGACTAATGCTGGCTGCAGAAAGGGTCCCTGTTAGCCCGTCTGAGCTGGAGTTTTTTGCAGGAACAGCAGCATCCTTTGCACACAGCTTATTTACTGGTGCAGAAGATACGTGGGGTTCAGCCAACTGGTACTGGAGAGCAACAGCCAGTGGGAATGAACCAGGGATCTTACCCTCTCCAAAAACATGTTTTTAAAAATACAAGGCAGTGATGTCGTTTGGCATGGCTGCTGAAGCTGACCTGAACTGGTCCGAACACGGAGATGCTCGCTCTGTCCTCCCTGAGGCATGGGAAACTGAAGCTGAATTGGGGTAGCCTTGACCCTGTTTTGGGGAGTGGGTGGGAGGAGGAGGCCACGCTCCTGAGCAGTATGTCGGTCATCCATTAAACCACGTGCCTGGGCCAGGCTCCTCGGTGGCTTTTGTTGAGTATGATCATCCTTCACTTCCTGCCTTACACCGGTGATGATGTACATCAAACATCTGCTCATCCTGCACTGGGAACAACTAGGTCTAAGAGAAAGCCCTGGGCGCCCTGCATAGGGCTTGATTACTGGGCACAGCAGTAGGAAAATAATAAGAAAAGAGTTTTAAAACCATTTTGAGAGCTTCAGAGGACAGATCTCTCAAGATGCAATGCTCTGCGGTCACTATCATCACGTGAGCGCTCAGAGAAACCCTCTACTCCAACACAACAAGCCCAGTCATCTGCCACAGGACAAAAATCTCATGCGCAACAATATCAAAAGCAGGAGAAGAGTCCAACAATAACAACAAAGCAGCAAAATCCTGGCCAGCACTGAAAAGTAGGTCATTTTGTACGCATCCAAAAGCCGTATCTCCACAAGGAACTGGATAGAAGCCAGAAGGACATTTGTCAAATTAATCAGGGTAGATCAGGTGCCCGTCCCCCTCCCCGCCCTCTCCTCATTAACCTTTGGCACAAAGGCAGGTTCAAGAAAGACTCCTAATAAGTTTGATTTTTCCTTGATAGTCCAACATTATTATTATTATTTTCTAAGCCACAGTGTTACTCACAGCAAGGGCCATGTTTGCTTTGCTCAGCCCAGTTATCTCTGATATGGGGTGGGGAGCTGCGGAACTGGTTACACCACTGAATCTTCTGGCTCTTGCTGTATAGCCCAACGCATGCAAAACTGCTTAAGGTTCAGCTCTGGTCCCAGCTGGACCGCGCTGAGGACCAGCAGAGCACCAGGGTGGCTCTTCACTCCATGAAACAAACCTGTCCCAGACCTTGATTAGAGCTGGACAACCCTATGAGCAATTTCAGCTGGAAAGTCCTACATGGGATTGCAACAGCTTGGTAAATATCTTATGCCAGGAGAATTCTCCACTGGAAAAATTGTGTTAGATTACCCCTTTTCTACGGTCTTTGAATAGGGCTGTGTCTAGAGTGGTTGCATTAGGAAAAGCAGAAGTGGACTAAAAACCCCTGGGATTTAATGAGTAGGTGTTTGATCAGAAAGCTTGAGTCCATCAGCTGTTTACTAGGAAGGAAAGCAGGAAGCCTGGAAAGCATTAGGAACAGAAAGACCACCAGACATGAAAAATTGTATTTTTAATGCTGAAGTTATCATCAGAAGAGGTCCTCGAAGTTTACAAGGAGAGTTTAAACAGTAACATCACAGCAGGACTTAATAAGTAAAATGTGTGTAAATTCAGCATATTTTCTTCCCCACCATTGGTCAATATTTCCCTCCCACCAAAGTCAAGAGTTGTTTTGGCTTTACCTCGATATTTTTTGAAGGACTCCTCTCTGAGAAAGATGAGTAGATGATAAAATATGTGAGAGGATGACTAAAGCACTGAATGAAAAAATGGATTATGGGCACAGGGTGTAATATCTGGTACTGCTGGAGAGTATGGATGCCTAGGGAAAAAAAAGACAGGCTGACCATTTTGCTCGGGAACAAAGAGAAGGACGGAAATCTGGATGCTGTAAGTGAGGCTTGGTCCAGGAATCAAAATCCATAAAACACATTAGCTTTAGGGTGAACGTAGAAAAGAGTCTAGGCCAGGTTAGCCAAATATCTGTGGCTTCAATAGAAGCCTTTAGGAAAATATGCAGCCACTAAACCATTTTTATTCAGCGTCCTCCAAACACGAAATACTCTTTTAGCTCTTTAAGGCCATTTTTTTACTCCCACCCCTCCTGACCTGCCTTACAGGGCTGAGTCGGGAGCAGAAGAGAGAGTAATGAAAATCACCATCTGCTTTTCTAGCCCTCGTGACCCTGGTACCAGTTGTTACCACTGGCCACATTTCTTCCAGTTTGTCCACCTAGGTAAGAAAACCTGTGACATCGAATTCACTCTGTCTTAAAAAAAAAATTGAAAAAAAAAAAGAGAGAAAAAGAGTGGTTTGTGTGGAGACTTTTGGGTGGAAAATCCTGGAGTGAAGCGTTTGTTGCCTCTTTGAAGGAAGATACATCACTAAGTCACTGTAACTAATAATCGTGTGATATTGAAAGAGCGCAGAATTTACTGGTGCAGTGGGATTACTTTTGTTAAAGCAATAATGCCTCATTTGTTCTTATGACAGAGCTTTACAACAGTTACACAGGCAAGTCTTTAACATCCATCAACATTACTGTCTGGATTGTATTATCTAGGAAATCCCAGAGTCACTAGCCTACAGGTTGAATTAGCTGCAAATTCATTTCAGATTAGAATCCCTTTTGTAAATGCTGCAGTCACTCAGGCAATACCTCAGAGAAAGCAGGGGGATGTTATTGAATTTTGTGTTAATAATTCTTTTAATTCTTTCCCAGCCTTTCTTTTTCTGGTAACCACTGCTTCTTGAAAGGCATTAAGGCATTAAGCTGACTTTAAAATAACAGCAGCAGAGAGTTTTCCAAACAAACTTCCTTTGCGTCCTTCCTGCAGGAATGAAAACTTTTCAAATACAGTTTATAGTGTATCTGTCCCTCGTTTCAGGTGTTTCAAAAATACATTAGCATACAGGCCCAGAGCCAATCACCCAAAGGCTCCTTTCCATTTTTTTAGGGCCATGTTTCTACAATGGGTTTCTCAAGCAAGCCTTGCCCAGGTACCTCCTCTATACCTGCCCTTACCCAATGCATGTTGGCTAGATGTCACCTTGCAATGCATGGAGCAACTCAACTCTTTGTTCCTCTGCAGAGTGGGAAGATCTCAGGAGGGATGAGATTGTCTCTTCCCTTCTGACATGGTCCTTTGCATCCTGAAAGCCTGCTTTTTGGGACTTGAATGTTTTTAGTCACGGCTGCAGTGTACATTAGAATTAAACCTATAATAAGGGTCTTATAACAGTTATTCTGGTGTAAATGTGGAACAGTATTGCTGCTCAGATCTGGATTTAGCCTGGGATGCATTTGGGTCTCCCTTGAACTTGCTTGCAAGGGTATTCCAGCAAAGAAGCCTGCAGGCAGGAAAGAGTGTATCTGACTTGAGTGGTGGAGAATGTTTGAAGAAAATGAAGTTTGAACTCCAAACCACAAATATTCACAACAG
Organism: Psophia crepitans; assembly: GCA_013399095.1. NCBI lineage: Eukaryota > Metazoa > Chordata > Aves > Gruiformes > Psophiidae > Psophia > Psophia crepitans. Next base: position 454,552 of record VWZZ01000600.1, read on the forward strand.
AATCCTGATTCAGAGGATTACACCGAGCCAACCGCAGGGCAGAGCCGCTACCACATGACTGCTCAAATGTCACCTAAAACCTTCGGGTTTCGAATCGTCGCTGCTGAGCTCCTCCCAGGCAATCCTCAGGCCGACGTACTTTTGGCAAATAATTCTGAACAAAGGCTGTATCTGAAAATTCACTTGCCCACATTACTCATGCGAATCGTTTGCTCAGCATCTTGTTATAGAAAGAAGGGAGAAATCCAAACTAAGGAGCAGATCCCTGCCTTGAGGTTGTTCTTAAAGGATCCCTTCTGTGCAAGAGAGCTAGACCGTGGTTTAAATGCCCCGTTAAAGCCTGCGTTGGTAAAACCCAGGATATTGCTATTTTGATTCTTTGAACTGCTAACCTGCTATGTTAACATTTTTTATGTAATACTACTGCCCTCAGAGGGAAAAAAAAGGAAAAAACCCTCCTCTCTGCCCTTTTTATAAATGAGTTTAAGCTTTACCAAGACGGTTTTATGTTCTGATTGATGAAATAGGCATTATTGTGCAAGAAACTATTGAAGCATCTGTTTAACTTGAAACCTGTGCTCCAGCCTGTTCTCTCCAGCGCTGTATATCCCATGAATATCTATGGGCAAATGTTGGTCTCATCACCATTTTTCCTACCAAAAATTAATTACTTCTATTAATCCTCGGAGTAGGATTTAGCCTATAACTGAAGATAAAGCTGCAGATTTCCTTCCCCAAAGAGCAATTGTTCCCTGATTTGGTAAGTGCATGTTTTAGGTGAGGCACCTTGTTTTCTGGGGACCATAAAGCCCCAATTCCTACCCAAACCGGAGGTCTCTGCAACTACCACCCCCTCCTGAGACACACACACTTGCAGACACAGAAATAATGGGTATTTTAGCCTGTCATTCTCCGCAGCCAAAACCTCACCTCTGTTCACTGGGGTCTTTACATAACCTGACCTCCAGAAGCCAATTACATCTGTTTTCTTTGTGCTCATGTGTTTCTAGTATTGACACCAACTTCGCTTTCAACAAAGGGTGGGTTCCCATGAACTCCATCCTTTATTACCAGCTGGTTCTTATTAGAGATTAACCAATAAAAAATGAGTAATACAGTCAGCAGTGTGTTCCTACATGTAGCACTTTTCCATGTGTTTCAATTTACCAATCAACCAATAAAGCCCTGCCCTCCAATGAACTGCATTCCATACCTCACATTTTTTGCTTATTTTGATAAATGTAGCTTTTCATAGATAAAAAGGGCAAGAATCTGGCTAACACTGTCTACTGTTAGCTGGAACATTGATGTTGGTTAGATGAATTAGAGAATGCTACTTGATCTTTTCTCTGACAGCTTATTATGCCTCGGTTCCTGGGCTTCTAAAATTTCTCTTGCAAAGCTCCCTGTCACTGTGCTTAGTTAAAACTTGTCAAAAAATTAACGAACCCAGTTTGAGGCTTGTTTTGCTTATTTCCTTCAGCACCAAGCAAGCAAGGGAGATTTTGAAAGGATACACTCTGGCTGTTGCTGTTTCTGCAAGCTAAAATTCCTTATCCAGCATTATGAGTGGTATTAAAGGGTTCAAACCTGAAAACGGCAGTTCATAGAATGAGTCATTTCTAGTATAAACTTTTGGGAGGGCAAGTACAACAAGCAAACAGCAACTTTACGAATTCCTCAATGAGAGAATCTGTGAGCACGCTTGTAAATTTAATCTTTGCCGTTGTATCTTCCCTTCTGAAAACCCTTACACACTTTATCTCAAGCATTTGAGCAGTTGCACTCAGGCCAGTGAATAACTCACATGCTTAAAAATAAGCACATGCATAACTGTTCATTAATTTTCATCATTTAACAGGAGTAGTTGAAGCTCTGGCTGAGTCTCTGGTGTCAGTGGAGAGAGATCATGATCCTCACTGGGACCGGCCGTGCAAGCAGTATCAGTAGGACTCTGTTGCCCTTCACAGGCAGCCGAAGAGCCTTTCATATAACAATGCTGAAGTGTTACACTTACAATGTTTTATTTAGACTCCTTCAGTACATCACAAAATTTTAGTTTCAGCAAGTTATTTCTGTCATTGGCATGACTTTCATAAAATTGTGCCCTACTCGTACCGAACTGTGGTCCGTGAAGGACTACCCGTGTCTCCCTCCCATAAAGCAACCCAGGTGGCATGAAGGTTATTAGACCCTTTAATTCTCCTAAATAGACCTTCCCCTTTGACACTGAATTCTGAACTTGGTTTCATTATCACTTTTCAGCAGGAGAATGAAAATACAGTAAATCTTTCCATTAAACGTAGCTGCTGAAAAGGGACATTGATCGTTTTAAGGTAGTTCAAAGTAGGCTGAAAAACTCCCTGTAAAAGCAGGCACAAACTCCTTAAACCCCCCTAAGGTATAAATGTGCTAACTCAATGCCTCAGTGCCTCTCCTTCACTCCCATTTTCCCGTTGCTGGCAGGGAAGGTTCAGACTGTAGAGCACACGATCCAGAAAGTCACTGAAAGTTCACCACATAAGATACAGAAACCTGACCTTGATGCCACCCAGCTACCAGCAAACCTGGGAATTCCCAGGGCAGCTGGAAAAACCTGCATTTTTCCAAGGTTATGTCTCTGAATACACTCTAGAATAGTTACTTCAGAAAGCAACCACCATGAAATACCAACTAGAAATATATTAAATACATTCAATGATGCCTTGAGCATCTTTTCCTTTGGGTATTTTTAGCGGACACCACAGTCCCACTGGAGTTAAGGACAAAATTTTCACTTCCAAGGAAACCCCAGCAAACCAGAGAAAGGTGTGGATTTATGTCCCTACAGTTATCCTCCATAAATCCCTGTGCAGACATTCCTTCCAGGATAAAAGAGTTTTGGTTCTGCTTAAAGCACTCCCCTGAACTGTCAGCCTTGAAGATGGGATTCCTTTGCTGGCTCCTCTTCCCTTGCCTTCTCCTAAGGCACAAAATGCTATTTCTAGGTGTTTTTCTCAAGGGACCGTGGCCTGTTTCCCAGCTTTTGGTATGACAAATAACAAGGCTACGAACCTGGAAGGATAAAGCAGAAGATGAACCTATCACAACTTTTGCAGGCACCGAGTTCCCCGTGCTGCTGATGGGGTCAGGCAAGCGAGATTGGTTCATCTCTCTGGTTGCTTTTCAGAGGGAGATGATATGTTCATGGAACCAAATTCTTAATTTCTAGTTGCAACTAAGGGAAGGGGTCAGGAATGGGCTGTTTCTCATCCTTACTCCTTCCAATATGACCCTTGGTGGTGAATTTGCGTCCCGTGCCCAAGACCCTGGAGTGTTGCTGCAGCTTTCCATGAATCACGTGCTTCCACCTCCCCAGCAAGCAGGCCAAAACCCGGTGCCATGGCTTCCTCCAACACACAAGAGCAGTTTCATTTAAGTGCAACAGTTACATGGCAAATACATTCCGTTTAATAATTGATTAAGTCTTATGTGAAAAATAGAGAGTACTGCAGAAGATTCATTTCCAGAAAAGGATTTTTTTTTTTTTTTAATAATTGGAATTAGATTCTGGGCTGGAGAGAAAGCTGGAGATGGCTGATAACATTTTGACAATGATGAGTGAGGCTTTAGGAAATAAATACAGCCTGAATTATTGAAGTCTCTTCAGCAGCAGAGCGTCCAATTCAGTGGAAGCATATGAAAAAATATTTGCCTTTTTCAAGTCACCTAATCACTCTAGAAAGCTGGCAGCAATTCAAGTGATGTACATTTAAAACGTCAGGCTAAATTATGGATTTCAACCTTCAGAGTGTGCTGTTAAGAATAATTCATTTGTGTTTTTCGGCTGAAAAAAGCTTTCGACCTCAAGCTTCTTTCTGTATTACTTGTGAGGTTTTTGTTGTTTATGTCAAGGAAGTACTGAAATAAATAAATAAATAGATAAATAAATAACAGGCAAAACGGAGGAGAACATGAGGTGGCCAACACATTTTCTGGAAATCAGCAAAAATGAAGGAAGGAGAAGGCACTATGAAGGAAGAAGGGTGAAGTTCTGCCCACAGCATTCAGGATGTGTAATAAGTCCCAGGTAAAGTCACAGCGAAGCGATACCCTTGACTTTTGGCACAAATCTTTTCCATTTCAGTCCATAAGACTAAGTATCTCGCTGACCTGGGCTGGGAGAGAGCAGTCAGTTTAACAAACTCTTGTCACTGCGCACAGAGTTGCACTGTTATTGCGATGGGATGAGTCACGTCCTGAGGGATGTTGGCACCATCTCTTTGAACAGAACTGAACATTTTAACCCCCCATTCAAACCCCTCGGTGATTCTGAATTGGTGTGAGCTGCTGCTCGGGAGTGGTGGGGGAAATATTGCTGATACACCATCATATGTATGCTTTGAGCTGCACAGTGATTTTTTTTGGTATCATGATTTGGTACCTTCTGTGAATGGAGATTGGTACCTCCCGTTTGCTGATCACCTCACATGTTCCAGCATTTATTCCGATTTCTTCTGGTTAACTGCCACTAGGAATATGTGCCCCTCTTCTTGTCCTGCAGCGCTCAACACAGCTGAGGCAGGTGCAATACTTCTTCACTGTGAGGGTGACAGAGCCCTGGGACAGGCCACCCAGAGAGATGGTGGAGTCTCCTTCTCTGGAGACACTCAAAAGCCGTCTGGACTTGTTTGTGTCTGATCTGCTCTGGGTGATCCTGCTCTGGCAAGGGGATTGGACTTCTAGATGGTTTCTAGAGGTCCCCTCCAACCCCTGCCACTCTGTGAATCTGTGATTCTCCACCTGAGATCCCCTCCATGTGGCACCCTCTTCTTCCTCCCCTGCTACAGTCCAATCTTTATTGGACTGTAACCAGGACACTACCTGAATTAAAAATCAAAGGTCCATCCTACAGTGACCAGGAAGGTCTGCCAAATGACGGTTTTCTGTTTAACAAACACAAGGCCGCTACCAAGAAGAGTTTTGTTCCAATATACAACTTATTAATTGTTGCTGATTCTGCAAAGGCATGATGATGGACTCTGATGGCTTCACATCTGCCGCTGGTTAGGAAACAACCATGGGTCTCTGCACCGATCATGGGGTGGGGAAAGACGTGATACACACCAGCTCTGATTAAAATGTGATTGCTAGGATTATTCCTACTGGAGAGTCTGACCATGGTCAAATGCTGGTGTGCTTGCAGTGTCTACTGAAGTGGTTTATCTTCCACAGAAAGAGTCTAAACTGAAAATAGACTAACAACATAATTCCCACAACACTGCTGAGGGTCATCTCCACCTTAGTCTAATTTCTGTGAGGATAAATGTTCTCACAAGAGAGAAGGGCTGGTCTAGTTGTTGGCTTCTGCAGGGGCACCTAATGACAGGGCCACTCCCTCCTTATCTCCGCTTGGTTTGCAGAAATCCAGCTCTGTGTTTTATATGCCCAGAATTCCCCTTTCTGCTCTACAGACCTAATTGCTCCAGACTGAGCTTGTACTTGGCAGAAGAAACTCCCCTCACTGTGTCAGTGACCTAAAGGTCTTTGCAGTGAAGTCCAGGAGACAGCAAAGAGGGTTTTGCAGAATACCTCTACATCAGAGGGAAGGGACATATGCCTGGGATATCAAATAAATCATGCCAGTCCAGGGAGGTGGAATTGCAGGTGGAGGGAGGTGGGTGGGATAACTGGTCCTGGGACGTGACCCCATTGTGTCTTGGACATGGGGTTGGCTGAGGCTCTTCCTCATCAATGGTACGGTGCCACCAGCTGGGATGGGCTCTGCTGTCAGTGCTACCTCGCTTTTCTGGCTTCCTGCTCCAGTTGTTGCTTCACATCCACTCTGCTGTTTCTTTTTTTCCCCACGATCCCTGACCCTGCCGAACCACGTCACCCAGAAAGGTTTTTCTTCCTGATCACTTCCATTAGGAACCCCTGGTTGTGGCAACTGTTTGTTGTCATTGCTATCCAACCTTGCTCTTCCCCGCAAAGGGAACAGAATTAAATGAAATGCTTCATTTCCAATTTCAATTTCTTTGGCCTTTTCTTCCAGCCACTGGAATTCAGCTGTCCTCTCTGGCTAGATCAGACAGACCTTTAATATACGTTATTTTTCCTTGGTGAAAATACTTATGTGCTGTAATCAAGTCCACATTTGATCTTTTTAATAAGCTAAACAGACCAATTTCCTTAAGTCCATTCCTATCAGACCCCTCCTGCAATTTAAACGAACAATTTTGGGAAGGAAAGCTGTTTCTTTTGCAAAGCAGCCTGCTCTACTTTCAACACCCATTTATGACTCTCAATACATTGTCTCCAAAATAATACCCCAAAGAGGCATTTTGAGGCTTGACTGCCTCAACCGCTCTCCATCGCTCCTGCCTGCAAGCTGAAGAGAGGCCATCTGGCAGCAGAGTTTTGGGCAACGAAGTCATGTAGTTTCACATGCCCTTTTGGAAGTTGTGTGTGGCACGGGACTGACTGTAATTGTGGTGTGCACACATTGAGTTTGCGTCAGTCCCGATGCCTTTGGTGGCCACTGCTTCCCCAGCTGCCCCATTGGATGTGCCACTGGAGGTCAACACCCCATGCATCCCCATCCGAGGGGCCACCACCATGCGTGGTCCTCTGAGGATGGAAGACCCTCCCCCTGCAGACAAAACTGGCACAACGAGGACCCCGTGGCCCCAAAAGCAGTGTCGCTCCTTTGCGTTGGTCAACAGCAGGGCCCCCGAGACAGCTGTAAAAAAAGAAAAAAGAAAAAGAGTAGGAAAAGCCCTGGCGCCGCTGGGGTTTGCGCAGGGTCACCCCGCAGCTGCGTGCCCGAGATGCTGGCGGTGTCCCCCGTCCCGGGGCCGCGGGCGGGAGGGCTGCGGGGGCCGCGGGGGCAGGCTGGGGAAGAAGCGCGGGGGAAGTGGTGGGCTAGCAGAAAATAAATCACAGCGCCTTGGTGCTGTCACTCTCTGCCCCAACTGGTTTCGACAAACAAAACTTCACTGTCCACTGACAAGAACAAATAAACCGAGTCGGGAGAGACTGAAATTCACAGGGGATCTGAAATATTTACCTTGATACCTTATAAGGCTAATAACCACTTTGCTGCTTTGCAGCCACTGACAGAATTAAGAAAACACACACATACACACACAAAAAATCAAAACAAAAAACTACCTAAAAAGTTTGGGACTTTTGACTACTCCAACCTGTCCTGGCAAAAGCATCAAAGCAGGATTAGAACAAGGTTTTAATTATACACGCTTTCCCTTACCCCCCTTCCCCTTCTCCCCTCCAAATCTCTTGCGTTTGATTATGGAGATCAGTGGAGGCAGCCAGATATTGCAGCTAATATAAATGATTTCATTCAAGCTGCTCCACCAAAGACACAGCGAGCAGTTTAAAAGCTGTAGGTGAACCTTTCGCTCTCCGCCGTGCGTGCTCACCGAGCTGTGCTTTCCCAGTCTAGCAACCCCTGCTTTTCAAAGTTACCTGTAAGAGTCAGAAACTCGTGCGTGCCAACAGCTCCAGGCAAATAAATAACCCACCCTAGGAGGAAATATCCGTCATCTGCTGGACATCAAATAAATCTTGCTCCCCAGCGTTTAGCTGGGTTCTGTACTAGTTTTGGCCAATGCTTTTCAACAATAAAGTAGTGGCAAATAAAAACGTGGGTACCTTTCTTTATGCAGTCAGTATGAAACACGGCAAACGCTACGGTAGGGAATAACTTCAGTTCTCTGCCTTTTTTCCTTGACTGCACAATTGCGTCAAGGCTTTAAGCAGACAGTTGAAATAACTTGAATTAAAGTTCCTGAAGCAGAGCTGCGATAGATTTGCGTCATCTGTGAATCGGACACAGTGGGTTAATTGTAGCACTGCCACACCGGGGATTACTTACTCGTGTTGATCAAAGGAAACTCATCCAAACTGGGTGAGGCTGGAAGGGATTTAAATCGTGGATGGGTCTGACAGTTCAGGCTGATCTCAGCGGAAGAAGCTGGGTGTTTCACTGCATTAGGCAAATATCCAAACACGGAGCCTTACCTTAAACTCCTGATCTTTACCGACATGGGGACGTATTCTCCATTGAAAGAAGGTCAAAACTTTTAATTTACTGGGGCCTCAAATCAGATTACAAACGCAAAACTAGCTTTGCCAAAATGCCAGTTTTTAAAGGGAATCTCCCTCCACTTCTGAACCAAACTGGTTTGGTGTCCCGTTCATGAGGGTGAGGAAAGGGGAAACTCCTGTCTCAATAGTTCTGTCAGTGTCAGGGTGACCCTGTTTTCTACAGCCACAAAATTATGTGTCTGATTAATAAAGGACTAGAAATTTGACTGCTTGAAACACAAGAAGAAAATCAGAATTAAATACACGTTTTGGTTTGCTGCTTGTCAGACCTCTCACGTATTTTTTAAAATAAACTCCGTCCCCGTAGAGCCTCTCCCACTATTTTAAACTGTGCGTGACTCATAGTTGTGCAGGACTACCTTCACCCTGAGCATGAAATCGTGGATTATAGGGCTACTGTACATGGATTTATTACTGAAAGTACCAGCTCTGCATATGTATCCTGTTTTCATTAGCAGTTAAAAAGAAGCAATTGCGTGTGTGTGTAAACACATTCAAGAAAACCCACTTATTTTCCTTCTTTGTTTTTATTTTCCTTTCTAATCAGAGATTAAAGTTTTGGTTGGCTTCCCATCTCAAGTCTCTATAGATGCACTGTAAAATGCTGCCAGCACACTGGAGGTTTGTTAACGCTGTTTGTCATTACCAGTCACCCCAGATTCGAAGAACTCGCTCCCACGTGTCTTCAAGGCACCCAGCTCAAGGGTCTTAATTAACACCATGGTAACGGGCTGGGCAACCATGCTTTTTTCCCACTTCATGATTTTCAGATGCTTGACTTTTTAGCCCAATGACATGACTATAGTGCACCTAATGTGTTTGGGTTTGGGTTTTTTTGTTGTGGGAGCACAATCGTCTTGCATGGAATTCACCTCCATATAGGATGATGCTGTTCCTGCCAGTGTTGCCCTGTCACTTCCAGCCACTCAAGTGTCATTGATTACACCCCTAAATCCTAATTCTCCTGTTCTTTGTGGGTGGGTGGGGTGGCTTTCAAATTTCTGCCATCTGGGAATTCCTCAGATTTTCTATAAAGAGTGTAGATCCCTGTAACAGTGAACAGTTAAATATTAAAAATAATAACCATTCAATGATGCATTAATTGTGAAAGCAGAAAAGATTATGAGACTAATTCTATTTTTAAGGTAATAGAAGACAACTTATAATTTTTTTGTTTAACTAAGATGGCAGAATTGCTGACTGTTACACTTCTTGAGTGCACAGGGTTACTGGAGTAGGTAGGAAAGTCAAGAACTGAGCAAGAGGAGCAGCTGCATAACAGCTTATTTGGGACATGAAGTTTTCCTGCTTTTGGTACAGCACACACAAATACATGTTGCATGGGAAGAAGTGATGCAAAAAAGAAAAAGAAAAAAAACCAGGATGCCTAGATTTAAAAAGGATGGAAAATATTTTGCTGAATAATTTTATTTTGGAAAGAATTTTTTTTTAATGAGACCTAGTTTGGGAGGAAAATCCTCTGGAGAAATTTCAAGAACAACTATTTTCTCTTTTTCTTTGGTCTGCATCTCCAGTGGAAAACACTGCCACTGTGACGGCATCTGTGCTAGCCCCAAATGCCTAGCTGAAGGCTAAAGACTGTGCCTCAAAATCCAGTGAAAGGCCTCAGTGAAAAGGGGATGATTTAATTTCTCCTGAAATTCATAGGGCGTATTTTCTCCCCAGCCCACAAGCCATTTGGGGTCATTCCACAAGCCCATTCTTTACATTTACAATCATTATTTGGTATTTGTGTTGCATGAGGGCTGAAAGCCAACTTTCTTCCTCCGGGGCTCACGGTGTGAACATCTCCCAAGGAAAGGAACACCAGCAGCCCTGGGAGCACCCATCTGCCTTTAGCATTTCCTTTTTCCCCATTAATTTCTTTCTCTCCAGCCCTGATGGGAAGACTGTAAAATTTTTTACTGAGGAGGGTGGGAAGGCAAAGGAGGCAAAATGTCCTGGGACAATATAGAGAAGGAGAAAGTGAAAACAGAGAAGACTGAAGTGTTGTGCTAAAGAAATAGGACCAAAAAAGATTTGCAGACCTTCAGCAAGAGCCGTCAGGAATGACACGGGATCACGGTCAGTGCTGTATATCCTACCCAGCACACGGGAAAGACTGTGATGTAAAAATCTTACAGGTTACTTTATGAAGCCTTACTTAATAAAGTGATGGAGCGTTTAATGATGGCAGCTATGCCTTATGCTGAATGTAAATGAATTACTGGAGTGAGGACCGCACGCACAGAAAACCTTCAGCGTGATGGGCAGAGTCCCACAGGCGCCACGTCACTGCGTTTCGTGGGTCTGAGGAGCAATATTCCCTGGGAGCAGCTTTTGGGTCATGTGAGGTTATCTTATTGGTGACCATCAGGACAGAAATCCAGGATCCCACTGATGGGGCCCCTGGGAGCAAGGGGGTTAGGGCTCCACCAGGTCCATGGCCCGGTGCGGGAGGCTGGCGCCAACTGGTTATTTGCATGGCCCAACTGGGAGCCATCTCTCAGTTTTCCCTGACAAGGATCCTTCTGCAGACGTGAGGAGGCACACAGTCCAGAGGTGCAATTTGTCCATCAGTGCAGCCTGTTATTAAGTCATCCGTTGCACACCGCTCCTCATCTCTTCTGTCACATTCCCGCTCGTTTTCCTGCCTCTAACTTGTCTCCAAGTGAGGTCTTACTTTTTGTTTCGGTCCACCTATTTTCATCCCAAAACATTTTTGCCACCACTGCTTCCTCTGAAAAATCCCACCTCCCTCATTTCCATGTGGCAAAGCAAGCTGGATCTGGCTGCGCTGGCCCATGCTGCTCTGATCAGCCGGCTGTGACAAAGTGTCTTCTAGAAGCAAACTCCTTTGCTGTGACAGAGTCAGAGACAGTCAAGAAGAGAAAATCTGGCTGCCTCTGCTGCCCCAGGGTTTGCTTCCACGATGTACAGCATCGGGTCACTGGTCTGGGAAAGGGCCCAAGTCCCAGCAGAATGATGTCACTGCTTATTGAGATTAAAAGATAAAAAAAATCATTCCTCAAACTATTTTTTTTCTTTGTCTACCTAATTCTCTTTTACCCTTTTTCATCTATTAATATACCCCATCTAGATACAGCCTGTTCCCATCTTATTAGATTCCCTGGTTTCCTTTTCCCACAGTTCGGGATGGGAGGTGAATAATTTGACTTTACAACACATGCTTCTGCTGTTACAGACCCTCATCCTACAAACACTCGTGGGAACTTGAGTTTCAAGTAAGTATCTGAGGCAAGAATTGAAGCAGAAATCAATACAGTTTCAATGGCAGTCTTTATCCCTCATATTTAGCCTAGAAGAAGCAACGAGGTTAAAGTGATTCTAATTGTAACACACATTTTCTAATAGCTCTGCAACATGTCATCTCGCAGGTTTCCGCAATAAATTAAAAAAAGCTGAGTGACATTTTATAGGGGATTCTTTGGTAACAATACATGGCTGCTCCTTTGAAAACATGACACTTGAGATGCCTCCTTCCGTGATTCTAAGGAACAGCAAATGTCTTATGTTCTAGGATATGAATAAACTATTTGCAGAAATTAAAAAACCCCTAACACTCAGGCAATTAAATAGCTGGATCACTTTCTGAATAGATTTCTGAGGCTGAAATCAGTACTTGAGAAATGGTCCAAAATTCCACGATCGCTCACCAAATGGCTGGGGCTTCAAACATCTGGAATTTAAAACTTTTAACGTCTCTTCTCCATAAATTTTAGCCTCCTCAAGGTCTTTCCGCCACAACTACAACTTTCCTGACATGTTTTAGTGCTTGAGGTTAAAAATCACACTTTACCTCAGCTCTGTCAGGGTCAGATTTGTGGAGGGTAATTCTGTTGGACAAGATATCTTTGAGATTCCTTAAAAATCTGTCACTTGAGGGAAGAAATAAGACTTTTCCACAGTCCCTCTGAAGAAGAAGCTATTCAAGGGAACAAAAAGGGCTGGCTCAGCTTGCAACAGGGGAAAGAAAAAAACGAAGCTAAATTGCCTAAACAGCATCTCAACTCTTTGCAGTATGGCATTGTTTTGCAGCCAGATTAAGTGAGTAGATTAGAGTCCTTGCCAGGGTTAAGACCAGTCACATCAAGATTTGAGCAAAAATTAGTGGGTAAGCCAATTTTCCCAGAAATCTCCAAAGACTAGCTTTAGGAATGATGGTTTTTCCATTCTACTTAGCACTCCACAGCACAGTTTCACAAAGCTTTTCAGTCATTCTAACATCCAGCTTTAATGGGTGGTATTTCCTATTTTGACTGGTACAGAGCTCATCTACACATCTATTAGCGTGTGCAAAAGGTCTTTTGCCACAGCTTGCTTTTCTCTCACCCTCCCCTCACGGGGTTTAATGGGTAGGAGAAACGTCCTCGCTCCCATGTCACAGTCAATATGCCATCTTTTCTTTTTTTCAGCATTTTGTGTGTTTCTCTTGTAAATCTGCAGCCTGCTGAAATTAAAGCAACAAGGTGAACCATTCGCCTCTTAGTTCATGGTTCAAACACCTGAGTTCTTAGTAGGAAAAGAAAAAAAAATTCCCCCAAGGAATAGGATTGCTCTTAATGTAGCTGAGTTCCAAGAAAAACTTGAGGTGTGGTCTTTCTGGAGAGAAACGTTCCAAAATTATTGCCTCTGAGTCTGGTTAGGGTCAAATTAAGAGCTGCCATAAAATACCTTTATGTTTGTGGAGAGATACCCAGAGGCTTGTGCTTCTAGCATGTCTTGCAGATGGCACAAGCCCAGAAATGTCCCTTACGTTCACTGAAACCAACTTTTAAAAAACAAGAAACCCAAAAAGAAAAATCTTGGTAATCGTTTGGCTGTGCGGAGTTTCTTTAAACTCTCCCTTCTCTTTGCTGTGGGGTGGGATGCTCGTGGGCTGCAGCTGTTTGTGCCTTTTGTACTCTTGTGGCCTTCTTATGCTTTCTCGTCTCAGGAGGTGGACTATCCCAAGCAGATGCACACTGTCAAGAAGAATGACAACTCTGTGGCAGAAGACCAACAGCCCTGGGCTGAGGAGCAACAGCCTCGCTGTTTGTTTATTTGGTTCTGGCGTGTCAGTGGAGACGTATCAGATCTTGCTCCTACCCATTGTGTTCCTCCCTGGCCTTGGCCCGGGCGAGAGCATGCATGCATTGCACGTGACGGTCCAAGCCAGGAGGTTTCAGGGAAGTTCCCTGCATGTCTTCTCAACCCAGAGAGATCCTCAGCTGCTTCTGAAGTCCTTGTGAAGTTGTGATGTTAACCTCGATGTCCTGGCCAAATTCCAATGTAAGTAATTACAAACTGCCTATCTTATTTCAGCCTCCTATGTCAACTACATGGAGTGTACTTTGGCTTTGACATTTTTTTCTCCATTTTTCTGTACTAAACACTTGCATAGCACTGCTTTGTGGAATTACCCTTCTTCCACCTGTGATGGCTGTCCAGTTTGTGATGCAAACTTTGCTCCACAAAGAAACGAAGAACCAAGAAGCCTCCCCAAATTCTCACAGTGTATAACGCTACAGTGGAAACATGACTTCTCCACTAGGCATCTGCTTCCTGACGTAGGATGAATGGGACTGGGAAGTTGCCTGCCCTGTTCCAACCATTTTCAGTTGATGGATGGCTCTGTAACGCGATTAACAAAACCCATCATTCAGAGCCCTCCCAAGAGTACGTTACAGCACATTGCTGCCTCCAAATCAGGGACCTGCAAGCAGCCTTCTGCCACCAGATAAAATCTCTGCCCTAACCAATGGTGAATCGCAGTGTTTGTGATGCTCACCAAGTCCCAGGGAGGAAGGGTTATAGGTGCGTAAACCCTTGTTTCTAACAAAGAAACTTTCCACAACTCTTTCTGCTCTGCCAAGCTGACTCTGCCTTCCCTGCCACAAACCAGCCCGTCAATCTTATCACACCCTGATCGTGCAGTGCTCTCAATTCCAGATTTCCCCCAGGTCTTAACATCTTTGACCCCTGGCCAGACAGTACAGGAAACACGCAATAAAAAAGTTACTAGAACCGCTCAGCACAGTAAATGCGGGGACATTTGTGCACCCTGAGAAAAACCACAGGCACAGCTGCTTAAAACCGAGACATTTACTCACCGTCAGATATTTATTATTCCTTTCTTTCAACCTGCTTCCTCAGTGCTGTCTGTTTCGGAAGCAGGAGGAGTGCATTCCAGATTATCCCTGATGCTTAAAATGTGGAAAGACACAAATGGCAAGCTATCTACTCAGAGGTCATGGGTTTTTCTGCACATCTCCGCTGGCCACTTAACCTCTCTGCCTCCCACCCACTCCCAATTTTGTAGCATTTCCATCAAGTTTCTTTAAATATGAGGGGATGCTACTTCAAGCCCATCTCTAGTAAAAAACCCCATCTTTATGTCATTATAGCTGGCGAGGCGGCGGTGGGTGGTGCGGCAGGATTCTGTGATGCTTGGGGATTCAGTATCTCTGCCCCATTGTGACAACCTATACCCAAGTACACCAAAGTCCTTGCCAGGTTTATGCCATCGAAGATCTTGTTTCTATTCCATTCACTTCTACTCAGTTCTTTTTTTCTGACCGATGTGAATCAGATCGCCCGGTGCAGCGTTAGCAGAGCCGGTTGCAGAAAGGATGGATTCCTGCTTCCAGTTTCATCTAGTTTGAAAACTCAGTCTGAGCAAATGAGGTTGCCCAGTTGAACATCCCTAACTCAGGTGTGAAAATAAAATAAATACATGTGCACAAAAGCACAAATAATGAATAAGTAGTTTTCCAGCTAGGGCAGGCAGCTGTAGTCTTTTGGGGAATAAAAGTTTTCCCCTGATTCACCCTGCCTTATTTTGACCCACTGGACCTTGACAGCATAGCATCATTTGAAGATTCTACAGTCAAAATAGGCTGGCTTAATGTCTCCATAGCTTCAGCATCGGAGGGACAAATCTTCCAGCCATGGCCTTTAATGCAATTCCATGTCACTGCTGTGTAAGGCAGTATTCAAAGTAATAAGGGACTGTGTTTCGTTACAGAGGAAATAAGGAGTCTGAATCTTTCCTCTCCCACATCCAGGCCCCCCCACCCCGTCTCCCCATTACGCTGTGGAGGCACTAAAGGCCATACATGTGAAATCTTACACTGAACCTGCTTCCTTTTTCCACCGCCATGTAATTTGCCACATCAATGCAGCTCCCACCCTAGGATCTGGAAATTCTGTATCCCTTTTCAGAGATGGCCCTTTGATTTTTCTTGGACCCGTCTGTGTTTTTAAGCCTTTCTAAGATAGCTGCACAGGAGCAGGAAATTCTGTAGACCCCACTCTGTCTCAGGAAGAGGAGATGGAGCCAAACTCCTATTAGCTCTTCCTTTTCATTTGTGAGGGTTTGGAAGGGAAAAAAAAAAATCATCATCAGGCACATCAGAGTGCCAGGCACAGGCATTTTCATTTAACTTCTTCATTCCTTTTCCCTTTCTTACCGTGTTCAGCACAAAACGATTCCGCACACGGCCCGTGCCCAGGTTGACAGTCGCTGGCAGGCAGGCTGAGGGTACCTCTCTGCAGAGCAGTTTGTGGGAAAGCAGAGCAATCGTCAGTTGGAGGCAAGTTTTCGGCTTCAGTGCGTGAATTGAATACCTGAATCAAATTATTATGTGCAGCTGTGAAAATTGTGATCGTGAAACCCGATTACAATTCCCCCCCTCCCTCCAAAGGTCAGTGACAATATACGAAAGACCTTCCCTTCTCTAATGTAAATATTTCAAGAAACAAAGATGACTTTCTCCATCGGTTTTGCATTTCTCAAGGAAGGAGGCTGGACAGTGCCAGCAGAGTTCAGAGCTCACGGGAGGTCAGGACGGAGACGTGCTGTTCTCTTGGCGATTGGTCACTGATTTTTGGGAACATTTTTTCCCCTCGGCTGTTTGTCCCTCTCACCTCACTAACCATTTCGAGACAACTGGTGCTAACCCCTAAAGGAGAGTGATTTGTTTTGGTTTCTTACAAACAAACTTTTAATTTGACCATGACCGTCTCCACATCCATTTTCCATGCAGTGAAAACCACAGAACTCTCTGCCTTCAGAGATTTTCACTCGCGTGTAAACAAGCACTGTTGTTTCCCTAGACAATGTATGTTGCGTATATATGCACACATATACACAACACGGGGACCTCCTGCTCATCGCTTAGCACCCGTGCACACTTCAGCAGCGTAGTACTGGTTAAACTTTCATGCTCCAGCCAACAACTCATTACAGAGGGTGCAATCTGAACCAGATGGGAGCAGGTCATAACAGTTAAGGTCCCTCACGGTGAGATCCCATCTTAGGTTGCGTCTGAAGTCTTACTTATCCATTTGCTGGAGTTAATGGAACTACTTGTTGGAGTAGAAGTGACTCACACAAGTAAAGTTGTACAGAATTAGTTTTTAAAACACATGTGGATCTGTAAGCTGCACTATATGCAAATGCTTTCCGTGTGCAGAACATCTTGCTGCTGCCGGGCTTTCTGGGCGGTCTTTGCTGACAAACTGTCAGCGTGGTCTTCTGGCCGGGCAGCTCCACTGGGAGACTGGAGACCTAAGTTCAACCTTTTGCATGGCACAGACTTCTTGGGTACCTTAGGGACTGACTAGCAGTCTGTAAAGACAGGAGTGGCAGGTGGAAACACGTAAAGTGTGGTGGGACGGGACCTTCTGGGGGATACTCGGGGATGCATTGTGTGTTGTCCCTGCTCGGAGGGAGGACAAGCTTACTTTGTCCCATCTGTCCCACGGTTCCCATCATCCATGGGAGTGGGAGCTGGTGAAAGTTGTGGGACACAATGTCAACGTAGAGGAAGAGACAAGGCCAGCATGGCATAGCCTGGGTGGTCATCTGCAGGACCGTAATCTGAGGACTCTGACGGTATGCAGATATCAGCCGTGGAGCACACAGGTAGTAAAGCAGCATGATTGAACAGGGAGGAGTGGTACCAGCTCCACTGCCCTCGGGGTTTTCTTGTTACAGGATGAAAGACCCAAAGCTGCTTGTGAGCTTGGGCCTTTGGATTGGCAATTTGCTGGGCTCTCTGCCAAGCCACGAGGCCAGATGTTCCTGACGTCGTTTGAAAACCACTGTCTCAGTCAGTAAACATCACATCAGTCCAAGCTCAAACCTGATTAAAGGAAACTTTGGATTTTCCACTTAATGAAGAAGGGGTGAAAGGTAGGAATGTACAAGAGATTGCTCTTAGCCAAGAATGAATCAAGAAAGTCAGTGTCTTTATTTGACTGACTACAACTACTGTGTAACTTCAGACTTGGTGCAACTTCAGAGTAACGTGGTCACTGACTAGTCTAAAAAATGTTGGGCTTCAGTCAGAGGAACCTCCCCGAGTTCATCTGGTTCCTGAGGCTTATAAATACTCACATTTCTTAAGTTAAGAAACCTGGGCTGGAAAATTGCACCAGAACAAGCTGTCTGTGGGAAATTCCTGCTCCTTATTGTTTCCATTCCTGATGCTACAAAGATAACTGCTGTCTTCATTGTGATGCGACATCTACTTGAGTCCAAACACGTGCCAAAGAAAGGTGTCCAAGTATTTTAGAATGACAGAAAGATTAACTGCTGCTTCTCTTCTGAAAACCTAAAAAAATTTGTAGGCAGTTCTTGTTGGGTTTTCCCCTCTCCAACTCTTCATCCTCTGCCTGTATAAGAATGATAGGGGTTGGACATCCTTTCATGACAGTGTTGTTTTGAGATGATGTTGTTGAGGTGGGGTTCAAATGGTGGCTTTTCTCCCATTCTTATACAAAGCCTTCTGAAGATGCTGCCTGAAAGGACATGCACGTGTGTGTATTTGTGAAACGCTCCCAGCAGCAGTAAATGAGAGTGTTTGTTTCCAAATAGTACACATTCAAGCTAATCTGAGCCCCTTTCTGCAATGATATGGCAAATTTTAAGTTCCTAAAGGATACTTCTTGTGTTGTTTTAAAGTGTATTTACAAATATATCCTAGACTTGGCAACCTCTATTTCTGAAAGACCATCAAGAGAGCTTTCCAGCTGTTTACTGGGATGACAGCAAGTGGAAGGGAAGTAGATTGTTAATATTACACCAACTGTCTGGATGGACTTGCTGTGTGATAAGATGTAGGGCTTGGATGCAGATTTGTGGTAACTGATCCCAGAGTTTGAATTGGGTCCAGCATGTCCAGCAAATTTAATACATCTCACCCCCAGAGGTCTTCAGAAATGGCTAGGAGAAGGGAAGCTTACATGTCAGCCCAACATTGCTGTCCTGCCTACCCTCCTGGCAGTGCCTTGCCTTTTTGATTTCGTTAGAAGTTAAACTTAAAAATGGAAATGTTTTTGTTCAGTACAAACTGCCATGAATACAAAACAAAACCAGAGTATTTGAATTTTCACGTGTGCTCAGCCCAGCTTGCATACTCAGATGAGATTTCAATTTGCGCATTCTTGGTGACATACTGGACAACAGTTGTTTGATGACAGGTTGGATCATATCGAAATATGGGCAAAGCAAGGAAGCGAGGAGCTGGAAAGGGCATTGCTTCCATTTGCTTTATGGTCAGCTGAACTATCAACCCCTCTCTCCTGATCTTCCCTTAGCTATGAGCAATGACAAGATGATTAACTGGCTTTCCATGCACGTCTCAGGTGCAAAGGGGAATGGCTTCAACCACCTGAGTACATTCATGTGTGGTATAAACTGGGAGGGGAACTCTCCCATGGGAGGACTGAGAGAGGTGGAGAAAAGGAGAAGTATTGTTGCTTACTTGTGCAGGGGCTCAGAAGTCATTCCAGGAGCTGAGGAGCCCTATGCAAAGCACTCATCATTTTCCACCAAGCTGCTGTGGGTAAGGAGAGGCTGCTGGGATGTGAAAGGAAGGCAGATCATGGAGTCCTGCCCATCTCATTGTACAGGAGATACAGTCTTGAAGCCTCTGGTGCAGAGCCTCAGTGATACACCTCAAGCTGTGCCAGTTGAGGATGTGGCTATCAGCTGGAAGGGTGTTTGCTGAGATAACTGGGAGAGCAGCTGCACCTTGACCTTGCACAGACCAGGCTGTGGAGCATCTCCTGTGGTGCTGAAGTTGATTTAAGAAGCTCCCATCTGAATGTTTATTTACTTGGCTGTGCTGCAAAGGGAGCTCTGGAATCATCCAGGCCAAGAAAAGCTCCCAGAAATATCTCTTTTACACTCAGATCATCTCACCGATATTTCTACGCCAGTGATCCCACTAAGAAAAATGTGTGTGGTACCGCACCTGTAGGCAGGTACCAAATTCGTTTGGTAATTGCTCCACTGAAAAGTGTTTGAGCTGGGAAGAAAGAGGCTGAGGATTACAGCTGTTTAGGTTTTATTTCATTATAGAGGTAGATCATTGTATAGGTTTGTGCTAGAAATGGATCCTCAACAGGTTGACTTGGTGGAAGGCAGGGAAAATGGAGCAGCGACAGCATGGCAAGGGCTCAAGAAAAGCAGGCAGATGGGCTTGTCCTCATCACCAGGGAAATCCCAATATCCAACTGCAGGTTGTGTGAGAAAGAGCAGCCAAAATCACATCTGAACATGGATTTAATGCATTAAAAAATGTCAGCAATTTCCAACCATTTTCAAGGTTGGAAAGACGGCCAAGTGCATGTGACTGTGTGCGCAACCGTGCAGGCTGGGTTAGTTTTTATGGGGAAAAATCCATTATCTTGTTATTTTTACTCTTTTTGTAATTTTCTTCCCTTGGAGGGAAACTCCTCCAGCACAAGAAGCGCAGAAATGGAGATATTAGCTAAATTACTGAGTAAAAAAGTGATGGGTTGGTAACTTTATCAAATCTCATGGAAGCCGTAAGCAATTCCAGGGCAAGAATTCACATCCCTAATGTCAGACAGCCCGGTGTGATGTGTGAGCCCGTGCCGACATGTATTAACTGCTTTAACAGTAGAGCATGGATATAATTTATCTCACTTTCTATTTTACTGCATGCAAGGCGAAAAACATTCTGGGCCCTAAATGAAGTGGTAAAGCAGATGAGATCTGATCAACTACTTGGTGAGAGTTAAAAATGACTGTAGGAACATTCAGAGGCATTCAACAAACCGTTAAATGCTTTTGTTCCTGGCAGCCCGTAAAGGCCAACCCCAGAGTAGAGAAGTAATTTATTGAACTACTTTGTCCTCCACATGCACATGTGTGATGTAAACAGAGATAATAAACAGCAGCTGGGGATCCCTTTTTCATGCAAAAGGGAACTTGTTTGAAATTTTTCTTGCTCCCAACTGTAAAAATGTTTACTTTTTTAAGGCTAGGACAATAGCCTTCGTATCGCAAAACAACGTTAATCATCCTGAGTGACGGCACTGAGACAGAGAGATGAAAAAAGGGTGGAAGCTTGAGCCATTTGTGATGGTTTAAAGCAATGACTGGAAATCAGACAATGTCAGTTCGGTTTACTACACGTTTTTATGTAAGTAGTCAACGCCGCTATTAACAGCTGGACTTCAAAGTTCAGATGGAGCAGGAGTCTTGAGGTCTGCGCAATGTTACTTTATTCCCCCTCCCCGTCCCTGTAGTCATTAACAAGAGTTGGTTTACATGAACATCAAGTGCTGATAAGGATGTCTGAGTATTGACACAGAAATTGCTCGGTAAAGAGAGCAATTTATAGGAAAGCCAAGTGTAAGGCATTAGTCATGCACTATTAGGGGACAGCTAAGTTTTACAGAAGGATCTTTTGAACTCAATTGGACTTGAACTTAATAAAAGCAAATTCCAAAGGAGAGGTTTGCTTTATGTTGGCCAAACATATTAAAACAATATTGCTCTGAAGGTAATAATAGCGATTCAATTAACCTAATTCTACCTTCGTTGGAGATACAATTATTCTGAACAATCAGAACTTAACTGCAAGCTTATAACTATTAAAGAAGGTTGAAGGTTGAAAAAGGGTTATTTTACCTGCTGATAAAGGAAAAACCGCACAGGACTGCTGCTACTGCAGCAAAATTATTGCAGTGTAATAGTATTTATAATTTAAATGAATAGAATAGAAATAATAACAGAAATAACATAAAAATAGAAATTATGTAATAATAAAAATTTTTTTTGTATTTAATTGGCATCTTAAGGCAGAGAAGCTCATCCCAGGACCTGTGTCTCATTGACACTGCCTGATTTCCATGGTGTCGGAAATCCCGTGGAAAATTTATTTTAAAATTATCTTCTACAGGGAAAAAGCCAACATCGAATTAAAGTCGTGTTCATTATTGAGATTTAAAACAAGCTTAAGTACTTTTCACAGAACACACTATTAACTCGTAGAACTCATTGCCACAGGATTTTATGGAGACCAGAAGAGAAAAATTAATTTAGAACTAAGAAAAAATATCCATCAATGACTATTAACGTCCAGATACAAACTCCAGAGCAGGAAACCCCATACCTGCTGACTGCCAGGAGTTGAGAAAGTCCAGAAGGGAAAGATCATTTAATATATCCTGCCCATTACGATTTTTTTTCTGAAGGTATGTTTTGATGCCTTGTAGGACTGGGGTGGCAGAACAGAGGGACATTTATTCTGACCTCGAAAAACAGGTTGAAATTTTCTATCGCTCGATGAGCATTGGATTTGCCTCCTCCAGGCTGTGAAAAACAAGTGTGGAGTTTGTACGTTAAACAAGTGCCAGGAGGCTTCCCAGCATCCTGCACTGCAGGCTGGACCAGTTTCTGTGATGACATTTGTTCATGCAAACAGCAAAACCAACAGTGAGGGCTTTAAAAAGAGGGGGAAAAAAAAAATCTTGGGTCCAAGCATGGACGTGGGTGAATTCTGGTACGTGGGGGACCTGAGGTTGGGTACCACGGTGCTGGGGTGGGGCTCGCTGGATGCTGCTCTGTGCGGACGGACCCAGGGAGCGCTGCTGGCCGTGCTGCACGTCCCTGAGGTGCACTCGCACACGCAAGCTTGGATTTTCAGTGTGACAGCACCTGTTAATTGTCCAGTTAGGTATTACCTATTAAACATTTACTGCCTATTTCCTGTACATGTCTGGTGAGGCTAGCAGGAAATTTAGAACAAATTAAGCGGCAGCTGTAATCCCTCACACTTCCAACAGCCCCCGATAATATAAAATATTAGAAATTGATGTCACGAGCAGCAGACACTTCTAAGGCAGCAAACTTCCATGGTGTCCCCAGCCTGGCCAGCCCAGGAGGTTAAATTACTCAGCTGGTATCTCTCCGCTTACGCTCCCTGTCTCTCCACCCACACTTTTGGTATGTTTGATGGGGCTCTTTCATCCCCCCCCACTGTTCCCACACAATTTCACATGTGGTCTGAGTGGGGCACTTCCTGCCGTTAAAAAAAGCAAAACCAAGACCCCTGCAGAAACAGCCTGCATGCAGAACACCCAAGTTGACAGAGTGTGAGAGAGAAGGACTAATCCATACCAGATGAGCAACAGCAATAGCCCTACCGAGCCAGGCCAAACACAGAGCAGAAGACAGAACACTCCTTTTCTTCCCCACACNATTCCAAGGAGCATGCCCCTAACTTTAAACCGATATTGTTTGGGTTAAGTTGCCTACCATGCAATGTTCTTTCTTCACTTTCAAAATAAACCGTAGGAAGCATTAATGCAAATACTATATAAACACACATTCATTCCTACATTTTAAAATCTGCCCCAGCGCCCAGGCCTTAGTTGCTGTTTAATTTGATGCGAGAACCAGATGTATCTTGAAATTGCAGATCTTCACAACCTTCTTACATGTAAACAGGAGGAAATCTGATCCGTATCTGAGACAGAGACCTCCAGAAAGCAGGCTATCGAACCCCACCGCTTGTCCCTGGCTCTTGGATGTGCTTATCATCGGGCATATTTCATTCCATCCTGACTTCGAGTTACCAGATGGAAGAAAGGAAGTGCACCAGAGTCAGATTTTTTTTTGGACAAAGCTTAGTAAGAGCTTTTTTCCCTGACAGTAGTTAATTAGTTGGGACCTGTTAAATACTCTCTTTTTTTAAAAAAAATCAGAGAAAGAGAATTATAAGTTAACCCATGTTTCCAGTAAAAGAAGGGAAAAGGAGCAATCTGAAATTTAAACTAGTTGTGATGTTTTCTTTAAATAATATTAAACAACCTTTGAATAAATACAAAGACATAAAACTAATATATTTATTAACTGATATAATTATGGTTATTCTGATATCAGTTTAATCTTTCAACTGTCTTTCTAAAGAGCATTGCTCAGCCTAAAGTCATTTTTGGTTTGTTGAAAACAAATCTCCTGGTGTTGTCAAAACATTCTGGTTTTTAAAAATCAACTTTTTACTTAGAATCTTCAAACTGGACCTTTTTTTGCAGTCCCAAAGTGTCATATTTTGGATATAAGACCTTATGACAAAAATTCACAAGTGCAGTGGAAAGTGATTATTGACAATTTTGGGAGAAAAGGTATTTTTTAATTGAAAGAAACCTCTTGAAAGCATTCCTCCACCATATATTCCCATAATATGTTATAAATAAAATGCTTAGCTGGGCATTTGAAAATGTAGTTATTCACTTGCAGATTGAGGTGTATTTTCAGAACTGTTCCTTCCCACAGGCACAACAAACGAGCTGTCGCATCCCTCCTGGGTGCTGGTGCCCTGGGCCCTTGGGCACCCGGTGCTCCCCGGGACCTCAGAGGAGCATCTCACTGTCTCACTTGGACCCCACTGCAGTTATAAAGGAGCTTCTAAGCAACAATGTGGACCTCCATGTGATCTTTTCCTTTTTGAAGCCCCCATGTAAAGTAAAATCGGGTCTCTCCGTACTAAGCCACAGTGTGGAGTTACATCACTTTCCTGTATTGAGCCTTGAAGGAAAAACCTGACCTGCTTTGAAGGAAACGAGCCCCTGTTTTCTGTAGTGGCTCAGGACTTCACCTCCCTCTTGGGCAAAATCCCAGCCTCCAGACGAGGCACTTATTATCTCTACATCCCTCAAAGGTCCTCACTTCTCCAGGGCTGAATCTACTCTGATTACTCTTGAATATGCCAAAAATGATGCATTCCCGCCGTCGCCAGAAGGAGCTAAATAAAGCTCATTGGGTCACACATCCACTTCCATAAGAAGTGCCTGAATATATATTTACACAATACTACACCCGATGACAGCTCCAGAGCTATTACACTCTAACAAGCAAACCGTTCACGTTAAAGCTCCGCTTCACTATACATTTGTCACAACAGATACAGTAACAATCCAAAATCCGCTTTCCCTTTCACATCCCTTTTGTGCTTATGGCCAAAAGGAATATGAAAATTCCCCAAAGGAAGATCAGAAGCAAAGGGAAACAGCATTAATCATGTCTAATGATGCCTGGGAGATGATGTCAGCGTGCTCTCCCCTCCCTGCTCCCCGCCACTTGACGAGGACAGGGATACACAAATAAAGCTCTTCATTGCTGTTGTAGCAACGTTCATGGCAGAGCAGCAACTTATTTGCTGTTCTTGCTGTCTCAGTGCTGGCATCTCGTGAATTCTCAGAGCAACACTGCGTCACCTCTCCTTTCCTGCATATGGACCCTTCCTCCCTCCTTTGGACTTCCCTTGGATGGGGGAATGTCATGCCCATCCATGGGGACCACAGCTCCAGGAATGCCTGCTCAGCCTGCTCGTACACCCATCAAAGTCGTGTCCATTGAACAGAAGGGGTTAACAAGGTTTGCCCAAACCCAGGTGGCCTCTTGGGGTGACTCAGTCATCCAGTTAAGGCTCATCCAGGACTTGGAGGTGAGGGGAACAGCTGAGACAGGGAGATTAAACAGATGAATTGGAGAAGATGGGACAGGCCTCTCTGTGAGGGAAAAAAATAGATCTTTATTAATTTTGGTTTTATACCCACAGAAAAACAGCGTGATTCTTTTTTTTTTTTTGCCATCACCACCATGGCATAGAATCATAGAATCACAGAAAGGTTTGGGTTGGAAGGGACCTAAAAGCCCACCCAGTCCCACCCCCTGCCATGGGCAGGGACACCCCCACCAGCCCAGGCTGCCCAAAGCCCCATCCAACCTGGCCTTGGGCACTGCCAGGGAGCCAGGGGCAGCCACAGCTTCTGGGGGCACCCTGTGCCAGGGCCTCAGCACCCTCCCAGGGAAGGATTTCTGACTCAGAGCTCATCTCAATCTCCCCTCTTTTAGTTTAAACCCATTCCCCCTTGTCCTGTCACTGCACTCCCTGATAAACAGCCCCTCGTCAGCTTTCCTGCAGGCCCCCTAGGAGTCAAACTCTCGATGCTGAAGCACTGCTTCAAGAAATGTTGTGTTAAAAAGTATAGGTACGCAGACATTTGCTTAATATTACTTCCCTGCATAAACCCTCACAGTAGCTGCCCCAGAGAAAGTGCCGTGGTTTGAGAGGAAGGGGAGACAGTCCTATACCTACTCCATACACATTTATCTACATGAGGGAAAAGCCAGAAAATCTCAGTGGTTCCTGGTCCTAGGAATAGCATCCTACAAGTAACGATGGCCACTAAGCTGAAATCTCCAGATAGGCATTATCACTGAAGTTTTTCCACTTGGTATGAAGAGGACTTGCTTCTTTATCTTCTCTTTTTCACCTCCTTTTTTTTTTTCCCCCACCAAAGGCAGGCATGTTTTTGCTCCTGAAAGCCCTGAACACACACGTGTGGTCACTGGTGTGCTTCAGTATGCGATTCACCAAAACGTGAGATATACGTAAGGTGAAATCTTTCACTGTAGATTTCGATGTCTGAAGGTGCAAATTTTGAGATTATTAAAGGGTATAAATTGCTGAGCAGATTTCTACCCTGAAACTTGGGCACTAAAAAACTAGCCAGCTCAATATTACATATGTGCATACATACCTTGGGTCCCACTACTCTTACCATTGTTTATTGTGCTATCCTACTTTTATGTAAAGAAGGAAAAAGTTCACTGGCAGTTGCTCTTTCCTATGAACAAAACCCCTATTCTACATTTTTAAAGCCTGCAGCTGAATAAACGAGAGAACCTGGCCTTTCTTTACAGGCAGGGGCCGTCAATATTATATGATGCTGGAGAAACACAGGGAGAAGTGAGGCAAGGAATGAAACACCAAGATTTTCTGTTTCAAATACCAAATGTCTGAAGCCAGTGTTAGGCTGTGCCAACACACTGAGGAATGAGTGCAATGTGAAACACGATCTCCGAAAGACGCTGGAAGACATAGAGGCTGGATTCTCAGTGTTGCTATTAAAAGCCCATTTGAAACTCTGGGTTCTCCTTTGGGAGGATAACAAGCAAAAAAGAGTTTGCTGGTAAAGATTATATTTAATTCCATGTTCGGGATGCCTGGGCAGAATATCAGGACCAACAATATATTCTCAGTGTTTCTCTCTTGTTGGGCTTTCTGCAAGATTTTGTTGTTGTTGTTATTGGTTTCTTGGGGCAGGGGGTTGCCTTTCTCCCTTGGGTGCATGAATGGCCGAAACGTCATTAGTTGCAATAATTAATCTTTGCTTCTGTGCAGTTTTGAGAAGCAGTGGCTTTGTTGAATAACCTTCTATTTAAATGTAAGCCAGATGCCGTTCTCGTAGCCATCACAAACACAAACTATTAGTTTTAGTTCAGGTCACGGCCAGTTTAGTTATTTGAACTTCTCTAAATGGTTGTGCCTCCCAGCTCTCTGGCTCGGCGAGGCTGGGGCACCGAGTCTAAATAAGGCAGAAGATGATAATTTTTTAAACTGAACTTTGAAGCCAGCAGAGAGCCATCTTACTAAGACCTAGCAAAAGAGTTAAAATTTTCAATTCAAGTTTACCAAGATATTCACCTTCTTTTTTTAAGCAGCACATTTGCATCCACAGTCAGGTGGAGCCGTTCTTTGTGTTACAAATGTTCCTTCTGAAGGCAGGAGAACATTTTTTGGGAGCTGACTTGATCCACATGAGTGAAGCCCACCCAGCTGAGGGCCTTAGGTGCATTTACACTCATATATTGCATAAACACTGTTTATAATCCTTCTTACAGCTCCATACGTGATATGCACATACCTGACTCTAATTAATAAAAACATTTGCTGGTCAAAGACCTGCCCCAGCAGCTCTGGGTGGAGCTTGGTTTGTGGGGTGAAGACAGCCAGTGTCTGCCGTTCCTCTGAGACCTTCAATGAGAAGAAAACTTAGTCGGCAAAGAGCATCACCAGACAGGCGGTGGGTGATTCTTGCAGGACAATTGCTGTGCGGATGAGATGCTCTCTGTGGTGGTGGTATCCACAAAAAGTTCAAGGTCCACTGGGCTGTATCTGAGCACAACAACCCAGATTTCATGAAACAGATGCCTGGTGTCCGGAACTCTATCCACAAGCCTTTCTCTCTGTATCTGGATATTGTCATCTAAGGAATGACGTGAAGAAACTTCTTCCTTGCATTTTGCCAATACAGGCTTGCAGCGAAGCAGCATGCGCAGAGGATCTGGCTCGGGAATCGAGAGAGCTCAAAGCATGTACAGTATTTTCCAATCTCCTGCTGGGTTCCATGTAACGCAAACAGAGTTTAACTTTTTAACTCGATCATTAAAAGTGTTGGCAAGAAGGTGTCGGTCATGTCACTGAGCTGGTTGCTGCATCACTGTAATTGCTATTAATCAATAGCATCTTGGAGCTGTTTTGCTCAGCTAACAGGTTCCAAATGGTTTGGAGCTGCAGTGAAAACAAGATTTTCTTTTTCTCTTCTTTTCGCACTTTATACTGCACATTAAAAATCTGCTTTCTGTGTCCTCATATCAGATAATCTGGGTATAATTAATGCCTGAGAACATTTGTCCCCTGCCTTACTTTGACAAGAAGGAAGTGTGATATTCAGATTGTTTCTGTTATTAGAATAAAAAAGAAAATATATTAAATTTTAAAGTCAATAATTGGTGGAGTAGTAG
Source organism: Psophia crepitans (assembly GCA_013399095.1). Classification (NCBI taxonomy): domain Eukaryota; kingdom Metazoa; phylum Chordata; class Aves; order Gruiformes; family Psophiidae; genus Psophia; species Psophia crepitans. Next base: position 482,579 of record VWZZ01000600.1, read on the forward strand.
CTGTAAGGGTGTCAAATTCTGTGAAGGATGGGAAGAAAAGGAAGCTCAGGGACTTTGTCCCAAAAGCAGATCAAAATCCAAGTGATCAAACGGTAACTTAACTACTGTAACCCATTATTGAGACGAAGTGATTTCATCCTTTCTGTCCCCTGAAACAAGACTCCCAGCTACTGAATGGTGAGGAACAGATGGAGGGGTGTCAAGAATGATAAAAAGTTCCCGAGTATGAATGTAACAAATAGGTTAACAGAAAGGAATGGCGCCGTGCATATCATAAAACCTTGCCAGGCTTCTCATGTTCAGATAAATCTTGATTTTGTAATGGGATAACAGCAGAGCCCCTTGCTTTGGGTTTCACAAGTGATTAGATCATTGATGTATGAGCCACGGGATAGGGGAAGGGAGAAAGGGACATCACCGGGAGGCCTTAAATGACCTCTGCTAGCTGCACTTTGACACGGTGAGAAAAGCCCAGCTAGATGGTGCAGGATCATTATTATTTCTTTTTTAATTTTGTGGTGGCCTCATTCCAAAATGAGTTTAACTGGAAACAAACTTGCTGGAGCCTTTGCAAAGAGAACGGATCAAGGGCCTGGAGGAGTGAAGAGCCCATCAGGAGAGTGGAGCAGCAACCTTCAATTGTTTATTTTCCCCAAAACTATGCTGTCCACCTCCAGGCATGTCAGCGTGAGGGAAGGACTTTGGCAGACCCTGGGAGCTGTCTGCAGAAGGCTTAGGAGAGATGCAAAACGTCCTCCAGCAGTGTGGTTGAACCCCAAAATGATTTCCCTATAATTCCTGAGAGGGAAAACCAGAATTTTCCCGCTTCATTGGGACTGGGAGCACCATCCTGAGTTCAGCATACCATTCATTCATTTTTGCATCCCACTTTCATCCCCAGGTTTTTTTCATTGCATTGCAAGAGTGAAGCTTTTTCTCAAAAACGTCTCTCGAGACAGTGATGTATAAACAAGTGAGAAAAACATTAAGCTTCATTTTGGGCAAGGCACCCACCTATTCATCTTTCTTCGCGCTGTTCCTTTTAACGCTGAAAATACCCCTGAGCTCTTGAAATCCTCAAGGTATATTGGCAACGCAGAGGTCAGTAACTTGATCTCAGCGCTAAAAAGACACTAACAGTTCTTGAGGGTAAAGGAAAGCTCGTTAATGATTTTAGCAGATGAACCAGAGGAGGGGGGAGGGTCAGCTGGTAAATCCCATACTACCCTACAAAAGATAACCTTTGACTTCTCCTGACTCTCTGAACTGCACTGCCAGCAAAACCCCGAGTCCTTGTGGGACCAATAAATCCTTGGGTGTTCATATCAGAGATCCTATATCCCGGCTGTAAAACCTGAGAATCGCAACACAGCCCAGTAGTTAAAAGTAATCGCCGATAAACCCGCTGGGCTTCGTTTACCAGCGGGCTGGGATGAGGCACTGAACTCCTTTCCTTCAGAGAGGAAAAAATCCATTTCTGTGCTGGAATTGCAAAATAACGAAAACAACACATCCGTAGGCCAAAGCGCTGCCCTCAGATATGTGCCGGCAACTTGTGGAGAAGTCAACGAGCATCAGGAGTGTTGATCTGAGGGCGGGATTTGGCACCGAGCCCCCTCGCTCCATTTATTCAGGCATGGAGCATGCTGCTGAAGGCAACCAGCCCCAGCCATGCCCAAGCGTCCCTCAGAAATGGATTCTATCGAAAGGAAAATAAAGACTTGAAGAGAGCGGTGTTTGGGTTTGGAAAATCAAAGATACTGCTATTTTTATTTTGAGGAGCAGGCAGCATCCGCAGGGAGTATGGGATGTTGCCATTTGGAAATTTGTGTTTAAAATGTGTTTCCCTTCCCAGAATGAAGCCGTGATGTGATGCAACTATTCCGACCAGCGAGCTTGGCTTTCACGCCAATAGCACAAGCATTCTACTGTAGGATGGTGAAAATTCCTCAGTCTCCAGTCAGCTTTTGCCCAGGGCTGAAAACCAGTCTGAGACAGAGACCTACCGCTTAGTCCTGGTTGGTCCCCTCCCAGTCTGCCCATGACTGTGAGGGCTGAACCGCTCTGTCTTAGATGGCCTCTCCGTAAAAGAAACCTAATAATCACCTCCCTTTCTAAGCTGCAAACCTCCGTTCTCTTCAGTTCGGTGGACAATGTGCAGAAAAAATGCATGGCCATTTCCATGTTCATGTCTGCAGTGAACATGTGGTCCATGACCGCTGTCCAGATGTGCCCAGAGGAGCAGGGAATACAGAATCAAACCCTAACTGTTTTCAAGATGGAGCTCAATGAGACTGATGTGGTAAGCTTTGATAGCAGGCAGTTAGACTTAGCAATGAGGAGGTCTCTTCAGCCTTTTGTCTTCTGCTCACATTTGGGTTTTTACACTCATTTAATTGGATTGAAAACACACACACACACAAACCCAGTCATGTACATGGAAGAGAGATAGTGTGAGGGATCTTGCAGGTTATAGTGCATGATTTAGCCAAGAGTTCCTCTCCTTCCTTATTTAAATACATTAACATAACAGTGAAATAATTACTGCTGGGGAGAACAGTCCTATTCACTTCATAGCTCTTTTATTTCACCTTTTCCACAGAATGATACACCTATTCTACTCAAACTATTTGTTTTAAACACATGAGAAGATTAACAGTACAAAAAAAAGTTAATCTGTTGGGCAAAGGAAAATCAGAGGTAATCAGTGGTAATTTTAAAAGTCGTAGTTGTTTCATATCTTAATGTCTTTTTTCACAGTGACTCTGTCCTGGTAAAACGGCTTGGTTGCACCAAATTAACATTTCCAGATCACCAGTGGCACTGCTTGTGAAACAGGGAAAACTAAAAAAATCGTTCATTTTTGTGCTGTTCAGTAATGATGGCAATGATGAATCCTGTTTTATATCATACAAATATGTCAGATTCTTGTCCAACTAATATTTTCCAGTCATTTTTCTTTCCATTTCCCTGACGATCATCAACGTACGAACTAAAATGAAATGAAGACATTATAGAAGAAAGTCAGTATTAAGATCAAGGGTCGTGAGTATTTTCTCTTGCCCTGAACCTGAAAGGAAATCTTCCATAAAGAAGTTTTTCCTGAAAGGCCAGTGGGAAGCTAACAGCAGCATTAAGATGGAAGATAGGACACCTATAAAAAGTTATGTTTCAAAAGAAGGATGTGGGAAGAAAGGGAAGTAGGGAAGGAAATGGTATTTTAAACCATATTAAAGTAAGAAGCAGGTTTCCTAATTCTGAAAGCCTTAATTAGTCCCCTTTTAAAACTTCAGCAAAATGGATAAATCCCAAAACATTGCATTAAATTTGCCGCAGTTCCTGCCCTTCTGTTTGTGTGGGTAGGAGTTTCACAAAAGACCTCAGTAATAATAATCATAAAACAAGGACAGCAGCCACACAGTGAACAACCCATCAGTAATAAACCGGAGCATGTAGCTTAGAGCAACACTCCAATAACAAATTAGTTAGTGTGTGCGGCCCAGCGCCGAAGGACAACCCAACAATAACAAACCAGTGTGTGCAACCCAAAGCACTCTAGAGAAACCCAACAATAACAAACCAGTTTGCATGCCTGATGGGAGAAAAGAAATTCCGCAAGGAAACAGGTTTCAGTCTGAATTTTCCAAGGGGTTATTATTATTAATAACAGAGAGTTAAACTATTAATGTTTAAATTAAGAATAATACCTTCTGGAGCCCAATCCTGCTCCCATTGACTTTAATGGGACTAGGAATGGACCCAAAGTACCCTTAAGGGATTTAGCCAGCCAGGAGAACAAACTTTTACCTGTAACTAATGAGCCCACCATGGCAAATGGAAATTTTGTTCATCTCCGCTGGATAATGTGAGCTGGTCTTTATGGGGAAATGGAAACTGTTTAAGTCCTGGCACCAGAACTGGGCTTGTGGTGACCTGCTCTCAGATGCTACTGGGCTGGATCGGGGTTAGATCACCTAAAGCGAGGATGCCTTTTCAGCTCACTGTTTTCCTACTATGATGAAATTCCCAGACGGGTCTTCAGATGGAATAAAAGGAGGCCAGATCCTCTACGCAGCCGGCATAAATCATGCCTTATTGCATGGACCCCCTTCCAGCATTCCTTCACGAACACACACACACCCCATTATATACATTATGGTGCAAATATATTATGGTTACATTTTCAAATCCAAATCCATCATCTGGGCCTCCCTCTGCAGAAACCCTCTGTGTCAAAGCTAGCTCCCCCATATCCCACTGAGCAGTATCTGACTCCTGAGGTCCTGAGCACAGCAATGAAAGCTCAGACCCAGCCAGCCTCCTCGAACCTCACAGCTTGAGCTCATCTCTGATACAGTTTATACCTCCCAGATGCAAGCCAACTGAAACAGCAGACATCTATCAGAGATGATCCTTAGGGGAAGGCATGGTTAACTGGAGATAGGGTGCTAAGCAGCCTGAAATATGTTCTTTCATAATTGAGGATGTTAGCCATTCCTTGCTGTCTTTTCTTTGTGAAAATAAGAAGACCAACTCCATCTTTTCTCCCAGAAGCGTGTCTCAAACACAACCCCAGTTGCCAGCCTGGGATTCATGGGGAAGAGGCTGGATGGAGCCACACAGAGACGCAGGAGCAGAATCCAACATCCCATGACTGGGCTCCATCCAACACGGCCATTCTCTTGTCTTGGCATCTTCTGATCCAGGGAGCTGGGAAAGAACCTTCATAAAGGGGACATACTGCTGATGAGGAAGGCGGGGAGACATCTGAATTAGTAAGGCAAGGCAAATACTATAGAACTTATGTGAGAGCTTTCTTTTTCCTCTTGAAAGACATAATCCATAATGTTATAAACTGTGGTTTGGCTCCCATGTTCATTTTGCCCAGTGGTTACTGCAGAGTGAGTCTGGATTCGGACCACTTTAACTGGAACCCAAATACAGCTGAAGGTGTTTAGAAATTACTTTCAATCTCCAACACTCCAGAGACCCGGCTGGGAATGTAGCAAATAGATCAAGGAAATTAAAAGGAACATTAGGGTCACTACTGGAGGTCAGGCGAGAAAAAGAAGAGTTGACCCTGATTAATCAGAAACACGATGCTGCTGAGAAGAGAAAAAATATTTTGGGGTTTAGACTCCTGGCAAACAACAGCAAAATACCAACAACTGCCGTTGGCTGGATTTTTTCCTTCCAACCAAACCAGAGGAAATTCCTGAACTGACAATGAACAGGAACAATGAGTGAGTCAGTACCCTCAATGCCAGAAATTCTCTGGATTTCCTAGCCAGACTGATGTCTTTGGAAGGTCATAGTGATACAGAGATACATTTCTGTAAAACTTGGGGGTTGAAGATAAGCCAAGCTAAGATGCAGATAGCGAATGCAGAAATATTCCAGCTACCCATAAAACATCATATCTTTGGAGAGAGGGAAGACCCACTTTCTCCCTCAACCTTTCCTAAATTGTTTGCTCATTTATAGCATTATGTTGCTATTAGTTTTATCTGAAAGGTGCTCAGATGTTGTCTCTGATGATGACCCTGAAAACCACCTAAAAAGAGCTGTGGGAGGATAATGCTAAGAAGTCCTGATTATTAGTACTTTTAATCTGTCTAGTCTGATTCCAAGAAGATTTCTTTTTCATTTTATAAAATGGGTTCCTGGCGATACCTGACACCGAAGACCTGTAAGAGCCAGAAGTAATGTTAATATTGTTGGGTTTTGGAGTGCTTCTGCCTTGCTGTGCTATGTCCTGGCTTTATTCATGCTTACCTCTAATACTCATCAGCACCATTGCGGATACAGGGTCAGGGTGTAGGCATGTTCTCAAAACCAGACCAAATACAATCACATATAAAATAAGTCTAATCAGTATAATTGGCAGCAGGGGTTCAAAATTCAGCCTGCTAGCAGCTCCTGTTGATTTTGGGCAGATCAGTCGACCTGCTGCACCTAAGGATGGCCAGATACCCGATGACATACTGACACCAGCTCATTAAGTGCTCCGTAAGTGATGTAAGCCCAGGAAGTCAGGCAGAAGTGGGCAGCCGGAGGAGAATGTGATCTTTAAATCCTAATGGGAGTCTGTCCTCTGGGCAAAAAGTTGTTATTTTTACCATATGTTACTCATCTGTTTAGTTGCTATTAATTTAAATAGAAAACTGTGAACATCATCTGTGGGACTTTTTTTTCCCCTGGTAGCTGTAAAGTCCCTAAAACCCCAGTTCCCAGTCCCGATCTCACACTGTTAATGCCATTACTAAACACACACACGATAGAGGCTCTGAAGATATCCAGACACACAAAGCAGATACACTACGTGATATTATTACTGGCATGCTACGGATCTTATTACTTTGAGCAAGTATCAATGGAGAAGTGACCTCCTTGCAATGCGAACATAACCAGAAACCACAGCCCCCAGGCCCTTTTTCAGACTGAAATTTCCTAATCTCACACTACTGTACCAAACACACAAATATGCAACAATGGATGGAAAGAAAATAAGGCTTCTCCGTATGAGCGTCGGATTGGAAAGGAATGGCTGGAAAACCTAAATTGTAGTACAAGAACATTCCAGCTTGGGGATCTGATGACACTGGAGCTGAGCTCTGCTCCTGCGGTTTACAGTACAACCAGACTGGATAACCTCGCGCCGAAACGGCTTCATCCGCATTGTCTGCGTGTTTTTTTTGCTCTGCCGTAATCAGAGCAGCTACTGTTATAGTTAGATAAAGATGAAAAGTTAACCTGGGAAAAACAAGGCAGTTTTATTGTTATTATTTGTTTATATCTAAAATTTCAAAGGGTACAGTGGGAGCAGAAGATATCCTCTGGAACACGCTGTCAGGAACTGAGAGTTGATACAGATGTATTGATTTAATCAGCCTGTATGACACCATTTATTTATGCAAAACATCTGTGACAAAAACGTGGTACTTTGAAGGCACGGTGATATCCGCCTGGTCTTGTCTTGTGCGTGAAAATGTGTGATAAGAGCATCCACGTAGCTTGGAAGGGTCGATTTTAGGGTGTATTTGCTTTACGGACCACCTATATTCAAGGTTATCCAGGGTACCTCAAAGTCCAGGGAGGCTGCAGAAGTCTTTTCAAGGTCTGCAGTAAATTTTAGATATGAATTCAAAACTGTAATCCAACACACTAGAAATCGGCAAAGAAACTGGAAAGCACAAATGTTAAAAAAAAAAAAAAAAGGAAAAATTAGAGTGTATTTTTATGGTATATATTAGATACAAATTAAAGAGGTTTTTTTAATGCACAGGAAGGCAGAAATTGTCTGCAAATTTAAGAGATTGCATGACTGAAGAGAATACAGGATCGTCATCTCTTAAACAACAGTATGAGAAAATATTTGGAGTTCATACGAACACCAGCAAAAGTTTACATGATAAATCAGTAGCTTGAGTGCTTCCAGAATATTAGTACATATGAATGTGTTGAAACTATTGTTTCTGTTGTCTTTTTAATGCTACTGGGAAGCTTTTTGTGGTAAAGCAATAGAGTTATTGCCAGCTACATTATTACAGTCTCAGTCTAACATCTGCAATTACTATGGAGTAAACGGTTCGCATCCCATATGAAATATAAAAAAAATGAGGAACAGATTTCACTATTATTCTCTCTCTCTGTGAATTCTGTGACATTTTTTACTGTTTAATCGTGCCTGGGCAGTTTAAAGGTCTGGGAAAAAAGGAAGCCAAAGTGCTCATTTACAATTAGTGATGGCTAAACATCAAAAAAAAAAAAAAAGAAAAAAAAAGAGGAAGAATTTGGTGGTTCAGAAAAATGTCAGAAGAGTTCAGATGATTATCAGAGATCTGTGGAAACTCTCTCTAGAAATCAGGCTGAAACACAATAAAATGAGGCCCTCATACTCTTTTTTCTGCAAATGCTTCTAAAAAGGTCCTGATCTGAACACGTCACCCCATTTTTTAAATCCTTTTATTGGATTCTCCATCTCCAACATGTTCAGCCCAAGGTGCTGGTTCTCCCTTTCCATGCAGTTCACAGCTTGCCACTTTCGTGTCTCTCTCTCCCATGATCAAGCACCCACCCCTACAGACACCCACTCTTAACAGCACCATCCACCGTCCCACTTCTCACATTTTCTTTCTCACACCCTGTTCCTCAGAGCTGGGGGGAGATTCTACCATAGATATCCATCCAGCTAGCTTATTTCCTTGCTTCAAAGCTCTCCTTTAACATCTTCTTCTGCCACAGTGCCTACAACGAACAATAAAATCCATACAGATATGGGCTTCCTGGAGGGAGGAAATAATTTTGCCAATATTTCTGACCAATACCGACTTCCCTCTTTCTCTGTGCAAGTCGCCTTTGAAGGATGGCTTTCGGTGTGGTTGCTCAGAGAGAAAAGGGCACTGAGTTTGCCAAAAATTCATCCTTTGCCCTACTTTAAGGGCCTTGAGGATGGGGTCTGTTGCACAAGGTGTCGGAAAAGCTGGACCTCGTGATGAAGACCTCATCCTTGCTGGGATGCTTTGGGCCGTTCAGTGAGAGACATGGTGCTTACACTCCTTCTGGCACAGTGTGGCCCTGAGGCAAGGTTTAATTTGTGGAAAAGTCCTAGCCAGCTAGGGTGGATTCCAGCCTTAAAAAAATATATATAAAAACACTGCTTTTATGGAGCTGCCAAGATGTGTGTTTCTTCTGCGTTGCCATTGCAACCCCGGACAGGCATTAGGCAGCAAGTCCTCAACGCGGTGCAGTAAGCCCCGATTCCATGCTGGATATTTCTAATGCCAAAAACGACTCCAGAAGTAGCCGGTGCCGGCCTTAATATGCACAGGATTTCCAAAACGCTTTCACATCTTCAAAGCACCATGCAAACAGGAGCTAATTAAACTTTAATTAATGTCTTAACGGGCAAAAGGGTTTTCATTTTGCTTTTAGCTAATGCTCATTCAGCGCCAATGGAAATCACCGAAGACCCCAACCAAAACACTCTGAGGGTAAACAGACTCTGAAGAGCTGAGTGAACACTTTTTTTGTAAATGTATGTACTTATACTTTTTTTTAAAAAAATATTATTTCCTTTTTTTTTTCCCCTGCATAAAGATAAATAAATAGCAAGCTGGAATGAAATGACAGAATATATGTAAAACAGAGGGGAAAGGTTAAATACCAAAGTGAAATTGGGCATTAAAACAAAAGTCCATTCTCAGGGTGTAAACAAAGTGTCCAACCCTTTCATCAAAAGTGTTTACATCTTATTTTTGTAATATGAGTTGAAGTGGATAATGTAGCACACAGCATGGGTCTGTCCATAAATACGTTCCTGTTTGTGATTTTAAAAATCATAACATTCTTGGAAATATGAAAATTCTGAGTCTTGATACAATCCATATTATTGAACCGGAGCCAGCTACCTATACAAATTTGATTATCTTGCAGCAATCCAGGGATTTGATAAAGACCTGTCTTACGAGCATAGCCTTCATAAAGTGGTAATGAAATGACACAAACCGTGCAGTGATTCAGAAAGGTGCTGAGTGCTTCCTCCTTCCCTGCTTTAGCTTCAATGGACACGCTAGGTCTTCGGGTTCTTTGGAAAATCAGGTCATTTGAGACCAAAGAGAGAATTTTCAGAAGTAAACAGTGACTTAGAAACTCAGGGCTCTCAAAGTAAAATCTTGATCTTGCTGATATTAGCAAGAAAAGGTCCTGGTGCCTGGAGGAGTTCCACAATCTCATGGGCCCACCTGCTATTTTTTATCCAACATCTCAGTGCTAAGAAGGGTCGTTCACTTGTTCATGGACAAAATCAAACTGTAGCACAACAGGTTTGCTGAAGGCCTGTCCTTCAATCTTCTGCATGGTTCCTGTTGGAAGAAAAACCCTCAAGTTAGATGGCCTTACACCCTACAAGAAACACAGCACACCATGGCCCATGCTGTAACGTAGAAGTACTTGCTCTCTGACTCCTGTAATGGAAGTGGTTTTGTGGCAGGAACATGAGCCCCAGTGCCAGGTAGGAAGTCCATGTTATGTTGCCTCCTGCCAGCTCTGAATAGCTTCCACTAAGAGAGCTAGGCCATATGGTTGTGTGGACATAGCCCAGTACATATAGACTCCACCTGTGGTTTGGGTGTACCACAAAGACAACATGGGAATTGGTACCCACAGTTGGGCATTTCTTCGGGAATTCTGGTCAAAAACCACTTCAAGAAAACTGGACATGGACCAGCTTGTCCCATATCACCTGATGTTAGTGCTGGGAATAGAAATGATGCTCCTTCCCTCTTTTATCACACCTCTCGTCTTCTCCTCAGTACAGCGTATTGGTGGTGCGTCCTGGCAGGGTTTGCTGAGAAATATTTTGAAACCCTAGAAGGAGGGAGGATGTAGCCATAAGCTCTCAGAAACCCATGTTCGTTTGTGACTGAGAGCCTTTTGGATACGCTCAGTACATTTTTAATAACGAGACCATTGGCAGAACTTTCTAAAATCATCGGTCTCCTGAACCAGAAAACAAAGAGAGCCAAACCCTTTCCATTGAGTTTGCTGTCGATTGTTCTCGTTCCTTGCATTGCTACAGGAAGCATTAGAAGCCAATATCTTTAATAACTGGGATTCAAGCAGCTTTCTCACATCTTCTTGATGTTCCAAGGAGAACAATTTATATTTTCGCGAATTGTGATCAAGTTCACGGTTAGGAACAATTCCTGTTATTCATTCAACGTTTTCCTTTGTTTATTTTAATCTGATTTCTCCTAAATTTCTCTTTATGCCAATCAAACAATTTCTTTCCTTTCCTCATGGTTTACAGCCCCCATATACATGCAGAGAGTTATCATATCCTCTCTTAGTCATAATTTGGCCAACTTACACATAGTTAGGTCTTATAGTATTTTCTTGTAAGCCAGTCCTATTTGGCTCTTCATAAATTTTATAATTTTTTTTTCCTTTTTTCCTTCCTTCTGAGCTCTCTCCATGTTTTTGGTATCTTGCTGAGGTTCCCTGAGTGGAATAGTATTCCAGAAATTAGATGATCACTATTACCCCACTTTGGAAAGCTGTTACGTCTATGGTTGACTAAGTTTCATCTCTCTTTATGGACACCCCCATAAATGATAAGATTTCCACTGTCATATCCCACAGTCAGGAGAGAGCAAATGTGCTGCCCCATTGGTGGTGACATACATGCGTTACCCCTACATGTGTGTAGGTTCTTTCCGCTGGAGAGGACTCAGCCTGAGTCATTGAGGGCTTGCCAGTAGTTCAGCCCCAGTGTTTTTCACAGGTGTTTCCTATCTGTCTACAAACACAATGAGCATTTTGTTTGCTGTGTCTTCTAGTTTACTAATGAAGAAATTATATAAAGTTAGGCTTAACTCCTTTTCCTCCTCACCAGAACTATCTTCATCTCCTCAGACCTGACACGTTGAAATTTATCTTAGTATATGGCACTTGCACCAATGCAGAGACCACAGACAAGTACTTATATCCAGATTGAGTCAATCTTCCAAATAAGATTTTATGAGACTATCAAATGCTTCACTAAAATACAGATATATTTGTCCAGAACCCAATGTAGCTATTTTAAACTTCCTGGCCAGGCAATCAAAGTTGGAGCAGCTGGTCACAAGAGTGTCAATACCTCTTATGGAGGTCTTCTGCTAGTTTAGAGCCAAAAGTAACGCTCTTAAGCTAGCTTTCCTTCCTGCTAAAAGGCTCTGAGCTCCAACTGCTTTATCAGCACATCAGAGGTGTTCAGTAGTAGGAGAAAATCTGGGCACATCTCCTTGACCAGACAGATCCAACCATCGCTCCTGTGATATTCAGATGCAATGCCAAAGTGTACCTAGATACCATATCAACCTTATTAGTATCCTGCTGTGCATCAGCTAAATGACTACGTCTCTTGGTTGCTCTGCCAAGGTACATGGCGTCAAGACTGGCATAGGACATTGATGTCCAGCCATGCAGACAAGACTTCACAGCACCTGTAGGTTGTTCTGGGTTATTTTAGCCTATTGCAAAGGAAACTAGGAACTGGGAAAGGAGAAGTCCAAGACCTGAGGCCATTACATGTTGGCTTGTCATCACCTGACTTAATAGTGAACATTATTATTAGATTTAAGAGAGAACATAAGGAACGCATTTGTCTGGAATTACTTATCACTTCGAAATCTAGGCTCACAAGAAGAAGATATGAACAGCTTTAGCAGGTCAGACTGGAAGTCCATGCCAAATAACCTCCTATCTGCAACTGTAGTGAGAGCCCAGGAAAGAGAACAAATGTAGGTCAATTCTGCAGCGACACTTCCCCCCAAACACTTGCCCAATCTGCAGTGGTTTCTTGCTCAGGCACTTTAAGCCTGAACCAGACGTGGCATCTTTCTGTTTAATACGAAACCCAGATGAATTTTAAAAGCCTCCAATGGGTTTTTCTTTCACGATTGTATCCGGTAAACTTTTAGCACTCCAGTATCCTGTGGCAAGGAGTTCCACAAGCTGACTAAGCATGGTTCGTGTAAGGAAGGATTGCTTCTTTTTGGTTTAAACTGCCAGCTACCAGCTTAATTTCATGCTTCTGAGTTTTTGTATTAGAAGAAAAAACTGAACAGCTGCTTGCTATTCTTTCCTTGTCACTCATAATTCCTGAGAACTCCATCATATCCTCTCAGTCATGTCTCTTCTGGCTGAAGGAACCTAGTCCATTTAATCGTTCTCACACTCAAGTCTTTCTAAGTATTTAATTAACCTTGGCACCCTTGTCTAAGCCTGTGTCAGTCTGACTACTTGCTTTAGGAGCTGGAAGATTTCAGGTATCTCAGGTGAAGATGCACCAAAGATGTTTAAAATAACGCCTCTTTTTTTTTAATATATTAATTTCTTTCTTAATAATTTCTAGCATTCACTTTGCTTTCTGAGAGCTGCAGGTAGAATCTATTTCACAGGATTCTAGGATTCCCTATTACAGATCTAACTCTCCCCAATGATTAGAGTTTAAAGCATAACAGAGTTAGAGTCAGCGTAGAGGATTTCCAGGACCCTCCTCCCCCGCGTACATCGCTTGACATTTATCTACCCTGAATTTTACCTGATGTTTTATGGCCCAGCCATGTACTTCCAGATGGATTTTTGGCATCTCACCGCAGTCAGCCTTCATCTTTAGCCCCTGCGTAATTTAGTGCTATCGGCAGCGTGTTCTCGTCAGTCTGCCTCCGCTCCCATATTACGACTTCGTTTCAGTTTTTCCTAGGGTGGATGCTAGATCCCAGTCTATCTGTTGAGTGGAGCGAGCCATACAGATCTATAGTATTAGTGACTGCTGAATGTCTTGGAAAGCATCTTTCTCTGCTAGAATGAGTGATGTGGGAAGAGAAGTCGAAAGAAATTTCCGCTTATTCCTGGAAATAAGTTACAATTGTTCTTAAAGTCTGCAGACTTCTGGCTATTACATCATCTGAGGCTCTGGTGTTTCTAGCTAACAATCACTAACAAAGGAGATGTATTTCCTTCAAGGAATTTCACCATTTACACATCTGATGTTAATTCTTGTCGGGCCAAAACAAGAATAGGAATAAGTGATTTTTTTCAGTTTATGTTTACTTTTTCCCAGGCCACAAAACATCCATTGACTATGAAACTTAAATTTACTGCATAACAAATGCCTGCTTTCGTAATAAGTTAATAAAGCTGTTTCATAAATAACAGCACGAGAAGCTACAGATGCTGACCTAAGAGAAAAAAAAATAATACAAGCAACATTCGGTTTTAATCTGATTTTTTATTAAATATTTATCACTGTATCTGAGAACGGAAGAAATTTGGTTCTCCCCAGTCGGTCATTCTGAGATGTTGCAGTCAGCGAAGGATGGGATATCTTGTGCCTCCTGGGGGTCAGAGTCACTTCGAGACTGCAATTGGATTGTTTGCTGCTATTTCCCCATCCCTGGGACAGGGAGGATGTTTGTTCACCCACTTACATGGGAGAACGTGCTAATTTAGAAACTGTAGTGGAAAACAGTGGATCAACAGTAGCCCTGCCCAAGATCGGTGGTTATAAATAAAATGAGCCAGGAGCAAATCCCTGTCACTGGGGTGGCAGGGCTTGCAGCCCCATAGCATCCGAGCCACTGGGACGGTCCCTGGGATCCAGGCGTTGCCCGGGAGCGCTGCTCAGACCCACGGGTCCGCTCGCCCCACCCTGCGCATCCGTCGCGGCAGATTTTCTTGACGGGCAGAAAACGTGGCTGAGCAAATACGCACGTTGGGCCAGGAAGGGGAATAAAACACAACGTTGATTACTATCTAAATATTGCCCTCTTTGAAGTGAGCAGGTCTCTGTTTGGGGAGGATCGAATCCTCTTCTCTCACAGTTTGAGGCACATCATGAGCTATTTTGTGTTCTTGCTGTTGTGAACATTATTTCATAATGTTGCAAAGGGCTAAATAAGGTGAAGGGCATGGGAAGGTGTTAGGATACGGACGCCCTACGGTCAGCAGCCTGCTGTCCGGCTGAAAAACGCCTGCGCCACAGCACAACACAGCCACCCGCTGTCTTCCAGTGCAGCTCCTGGGTGGGGGGGCAGCAGGGTCGGGATGCCTTTGGTGCCCCCTTCTGCACTGCCTCTGGCCAGGCAGCTCTGAGAGGACCTCCGGCAGGCAGCGAAAGGGTACAGGTGGGATAACTGTCCAGGGAAAATCTCTCTGCAGTGCACCATCCCTTCCTGCTCCTTTATTGAGTTTGAGAAAGAGGTTTGAGCTTTATTCCTACCAGGCAACGCTTTATTCTTTCCCTTTCTCCTTATTCTCCGTTGGGCAAATGGTAGACTAATAAAGTGAGGACAAGCGGGCTGGCACACACGAGGAGTCTGGTCGATGTTGTATTCAATCCCTGCCTCACGTGCATAGTGTCGTGTATTTAAAGGATGTGTTTGGAAATAAGCGGGCTTTTTTGTACTGTTTATTCAATCTCTCTCCTTTTTCCCTAAGCATCTGTCACAGGGAAAAGTCGGTGGGTGTCAGTGTCGTTCAGGATCAGGCCGGGACAAGCAGGGCTCTCTTACGTCAGTGCTTTTCAGAGTTTTACCACATTTGGATGCAGCGTGGAGTCAGAGATCTGGGATGAATTGTTCTTTCACATCTTCTTCTTGTGCCACTGAGATATAAAGCAGAAAGCATCAGCTTGCAATAAATTCGCAGATGTGTTAAGTAACGCACAATGGAGGTCCTTTCAGCAAACTGTCAAAAGGAAAAGAGTACACTGGGAGCAGGAAAGGGCAGGCTGCCTCTCTGCCGGATTTGGCGGATTGGATTTTACATCTGCTCCTGAACTTATTACAACCTCATTCATCTGCTTCATCCCCGTCCTCTGTCCTGCAGACGGGGGCTGTGCTAAGGCACACCTAAGGCTAAGGGGCTTCAGCCTCCGCAGGGGTGCTGGAGCTGCAATCACTATGCCAGCGCTGAGGAAAGTTTCTGAGAGTTTAAGGGTTTTGGCAGGTATTGTAACAAAAAGGAGGGAAGGTTTCGGCTCATGCAGGGACCGTTTTCTTAACCACAAATAAATCAGATATTTGGCATTTTCTGAGTCGCCGCCCTCCAGAAAGAACAACACATGACTGTCTGAGTCAGGATCAAGTGTAATGGACAAAGGGAAGAAAAAGGACAGTTCTATGGCTCCAAGCCTGCAGCAAGCATTTCCATGCCATGCTGAAGGCTTGGGCTGGTGTGTCCTCAGCAGAGCTACTGAAAGATAAGTTTTTTATGGCCAGAGATCATCTTCTTCTATATATATATATGAAAACACAGAGATAAAAAGGTCTTTCTTTACAAGTGTCAGAGCAGAGAGGCTGCAAACGGCATCCCCAAGCCAGCAAAGATTTCTGTGCTGGGGTGGGAGCTGAGTGGGAAGCGGGTGCTGGGTGTGCTATTGGGAATGGTCCACCACGCTTTGCCCCTGACACTTCTGGCCTCTTTCACGCTCTTTGTCACAGGGTGCCTGTGAATTATGCCCGTATAAACCCACAGAAAGAACAGAAATGAAGTAGAATCTTACTTTCCACTTAACCCATACAAGCCTGATCCTCGACCATCTCTTCAAATGACTTTTTAGGGGGGCCCGCCTAACGTGGAAAGTTACGGGGCACAGATCAAGCGGTCAGGGAGAGGCGTGCTGCAGCGCCAGCTCCCCTTTGCACAAGCAGCACTAAGACCCTCTGCGTACCCCCAGCCGTCCGGGTCGGCAAAGCCCAGAAGCTTTCTGGGCTCATAAACAACATTATCTATAACATGTGCAAATAAGTGCACCCACTGATTCTGTTTTGGGACATTTAAATAGCAGTCAAGTTTTTAAAGCTTTCTGTCCGCAAAAATGATCTGAAGGAGGTTCCTTACGTGAGTGAAACTCCCAACGGGAGCCTTCCTCCCATTATTCCTACACACTGGGACAACAAAAGTGCCTAGCTGCGAGCCTTGCCACTTCACTTCCTTCCATGTAGAAATAAGGGAAAGGTTGAGAAGTGAGGTTGTGAATTCCTGCTGTACCCCTGTAAAGTAATAATAGCAGCATCAGTAATAGCCCTTAAATCAGGAGGACTTGCTGCAGCCTGCTCCCACGAGGCTTGCATGACAGCATTTAGCGTTCACGGGAATGACATGTTCCCAGCAAGAACATTCTCATTTGCATTATGGCAGGACATGGAGACCCAAGTCAGATTTTAAGTGCTGAGCAAACCTGATGTGACAACATAGTCCTTGTTTCCATACTGTGTTTAGTCTAAGCTAACCCTTTTCAGACCCTCCTCCCTGCTCCGAATGAAAGCTTTGTGAAAAGGCACGCGCAGCGCAACAGCAAGGAATAAAAGTATAAAAGCGAGAGAGAAAAGGAGGTAAAAAGCACTTGAACCTTCATTGCCCCCAGAATTCCTATAAGCCCCCAGACTTCTCCGTTTTCTAATAAAGGTAGTGAGATTTCAGGCTACTCTGTTAATGTGAAATGAACTCCTATGTGAGTAATATTGTCTGTTTTCAAAAAAGAGTAAGATCAAAGTCAGGTTAAAAATTCGTTATGTTTTCCTATGCAAACACCATGCCAAAGCACGGCATTTCATTAACACACGGGTGAGAAATAAGCTGACACGTGTTGTGTCAGCCACAAAGCCAGTGGTAAGTCCAAAGTGCATGGAGGAAGATATCGTTATCAGACCAAACGACACTCTCCAGCTATAATCTAACCTATTCCAGGGGTAACTATTCCTGATTCTGCAAAATGATAAAATTCATGTTGTTATGAAAGTACAGCCTCTAATTTGTAAGGAGTCCAGTGTTCAGATCCAAATCCCTTTACAGCAGATAGAAATGACTCATTAACTTCAACATGGCTTGGATCAGCCTCCTATCTGGGAAACTCCTTAAAACAACGCTGAGATTTTACATATGTACAATCTACGTTTGTATACTCGTCTAGGTAAAAGTTGAAAAGTAAGGAAGCTGATCTATTCCCAGGAGATATAGAAAAATTAGGAGAAAACTGTATCCTAATAGAAAACAATTAATTCTCCTTGTGGAACAAGCATTTCAAAACAGAGGGCAAACTTAATGCACTTAATGATTTTAGGAGCACAAATCCCACAAGAGAGAATAGGATTTCGCTTTTAATTTAGCTATATACTTTTAAACATGCTTCCCCTAATTATAAAGTTGTTCTTATGGGTCTGAAGTGTGCGTATCAGGTATACACAGAGGAAGGACGATGTTCTGTACTCACTAAAACACCCAGCAAATGTTATGCGTTTTAAAGAAATAATTCAATGTGTTTTCTCTGTGTTCAGCTTGAAGATTACCTAGCAGCCATTTAAACTACAGGAAATTATAAGTAAGATTATTTTTTCTAGGGCTTTTGGTTGTTTTTTTTTGTAAAAAAAATAAAAAGTTAAGATATATATCTTTTAATGCAAGAAATATGCCATTAAATGTAGTCATGTTGTATAATTACAGACAACTAAAAGTAGGTTCATAATAAAACATAATGCAATAAGTTTCTGCTTTTCAGCAATAAGCACAATGTAACACAGAAAAAGATTTTCACTATTAATATTTTAAAGAACTATACTGTGATTTTAAAATGCAACTGATGTCTGCAACCTCAACAGTAATGTAATATCTGTACAAGTGTTTGTATCACTGTAACACACTGGTTGTAATGTTATTTGTACCGAGGAGAATATTTTATAATGTTCAGTTTCTATATTATGGCTGTTAATGTATTTTATGATTTACGACCGATTTTGTTTTTCAGATCAGGAGTCCTGTGCTTCAGAGAAATATTTTGCCAACGTTGTTGTTCAGTTCTGAAATTCCGTTTCAGCGCTAATGTATTTTTAAGGAGTGAAGCTAAAGAACAGAAATAGCACATATTTTCTGAAAGCTGTACAGCCTTGTATAGTTTTCATACGCAGCCTACCATTCATCATCATCTCTCTGCTGCTTTAAAACCACTAAGGTTATTATTCCTTTCTTTTTTTTGCTAGGTAGAAATATTAATGAGATATCATTCCCCTGCTTTTGTAAAAATCTCTCTCACGTTGCCTGTTCGGTGGGTAAAAACTCACAAGTCACTAAGTAGCAAGACCACCACTGAAACCCCACACTCTGGCTTTCGGCTCAGTAAACTCACAAAACAAGCTTCACGTTTCACCCTTGTTGCCTGGTTTTCCTTCAAGCTGCGCCGAATTTCAGAAGCAAAAATTCTTCCCATCCCACAATTTCATCATCAAAGGATCCAATACGTTACGACTGAGGCAGATCACAAAAAAAAACCCCCAACAAACCCCAACGCAAACAAACAACCGGGCAAACTGATTAAACAGCAGCAAAAAGAAGTTCTTAGACATCAGATTTCCTGAGCTTTTTTCCCCTCTCTCAGTGCACTACTTACTTGCAATTACGTCTGGGGCCATTCCTTCCTATTCCGCGGGATAAACTGGAATATACTGCTCGGCAGTTTTGTCTCTAGCTCTTTAAACACTAGAGACCTTATAAGCAAACAACCTTTTTTTTTCTGCCTGTTATGAAATTTTAATGATCTTCCAAGGCTCCCAAAATCAGAGCAACTTTCCTCCCTCCCCCTGCCCCAACAACTTGGCTTCTTTGTACCTTTTGTTTCAGAGCTGTGCCCAAACTAAATATCCTGAACCAGGAGGGAATTATAGCTTTCAAACAGGGGTTAAAGTGCCCCTTGTTTTCCCATGTCTCTTCCCGTTCCTGGTAAACTGCGGGATTATGCTTGGGGAAGGTTGGAAAAACCAGGTTGGGGAGTGGAAACTGGAGCAGAGATGCGATCTCCGGGCAGAGAGTCCTCAAAAGGGGTTTCACGGAGGGGATGAGAGTGCCAGCGCCGGCGTACGCCAAACAGCTTTGTGATGGATGTGTTTATCCTTAAAACTAAGCTCCCATTCAACGCCGCAATAGCCAGGCTCGGGCAGGCGGATGGCAGGAGCAGTGCGCCGGGCGCAGACGGGGTGGGGTATGTTAAGGTGCCTTGTTTAAGCTCTCCCTGATGTGTCGGTGGCAAAGTTTATATTAAAGGTGATCTGCAGACCTCAAGAATCACCGTAAGGGATCCCAAAAGGGTTTTATTTTGCTGGGAGAGGAGGCAGCCTCCCTCCGCAGCCTTCCCCACCGCTGGGCACGGGTGGGCTCGAAGGACCGCAATGTACGAACAGGGAAGATACGAGGTGACGACAAATGCTGTAAAATACGTAAAATGCCTGGTTGGTCTGTGTGCTGGAATGTATTTTCTCAGCTCAGTAGAAGGGTAGTGCCCTGAACTCTGCCAAAGATATCTTTTCAGTTCTTGTTGATCCCCTTCACCTCCAATTTAATAGGATTTGGTAATGACTCCTCTAAAACACCTCCTGCTCCCAGTCCTGCATTCCACTTAGGTGGAAATTACAGCTTATCTGAGCATTCCCTAACTCATGGCAAGTTCTTTTAGCCTGAGGAGCTGCTTGGAGAGCTGGCTGGGAATCCTTAAAATGCTGATGTGTACCCCTGAGCTATAGCAAAGCAGTCATTACATGGGGAGTTAGCAGGTTTCAGCTCAAGTTGCTTCACCTAATAATTTGATGTCTGAAGAGCACCAGCACAAAACATGACCTGGCTGGAGGCTGGTAGGAGCTAAACATCACTGCAACAACATGTGGAGCTCTACCTGCTTCCAAAGGCAGGTCTTGGAGAATTTGCAATACTTGATGTGATTAGTAGAGATGTGGGAAGTGTGGTAGGAATTTCACAACCTTTGAGAGCATCGTGTTGTCTCAAGGTGAAGAGATCTGACTTTGCTTGGTTGCAGAGGACGAAGATGTTTGGTGGCTGTTCCTTTCCTATTTTATTGTCCCCATTAGTCCATCAGCGTATGGATGGGGAAGAAGAGAAGAAATAGCTGTAAGAAAAGTCAAGGGAAAGCATTTGGGGTAGGAAGGAGAGGAAGAATTAGAGGCAGTAGGGTAGGTCATGGTTTGGAAACTGGGGATTTTGGGGGTGTTCAAGAAGTCCTGGACCATCCCTGTTCACAGCAGCTCAGAGAGAGCAAGTGCCGTGCCCCCATATAGGGGGGAAGGGGCTGCACTAACAGACTGCCCCCAGCCCCCCTCATTCAGCAATTAACCCGCTGCAAGGGGACAGCACACAGCTGAGCGCCGCTGAGGCTGGCCTGGGAACGGGGTCCGGGTTAGGATTCGCACACATCAGTAACTCACTCCCACGGCCCTGGGCAGCATTGTTCTCTAAAAGCAGACATGTTTCCTTCCAAGTAGCAGACATGGAAAGAAAAACACACACAAAAACAAATCATCTCGTCCTTCCTTCTCCGGATGGCGAGCAGCCCGCTCCCGCTTGTCACTGAGGCTTGAGGTGGACGCGATCCCAGTCTGGCAGAGGAGATGGGGGGATGAAAGGAAGTCTCCCAAGTCCCTTTTCCCTGGAAAATCCAGTCCTGAGGATGGCAGATGTTACCAAGCTTTCTCCTCAACCTCTCCTATGTGCATCTCCGTGCTACCAGCCCATCTGAGCACATCTCAAAGGCAGGCATGGGTTACTTGGGTTTTCTCCATGTGTTGAGCTCTGTTTCTGCTCTCTGGGAAGGATCTGAATTAGCTCACGGCTCTGTCAGGCTTCTCTAATACTCACCCAGTGCAGCTCCCTGCCCCTCTGTAAGGTCTGCAGCTCTCTTAGGGACTTTCAGGGTTTTGGGGCTATAATGCTGTGGATGGAAACAAATCACTGCAGAAAGAAGCAGAAACAGCTATGGACTATTGCACCCCTCCTCTTAGGCTGCATCCAAGACTCATGCCCTGAAGACATTGAGGCACTGGGTAAAGCTCTGAAGATAAAAGGTCCTGGGTGCTTTCGAAGGGGATAAACCCATCCTTCGTGGTAGGACCTCCACCACTTGTTGCCCCAGCTCTGTTATCTGTCCCTCATCAGCTATTTTTTTAAGCTGTCCCTCCTCACAAAATAATCAGTAAATCATAACAGGTTAAAAACATGGTTGGGCATCTGTCCTACGGCTGGGGCTTTTGGCTGCTTTGAGATCATTAAACGGGCCTGGCTCTACACAACCTGACAAATACGAGCTGAACTTTACCCCTGGGTCTGCCACCTTCACACAGCAAGGGCACATATTCCACAGCTGGGGAGCTGTTATTCGGCTCGGACTGTACCACAGGTCAGAATTTATGACTTTGTTATTATTATGTTTGTGAGTTTTACGGCCACACGGGTCCCGCGGGAACCCGCAGCACTTTCACTTGGCCATGTCAGTCAGACATTCATAATGCACCGAAGAGGAAGCATTGAAAATGCTGGGAATATCCTGTCTAACACTGTCTCTCATCTCTCTGACCCTCAGGTAAGGGCCAGACTTTGTTTGCACCCAACATCGGAGGAAGCTGATAAAGGGCATAAGAGGAACATGGAGGGGGAGTGAATGGCAATGAACACTCAGCAGCATTACTGCCAGACACCTCTGCTGCCCTGTTTGTTCCCTCTAATGACACATGTCCCAAATTTCCTGATCATAACAGTCATCATGTTGCGCTTGGTGTTTTATTGCCCTCTGATGTCGAGCCAGGAGCTTCACAATGGGAGTTAACCTGATGTTAATGAGTTTAACCACTCCAGTTCATCTGCTGACTCCTCAGAGCGTTAATGGCTTCGAGGGGGCACAGAGAGGTATTTTTACTTGTGCACAGTGTGTAAACACACCACACTCTGTCCAGATTTCACTGCGAGCCACCGACAGTAACGACGACAACTCAAAAGGTTTTCTCGTGGATGCCCGTGGTTTGTCAGGGATGGTTATCACTGGTGGGGTGAAGTATCTGGGGTGGGAGCCTTTCCCCCACATGTGCGATGGGTGGATAAACGTCTGTCAGGCTTCCCTGTGGGGACCACATAGTGTGCAAATTTTCTGTTGCAATGTAGATTGTAGAGACACTGGCACAGTGTCATCTCCTACTGGTACCCAAGATGAAGGCCCCACTGAGAAGGACCAAGCTGTCCAGTGTGGTTAGCTGCCAGAAATGCTCCTGTCGGGCCATCTGATCCCCTTGCAGCAGCAGAGCCGTTCCCCACCAAGCTCCTCCAGCTCTCTGGGGATCTTCAGTCTTCAGAAAAGCCAAAAGCTTCCCAAGCAGCAAATGCTCTCAGCCTCAAGGAGCACCGGCATCTCCCAACACCCACAGCCAAGACCTGAAAGCGGCTGTTTCATCCCCTCCCCTCCCTGGCCAGGGACCCGGGTATCTGACAGAGATGTTGTAGGCCAGGTCTGAAATCTTTGCCTGAGCCACTGGCCTCTGAAGCCATAAAACACAAGGTCAAACCATCCTTAGAACTTTATCCTCCTTCCCTGCCATCTCTCTCACCCTCTCCCAGGCAGGACCGTAACACTCCAGGAGACATGTCTCCTAACAGGCATCATGTTAACAGGAACAATGGCATTGTATTTTACAAGACCTGGAATTTGACATTCCGCACATTTGGATGCAGAAAATATTCAAGCAATGTCATCCTTTCATTGCCTGTCCATCCTGGACGAACGAGGCTGGACAAATATGTGTAATTACCGTTGGGAGCCACAAACCTCTGATTACCGTGCAATTACACATCAAACTTAGAAACCATATATAATAATAAATGTATAACTCCCCGGTATCAAATGATATGGTTATTCTTTAGCACAGGACAAACTTTCTAACCACTTTTTTTTCTCCTCCGGTCTGAAGAAATAATCCCATTCTCCACCTGTCCAGAGAATGTATCATCTTAATTCAGCATACCTCAGCGCCTGCTGGGCAAGGGGAACAGGATACCCTCAAGCAAAAGCTGAACCAGGAGTCCTTTAACCTCATAAGGCAGGCAATGCTACAAAGGCATCTAAAATTCCCCTCGATTTTTCTCCAGGGAGGCAGGTGTTACCTATCCTTGAGGAGCACAAACATCTGACATGGCCATGACTCCGTGTTGTGCCTTTCCTTCGCTGCTGCGTGTTTCTGCACTGTGGCAATTGCTGGCTCTCCCCCAGTGATGCTGAGATCTTCGGCATCAATGCTCCAGAGCACCTATGATGGTTGGGTTAGTGTTACCACCACCCATCTCCTGTCTGCACAGACCTGTCTCTGTTATTGGCCGCTTGTGCCGAGGATTACCCTAGAAGTCATATACTTGATGATCATCTGGGCTGTGTGCACCAGAAATTATGCATACCCATAGGAAGCTGGGACTGATCTGCTTGTCTCGTGTCACCACCTGCAAATCCCCAGCAGCACACGGGATCATGAGAGGGAGAGAAGCACCAAAGGATGGAACAGTGCTGCTGCCAAAACGGCAACAGGAAGGATTTACCAAGGACTGGGGGCAGTGGTGGTGGGAGAACAGAAGAGATTTGGCATCCCCAGACTCCGCGGGGTCTCCCACATGTGCTGGAAATTCACACCCCGTCTTTTATGAGGTGAGAGGAGCTGCTGGAAGGCATTTCCCCAGCTTGGCTCATGTAAAGCCCCCCAGGGAGGGCAGGATTTGCAGCCCCCAGTGCAAGGGACAATGGTGAGCAGAGCTGCTGGAGTCTGCACATGCCAGCCTGCAGAATGGGCACAGGAACACCGTCATCACTGCTTTCATAAGAAATGTAACATCTGCTTTATTTAAAAAAGAATAAAATAAAATAAAAATTATCTCTGCTCCAGTACATAAATGCTTCTCTGCACTAGGAGACTTTCTCTCTTTCAGGAGCTTCTGAATAACAGAGCCAGGAATTTCAAAAAAAAGAAAAAACAGAAGGAAGATGCAGCGGTTGAACAAATGTATCCTGCTTTTCTGACACTCAGCAGAAAGGAAGGCAGAACAGAGCAGGAAGAAAGGAGGATCTGATTTCACATGTTTCAT
Organism: Psophia crepitans; assembly: GCA_013399095.1. Lineage (NCBI taxonomy): Eukaryota > Metazoa > Chordata > Aves > Gruiformes > Psophiidae > Psophia > Psophia crepitans. Next base: position 507,017 of record VWZZ01000600.1, read on the forward strand.
CTTAATGAGCCCAACATCACACGTGCCTTTTACAACAAGAAAACGCTCTGTAGGCACTCGAATGCCTGCCCAGGGATTTGTGCACACGTGTGATGTACTGAAGGACTTCAGGGTAGAGCCTCATTGTTTGAGCACAGCTCCCTGCGTGGGCATGTAAATTAATCCTTGTGGGCGCTTGGATTTGCACTTCACACTCTCAGCGAAATGTTATACATTTGTGTGCTGCGTGAGAGGGAGAAAAGGCAGCGTGTTGCCTGGCAGTTCGGGGGGACCTGGCGTTAGTTTGGTCCTGGCACCCCCCAGACCCACTCACATTATTTTTTTTTTTATTATTCCTTATTACATCCTGCACAAATTCCTCCTGGTCTGAGAGTTTCCATTCTTGATCCCCATCCAAAGGTGAGCGTTCGCTGTTGGAAGTTTGTTCTAAATTGATTTAACTATTTTTAAAAGTTACCCATTGCTGAATAAATATACCTTTCCCCCTTGCAAATATATCTCCCTGATTTCCTCCTCCAAAGGGAGCAGCAGGAATATAGTAAAACATTTTAGAAAGAATGGTCTGGTTGATACCAAGGGAGCTAAATGAAAGAGAAACAAAGAAAGCAAACAGGATATTTATGGCAACTCTAGAGAGCTCTCTGTATGTAGCCGTTAAAAATAGCCCTCAAATGAACAATATTGGCTTTCTGCTCTATCCTCAGACACAGAGGACAACCTTTGAAAGACTCATTCGCACATCCAAAACTCGTGCGGGTAGGACTGGCAGGTGAAAAGCAAGAATTCTGAGCACGTTCTTAACCCTCGTAAAAAGCAGTTTGCCTCGCGCACACCCCGGATCACACATGCTCTTTGGGTTTTGTATGTAGCTTAATCATTTGCTAGGCATTTCCTTGGGGAAAGCCTACAGCCCTTTCGGGGAAAGCAAAGTGTAGCGAAAGGAGGCAGCTCCCGTGCCTTTCTGCTTCAAATTCGGGGTCGCTATAGCTCCTTTTGAAAAAGGGAGTGAATAAAATAGTACCTTATGGAAAAAAATCTGTAGTTTTACTTTTCTGAAGTAATAGACGAGAAAAACCATACAAGGCTTACATAGCTTGCAAGTGCCTCTTAAAAAAAAAAATCACAATATTTTCCCAGTTTAGGCACCACTAATTTACAGGGAATAGATCTTGCCGCATTAGCGATTTCCATCTCCAGTAAATGCCTCCAAAAGGGCCCTACGCTGCCCGAATGTTCATTTTTCTGCCAAAAAATTAACTGCCGTTTCCCTTTTTGTGTGCAAAGATTTGTCATTGATAGAACCCAAGGTCTTCCACTGCTGGTCAGAAACACACGGAAGGAAAGCATTGCCTGAGATACATCTTCCTTAGGCAGCTTTGTCCGTTCTGCTCTTTTCTCCAGCAAACATATCAAATACTGCTTTCGAAAGCTGGTTTGAACAAGTAAGCCAGTGTTTCAGCATTCATTCTATTTTTCCAGCTGAATTTAAATTTTTTTTTGAAACATAAATGGCTTCATTAACGTCAATTTGCGGATCTGTTAAGATGTAGGTGGTCCGATGCCTTAAATATGACTGTACATTTGTTCCACTCCACCACTCTGAAAAATGCTTCAGTGGGACACGGTGTAAGGGATTCCAATCCCACTTTTTTTCCTTTCTTTTTTTCTTTCTGTTTTCGAAAACAGCTGTGTCACAGATAGCCCTCCCCTCCCTTTGCTTCTCTGACCTCTTATGCTGCAATCCTCTTGGATTCCCTCCAGCGAGGGCAAATATTCCCTCCACCTTCCCCCAGAATTTTATGTTCCTTTAACCTTGGAATGCTCTTTAGTTGCTAAAAATAGACTCCCAACTCCAAACTTCGCAGACTCTTTTCGTGTCACAACTGCGTTTTGACATACTTTTCTCCTCCGTGGATCACACGTGCCATCCCTGCCTCCTTGCCAAGGCTGGCAAAAGCACAACGTGTCACCAAAATTTTGAACAGGAATTCTGATGACCAGATGTTTTCAAAAAAAACAAACCCACCCGAAATATCCCAAAAGCAAAACAGCGCATGGAGAAGCTTTTTCATACAAAGGGAAACAGAGAAAAAAAAAATTTCACAGAATTACAGAATCATGGAAACTAGAAATGGAAAATCCATTAGGTCATCCAGGCTATTTCTTTGCCAATTCAGGATAATCCCCCATGGCACCGGCTGGTTTAAAAGCCCTAAATGAGAGACATCTTACCAGTATTTGAGAAGATTATTCACAACCCAAGATATTGGGCATCTGATATTTCTCCTTTCAGTACAGCACCCTGTCCCTTCACATCACGGACCTCAGCATCACCAGTTTTTCCATCCCATCTTCATGAAAGGACTTGAGATACTGAGACTTTCTCCATACGAAATGTTTTTCTTTCATGAGTATTTGTAGGGTAATGTATCTGCCTGGTGTTTTATCAAAAAAATTAGGATAGGTTAGTTTTCAGCTTTTCAATTTTCCTTTGGTTTTGACTGTTCTTTATCCTGGTGCCTCCTTCGAATATCATGAAATCAGTCAACAGCGCGTAGTGTGGTATGAACTGACCACAGAAGAGCAGTTATCTCCTGCATGTTATCCCCATATGCACGCCCATAGTCCATTTTCCCAATATTAATTTACACCAGCAAAAAAACGACTGATTTGCTGTTTGTCAGAATTATCTCAGATTTTTCTCAGTGTTATTCTTTTTAGGTTTTCCCCTTCCGCTGAATATTGTCCTTCTGGTTAGCCTTTTCTAAAGGATTTGCTGATCTTTTTAGTTTATTTTTGAGTTGTATTTGTTTTTTTCTGGTCATTTTTCTAATCACTTAGAGCAATAGAGGAAGATAATAGGAACATCAGGTCTGATGTGAGACCTCAGCTCTAGCACTGAGCGAGACATGGAGAGCATGGGTCACCCCTCTGTCCTCCAGCGACTCATCTGTGATAGTACAGCCAAGAATTTGTCACGTCCTTCTAACATCATTTGAGATGTGTAGCTGGAGAGTGCTGTAAGTATAACATTTTTGTGATAAGTCACTTATTTGAGCACTTCTTTGTTATTTCTTCCAGAGGTAGGTCCCAAACATGCAGTGACACTCCTGTCACTTGTCTCCTTGTCCTCTGTTCACTCCCTGCTGTGCTTCAATGCAGTGTGTCGCAGAGACCCAGTTTTGGTCCCCATCACACGCCTTTAGGTTCCTCCATCCAAGGACCTGCCAAAGGGTCAACGTGAAGACTGTGCTTAAGTTTGTGTACGTGACAGTCCCGTTTCATCGTGCTGCTCCGGGGGCCATCTCATGGACCACCTGTGATCATGAGCTTTTGTGGGATTCACAGATTATCCTTCATCCCAAGATACACAGGAACAAAGATGCAACTGAGCCATCTGTCTGCCCAAGGAGAAACGGATTTAATTGTTGCACAGCCATGAGGTATCTATAAAGAGTACACATACACGGGGACAGCCACAGAGAAAATTAAATCCATGCAAGGATGACTCCTTGGGTTTTCCAGATCTGAGTCACGGAGAGAAGGTGAAATTGTGTTTCCAAGTGTTCCCTTTGGCATCACTATTATTGTACCCCATGTCATCCCATCTTTGCTTGAAGTCAGTCACTCTGACTCAATTAATTGCTTGTGTTTTGGAGAGGTAAAATGCCTGTGTTAACCAAGAGCACCACAGTGAAGGAGTGAAGAAAATAAATCTTAAAAAAACACAGTGGAGGGCCCTGACAGGATGGTGGTCTGGTGTGGTTATAATGTTCTTCTTCTGGGTTTTCTTGCTGCTGGAAGAAAATCCGCGGGGCTGATGGCCCACAGCTCCAAGTGAAATCATTTGTGTCAGTGTCCTGGTAGCACCGTTTGTGACTTTCATTTGAAAACTGTCCTGACAATCCCTGCTTGCTGCTGATCAATACTTCACTATGAATAAAAGTGAACAGAACAAATGGAAAAGATTTATTAACCCTGCTGATATGTTAAAAGCATTCTGTCAAAGAATTTGAAAAATGCTTCTCATATTTAGTGTTCAGAGACAGAAAATCCCTTTTGAGAAAGGAAAGGTATGTAAAATACATCAGTACCTCGGTGTGGAAATCCAGACCTGGCTCACTATACACATTACTGATGAATAGGTATTATTGAAAACTGCATGTGCTGCTTAGCAGGGAGAGCAGCTCCACGTAAGAATGAGAAAGCAATTGTCAGCACTCAAGGAGAAACGCTGGTCACATCTTTAAGGGAGTTGAGAGAATGGGAGGCTTTAAGATGGTAAAACGCAAGATTAATGGAATTGGGAGAAGCTGTTGACAGAATTTCTTGAGGGGAATGAAATTGGAAAGTGATACTTGTTGGGACGCGGCCCTTGGAAATTTGCAGCAGTCCAAAGCTATATACAGATCTACTCACTCTAATAAAAGTATGGTCTGAAAAGAAATGAGTATCTGAACCGCATGTCAGAAAGTCACTGCTGGAGCGTGATTCCAAAAAGCACGTTGCAATGCAGTGAATGAATCACAGACCACAGGGAACATAACATAACCTAAATGAATCCAACATGATGCACTGCACTACAGGGCAATCAGCACCTTCAGCAGCATCATCAGAAAGCAATAACCAACTTCAGTGCGCCACCTTCTTCCAAAGCATTTTTCAAAGGTTAGGGCAACGTGCAGTGCAATTAGGGATGTCTACAGAGGAACGCAGAACACCTCTGGCCAAGTGACTTTCCACTTTGTGCCTTTGGGGTTTACTGGATCAGCATAAAAGAAGAGGAGTAGCCTGCAGCCCAGGTCAGACTAATGCGTTGCTACCGTGATGGGGGAAGAAACAAGGAAACATGTCAAAGAACACACTGGTTATGGATGCAGATGATATTCTGGTAATTTCTCAGCAATGTTTGCAGCGTGAAGGAAAGGAAAATGGCAGCGCTAAAACATGAAGCAAGTTCATGACCAGGAGTTTGAAGGCAGGTTTTTTTTCTTCTGTGCTTGGCAAGGAGGCAGGGAGTTTTATTGGAAGCAGACATAGTTTCCATGCCTTTGTCAACTCCAAATTAGACTGTTCTTCTGGAGAACACCTTTAATCAACTGGAAGCTGGTCAACCCACTTCATGGGTTGGGTTTGTCACTGGAACAATATAGTAACACCAGAGGCCTGTGAGCTGTGTTCCAGTTGCAGTTCTGACATTTAAAGCTCTAGATGGCTTAAGCAATGCACCTTTTAAAATACAATTTTTGAATAAAGGGAAATGAGTAAGGCTTTCTCCATAAAAAATCTTCAGCTTTGGAAATAACTGTCCCTACTCTGGATGGAAACAGCCTCATATGTTGACAGGATATTGGAGTGAACAGGCACAATGCTCACATAAAGCCATTTGGTGAAAGAGTGGTCAAGATCTTGAGAGCACTCAAAGAAGGCAGACCCTTCCAAGAGCAGATCGCTCTCCTGGGACACTGACGCAATCCCTACTCGAAGCTAAAAAGCTATTTTCTCACTGAAGGGACAGCATTCACCACCAAATGTAGGAGGTCTTCCCTGTGAGGTCTTCCAAACCCCTTGTGGCCATGTTGAACCTACCCAGATTGTGAAAGCCAATACCATTTCAGGCAAAGCGAGTACAGCAGTAGGAAAGTCAGCTGGAAACATACTTTTAAAAAATTTCACAACACAAAGTGAATAAAATTTGGTCATTTCTTCCACAGCACTAGCCTGGAATTATTAGGGATTAGAGCTAGATACAACACAAAAAGCATCTTACTGTATTTTTCATCTTTTTGTCCTCTTTGAAGAGCTGGGAAGAAAGACTAGAAGAACACAGGAAAGAATACAGCCACCTTTCTCATAAAGACCTGCTTGATTTCTTAAACAAAGTGTTACTGAAACGCTTCACACTAAGTGGCATTTTCTGGCTCTGTGTTGATGTCAAACCCACAAGTATGTCTTTCCCTCTGTCACATTATAATCCAATACCTAAGAATATGCATCCAGCTGGATCATTCGTTGGGCACGCTATTCCAACAAGTCCTTCAGAACACAGATTTCAGGCCAGGCATTGGAAGGGCTAGTGAAGACCTCCCCACCACCAAAGTATAGAAGAATAGGTGGTTTAGAACAAAACAGAACAAAAAAAAAGGGTTTTCTTGTGGACTTTTTTGTTGTTTCTTTGTTTGTTGGTTTTAAACTTAGAACTAAAATAGGGGATGCAAAAGGCAGGGGCTGGAGGAGCATCTGCTGATTTGGACAAGTGGGTCTAAATCTTGGAACAGATATTACATTTGGTCTCTAACTCTCAGTGTAGACTAGAAAACATGAAACGTGCCATGGAAGAAGCATCTGTATGCTTTGAAGAACAGAGATGTGTTTTCTTGAAGGAGGTCAAGTTTAGTCTTTATGAGGGAAATAACCGGTGAAGGAGTAAAGTGGGTAAGAGACAGAAATTCTCAAGGCAGTTTCAAATATTCAAAAATGACTCTTCAGTCTCCCATCTCAGCTCCTCATGGCCAAGATGAGATAAATTAATATCAACATTTCAAGATTTTTCATGAGAGATGGGTGGGCTAATTTCACACAATAAGTTGTCAAAGTGGGGGTGTGAACCCTGTTCCATCTGCTCTCCCCAGTTGCTAGGAGCTGCTGTGGTTCCACGTGACAAAATATTAATTACATGATCACACTGTGTTTTTTCCATACAACCCCCTACTTCATTTAAAGCCTTGGATGGAAAGTACTACAGGAATAAATCCAGGCTGTGCCTTGAAATGGACTAGTTTCTGCAGGTCTCGCCTCTTTTTTCACAGTAGTTGGAAGGGGCATGAACTTGTAGCAATCGGATATTTAAAGGCTTTATAGAATGGGGCCAATTTAAGGTTGCTTGGGTATTCTGGATCCAAGCACTTCCTAATCTTCTCAGAGCTTGACTTTATAACTTAAACATTCCTTAAATGCTGATTTTAGATGTGCTGCAGAGTTAAAACAAGGCTGGCACTGTAGGAGATGGTAATTTGGTATTGTATAAAAAATTGACAAAGAAAAAGGGCAATTATTTCGGATAATCTACAGGGGTTATACTGAGCAGTGGAAGTTTGGGCTGACCGTCATACTTAGCTGTTACCCTAAGACCTACCATGGAGTATTTAATAAAGTAGATGGGACAAAGGACTTGAAAAACTTTGCTGTAGGGAACAGTCCTACAGCGATCCCGTTAAATGGCAGGAAGGAGATGTGCCCTATCTTCATTTTCCTTCTCCGATAAAGGAGCGTATGCAGTGCTTTGATCTTCACGCTCCCGCTGATTTTTTTCTTTCAACGTAAAAAATGCCTTTCGTATCATGGGCACTGACAGTCCTACCCCGTTCGGAGTGTGAAAAGACATCAGGATCTGGCTCCGTAAGATTTACAGGAGCAATTAATCAATCACCTCTGCACTCGCAGTGAGCTGGGCTTGCACCAGCATTGCCTGCCAGGTTCAGCCAAACAAGTATTTGATCTGAATACGCTGCAGCAAACCCCAACATTTGTGTGTGATTACCCAAATTACAAAGCCATTTTGTAATATGCCCATAACGAATTAAATGAAAAAATATGTACAATAATGAGGTCTTTATTTTCCAACTTTTATTTTCTATAGCAAATGAATAAATTGAATGATTTGGGCACCAAATCCTCTAGTCCACCTTGCCCTAAACAAACTACGGAGTGATTGCAGAAATGAAGAGGTAATTAACTGGGAGTTAGCTCAACCAGCTGCTCTCTGTATTACTGAGGCAGACTAAGCCTTTGGCAACTGGGCTTGGTAACACCCCTCAGCAATTTTCAGCATGTCTTTTCTCAGAGTCTTTAATGTAGCCAAAACCCCAGGAATCCACAGGTTTTTAAATGATCAAATCCACAATTTCGCCTGCCTGTCATGTTCATGCTGCAGACTTAGCGGATCTCTTAGAATAAGGTTTACAGCACGTCTTCTGGATTTGATTAGAAGAAAATCTGTACTTCATCTTAACTCCTCCACTTTTTCTGCCCTAGACCTGAGGAATGTAATATTGGCTTCTCCCTCAGCAACTCCCACGTTTGCAGCAAACATTATTGAGCTGGGTTTCTATCTGGAGTGCACTATTTTCAAATGTTCTTATTCCCACCTGGACACTATGGCATCTATAGCATTAAAAATTGTATTAATTCGTATATATTACTATTAAGGATGTATACCCGTCATAGTTTGCCTTAAGCTTGGGAACCTATCATGCTCAAAACTGCACTGTCTTCCAGGCTTCATTTATCAAATTAATTTTGCACACCGAATAAAGAAGTACTGATGGCAGATTCCCTCCCTCTACGGAGAATATAAAATATAGGTGATTAAGCAAAAAAGCTTTACTCATTTAAATTTATTTCTAGAGATTACCCAAGAGCTTTCCATTTTTATTTAGACATGCAATACAACAGAACCCATTCACTTTTTATTTCTGGCACACATACAGTGTGATATAAAAAACACAAAACAAGTTGATCTGGCACTCAAAGTCAATAGCCTGTGGCCAATCCCTCCTGATTTTTTGTTTTTACTGTAATACATGCAGCCTGCTTAACAATGAACGTTGATGTTCCAACAAATACTAGCATGAGGATTTCGATTAGTGTTAAACCTCCTCTCAGCCAGTCAAAGGGATGTTTTTCTTGATTTCTGTGGCAATGTATTTTGGTGGATCTCATGTAATCAGAGTTTTGAGAAGTTGTGTCATCCTCCATCCTAATGTTTTACCTGTTATGAGATTGATCTTAAACTTCCATAATCAATCCCTGTACCACCACTCACGTAAATCACATCTTACGTGCACAGAGAGCACGGGTGAGAAAATTTCCCACACAAAAGCTGCAGACATGTTGCTTGGGAAGGATTTCTTTGCTGTCTGCTGATAATAGCCCCTGGAAGTGAGCGGCAGGGGATGAGAGGTGATATTAGTAAAATGCAAAGAGATAAGAGAAGAAAAATGGGATAAGTTTATCATTCCTGGCAGGGATTCAGTGCTGTGTGCTGTATGAGATGGTTCAGATTCCAGGAAAACTACTGCATAGGTGTAGCTTGCCCCGAAAAAAAACAGGCTTGACATCTTTGATTTCAGGTTGCAGAATATCTAAAATATCAACTCCTTTTTCTCACTGCAGGTGAACTATCCAACGGGGGGTCCTGAAGTCGATTGAGGCTTTGGTAGCTCCCTACTCAAATTGTAATTGTGAGACTATGGGCACTGAAAAAAGACCTGCTAACATCTGCAACTGAATTGAAGCTGAAAAATGCTTTCATTCTATTATTCATCTATTTTTGTGCACCTAATTCATCTTGCTTAACGCTTCTGAGCCCTACTCAGGGATCAGGAATTAACCACTAGAAATGGTGCTAACACAGAGCAGAAAAAGGTGACCGTCAAGGCGTTTTCTGAAGCTACTAGTATGCAAAGAAAGGGTAACCATACCCATTTCTTCTTCCTCTAAACTTGAAAGAGGCTTAAGCTATGCTGGCTTTCAAAGAACTACTGTTCACTGCGAGGTATTGATCAGCTTTTCCTCAGTTGGAAGATTTAGAAGAATTAAAAATGGAATAATTGCTTTAGAAAATAGCTAGCGCTGTTTATTTGTGAATATCATATCAAGAGTCAGGTTAATTTGTTGGTATCAATTAGCCAGGAAAGTCTGTTTCCTAAATCTCACTTTGCTTCTAGTACAAATGCCACGCAACTCGAGATTTCAGGTTTGTCTGCAAAAATGAAAGTGAAACTCAGTGGAGTCCGCATGGTTTCCTACGATTTTGTTATCTGGGTCCAGTCTTTGGCCAGAGTAGGACAATCAGTTGGAAACAAAAACCATTCTGATGAACCTTGGTTGACTTTTCAGTTGCAAAACAAAAAAAAAAAGAAAAAAAAAAAAAAAAAAAAAGCCCAGATCAGGGCATTTTTTACCTGGTTTCCAGTTTCATAGATACAGCTGGTTGAAATTTTTCAAATCAAACAAATCATGAACACTTGGCTTCTCTCCAAACATGCATTTTTTAAAGCAAAAAAATAATTTTTCGACCTCACTACTTTCTTTGAAAAAATAATAATAAAAAAAATCTTTGAGATCAAAAGGGAAAAAATTAAGGGCCTCCTCAGTGGCCTACAAAATACATCTTTTGTTTACTTCTAGGCATTTTTTTGGTTTTGTTTGGACAGCCACAGCAAGTGTTTTGACGGGTTACCTCAGATTGTTGTGTGCTTTAAATTTCTTTCCATTCATAGCTGAAACACTTTGGGTCTGATTTTCCAATGACAAAACCAAAATTATTCTACTTCTAGTCATCATCTCCCAGGTTTTCTGGGGCAATAAAAAATGATTTATCATAAACCTAAACAGGCTGAAAAACGTTATCACACTTGTAAATGTCCCAGTAAATCTTTAAACCCTGCTTTTCACCCTCTGCTTTTAAGGAAAGTTTTTCTAAGTATCAGTCAGGAAGGTCACAGCATATCGCTGTACGTAGCTTAGATAAAGATTAGCTTCCATTTCTTGGGGAGTTCATTTCAGATTATGTAACGGATGCTGTTGAAAATCCAAAAGGTGCAATAAATCTCCCGGTCCAACCCTGAGAGAAAATAAGTTGAGTGACCACAGACGGTGGAGTGAAAGGTCCCTGTGTTGCACAGCTCCCTGACTCGAGCCTTGCGGTGACTGCACATTGTCAAGAACAACCTCTCCTCCCATGAAACTATTCCTCCTCCTTCTATGAAGACTGCAATCTGCACATTTTATGAGCGAGTGCCTGGACCCCCCAACACGGGACTCAATCTGGACTTCAGGGTCCAGTTGGAATATTTTTCAATTAATGGGTACTTCGTAGACGGTTGACACCTCGGCAAGCACGTTCTCTCGAGCTGCTTTTAGCCAGAGACACACAGCTTAAGCTTTTCAACAGCTGCTTTATCTCTGCTTCTCACCCCTACCCCCACCCCAATTTAAGTTTAAGATGAGCCTCCACCCCCGAAGCCCACGATATCTCACTCCAAAGTCCTGTCAGAGCCACAACCAAGGCCATAAATTTCCCAGCTGGGTCACAGTACTCCCTATTCATTTACTGAAACATTATAAATGTGTGCAGGCTCCAAGTGAAACCTAATCCCAACATTCCCCGCATGGCGATTCCTGCAACTGATGGCAGGGTCATCTGGAATTACCATTGCCTTATCTGATTGGAAACTCATCACCTGCGTTTCAACACCGAGGGCTCGGTAATGCCTCGTAAAACCAAGCCCTCTGGTATTTCAGGTCTGCTGCTTTGGTACGGAGCAGGCACCAGCCATGCGAAGTTACACGGGGTGGTTGGTCCTCCCTGACCCAGAGCGGCAGAGGTGAACTGACAAAGAGTGGTGGTCTCAAACGCATCCACGGATGGCTCGTCAGCAGGGAAAGGATGGGAAACATCACCCCAAGACAAAGAACGGTTGCAGTTTGGAGCTTGGCAAAGCTACAGCTCTTGAGGAAGGAGGCAATGTGTAGCTGTTGTGAAATAGCATTATTTCACTGAGGTTAATGATTTATGTTCTAGTTTAGTTCATATGGAACCCTCACCATGTTGCATCTGAACATCTTCTGGTAGTGGCGATGTGACATCACGTAGCATATGTCTTTCCTTTCTCTCATCTTGTCCTTGAGGGAAACTGAATCTGAAGCGCAGCAGGTTTTTTTTTGGTTTGACTAGAGAAAGGCTTCGATATGGGGTTTTTTTTAGGGTTTTACTTCTATTTCACCCGGTAGAAACGAAAAGCCATCAGGTATCACACCTTCACAGTCTGAATACAAAGACCTGCAGGGCAGCCACGTTTTAAACTGTTCGACTTAAACCCACGGTCAAACGCTCTGAATGCTTTGAACACCACCGGAGGCCCTGTGCAGGTGCAGAAATTAGCTCCAGGTAACAGCAAACCGAGCTGCAACCCTTCCATCCTCCAGTGCAGTGCTATCTGTGCTACTTCCATTCCTAGATATGAAACAGCAAGTGCCTCCGAGCTATATGCTAAATAAACACAACCCAGGAAAAGCTCAATCCAAAAAGCTTCACTTCCAGCCAACATTCCTTCCCCAGTGCCAGCCATTCATTCCTGTAATATTTAGTGGATTGCAAAGAGATTTTGGATTTCCTGTCAGGTTTCTGTCCTTCAGGGAGTTAATTATGACTCGGGACTCAAGGAATGGTCTCTGCTGCGGTGCCACACTCGGGCGTGTGTTGCTGCTCCGATTTATCATTGCGCCCTTGCTCCTCTAAGAGGTCCTGTTCAAGCCTCTGAAGAAAAGCAGTGAATTCATCGAGCTTGACTTACTGACTGGGAGACAGGAGGGGACAGGAGGTGTGAGGATTTGTTCTGCACTGCGGAGTGCTTCTTACATGGCTATGGGGAAAAAAGAGGAGAGAATGCAAAAAACCAGAGCTTTTAGTGTTCTCTAGTGCCTCCACCTCGCATTCAGCTCCCGTCACATAATTCGATGTTCTTGGCTGGCGAGCCCCTGCCCACAGAGCAGGCAGCAGGCAGGAGCAGGCTCCAGCCACCGCCAGCCTCAGGGACTCAGATCAGCTCCTGGGATTGCCCCAGCCTCCTTGCATCACCTTGCACGGAGTCATTCAAACCGTTTCTACCCTGCAGGGAGTGCAAGTAGGTGCACTTAAGCCTGTTTTCAGTGAATTTTTTCAGCACAGGTACTCCTGGCATTGACCACTGAGCTACTTGCCCAAGTATTTACCCAGCTTCTCAGGTGGGTTTTCCAGCCATGCTGAATTCCGTTCTACTCAGTGACTGCCGTGAATACATACACTTAAGTCTCTCTGCGAGTTACTTCCCCAGCTGTAAAATAGGGACAGTGTATCTCTACGTTGCAGGGGTGAAAGGAAAATAAATACGCTAAAGCTCCTAAGCGGCTTAGGTATTAAGAAAATGAGATACATCTGTGGTTAAAATTTATAGATGGACCATTTGGATACAATCTGATTAGATTTATCCTCTAGTAAAGTATTGTAATTTCTGTAAGTTCAAGAATGTTACTTCTGTCCCAGTGAAGCAAAAATCCCTGCCAGCTCCTAGGCTTAGGCTATGTCAGCTCCTGGGGAAACATCCGAACGAAGCGGCTGGCCCAGGGAGCCTCACGCACTTGTTTTCCACCCACGTTCGTGCCCAAACTCAGCCGCAGGAGCGATTTCCCACGCACCGGGGTGGCAGCTCGCTGATCTCCTGCCATGGGTCTGCGCGCTGCAGATGCCTTCAAGCAATAGGTACTGGCTGTGGGTCAGGTGTGAATTCACCACGGTGTTTCTGTCTCATTTCCCAGTTTATACTGGATCAGTGCTTTGTGGGGTATGACTGTGGCTTTTTAGATCTGGTACAAAAGAAAAAAAAAAGGCAGAAAACTTTATTTGCTGTGTTGGTGAACCTAAACTGCCATTGCAGGGCCTGGAAAAAAAATGTGGCATTTAACAGAGGCCAATAACAGGGACAGGGTTATTCCAGTACGTAGAGGGGACCAGAGGGTGCCAGCTCCTCAGACAAAATTCACTGTCGAGGCAATCTTTCTGAAAGTACAACCATTCACAACAGAAATGACAAATTCCCAATCATTTTAGATTCTTCTGAATTATTTCTCCTGGGCTTATTGCATCCTTAGCTGGTCATGCCCCAGACTGAATGAATACCCATCAGCCAGAATGCCAGTGAACATTTTCATCTCCGTCTTTTACCAATGCTGGTCACTTCCCTCTGGCTCACCATGGCCTTGCACTGTGGTGGTATCACTGAATCCTTGCTACCTCTAGCCACCCTCCTCAGCTTCAATTTGACATTAGGCTTCACATTTGAAAAATATTAACAATAAAAACCCCGCCAACAGCATTGAGGAAACTCCAACTATTTCCCACCCCAGTGTGTCTTTGCCCGTTTCTACACCTCCAAAGTTTCCCTTTCACTTCTCAACACGTGCAGAGACACCTTCGTCATCTTTGACATCAGCCATGCCAGGATTATGGGCTGTTTAATTGCCTTGTGACAATTCACTGGGGTGGTCAGTCTGTGGAACCCCTATAGGAGTCATCAGCCCGATAGATAACAAATCTGTCTGCAGCTAGGGAGGTATACTATGCAAAACATGGCAGACTGACCAAATCTCTTGACCATCTCCAGCATGCTGCTGTTTCCTTAGGCATAACAATTTTTATTAGTGCTCAAAGGCATGTCCTGAGGCAATTCTGTCATCTAAAAGCCTTGACCTAGTTGAAAAGTTTATTGTGAATATTATTTTCAGACCATTAACAAAGGAATCATCATCTGTTTGGCTGCAATAAAATGAGAGGCTTAGCCAGGGCCACCGAGAGACTCATTGTCAACACTGAGATTAAACTTCCAAAGTCAAAGCCCACTTCTTTTTGCATGAGGCCATGTGAAAAGATAGAAACAGATTTTAGCTGGATGTGGGTTTGTAGGCTGTGCCTTTTCTTAGACAAGTCGTGTGTCCTTGGATTATTACAACTACAGCAACAGACCTCTGGAGAGCTAGACTTTGACAGCAGTAGTAGAAGGTTTGAGTGGTCTGTGAGTAATCAACCTCAGCTCCAACAATAACATGGTTTACAGGATTAGTCCCTAATTGTTATACCCTCAGACAAAAGCCAAAAGAATGCCGCTGTCTCAGTCAAAGTCTCAGGCTAATTGATTAACATTATTAAGTTAAACTTGGAGTTGTTATTTTTTGCCCAGAAATTAGCTCAAAATTGCTCACTTAATACCCAGAGATCTGGCCTGCCTGATGGATGCCTTCTCCAGCCACATCAGTCTGATCAATACAAATACATTGCCTCTTGCTAAAACCTTGTCTTGCTTTTGCCTTTCTCTCATCACAGCCACAACAAAATGTCAGCGTTTGGTGTATCACAAAATAAACCCATAATCCAGCTCCTCTGACACAGCTTGAGAAGGTATTTGAGCAGGTACAAGAAGGATCTGCTGGTCTTCAGGTGGACCTTATACACCCAGGAGGTGCGCAGCTCCAAAAAGCAGCAGAAATTGCCATTTTGCATGAAACTTCACAAGCAGAGAGGTTTTCCCAGTCCATTTTTTCACTCCCCTGCCCTGTAACTCATCCACAGCAAGGCCAGACATGCACCTCTGTCCTTGGGAGCATCACGTGTAGCTCTGTCATTGCGTTACCTTTGGACAAGTTTAGTTCATTTAAAGGACTCGTTTGGGTTTTCTCAGCACCAAAGGCTTCACTGAACTCCCACAGAGTTGAGAACGCTGTAATGAAGGAATTTTTAGCAATGCTACATACATAAAATTGGAGCAGGTGCTCTCAATAAAGAAAATTCTTAACCCTGCTCATATTTATTTCAGTTCCTCTCTGGGCATAAAGCCACCATTTCAGTTTCAAGCTTTCCTGGCTTTCTGGAAAGGGTGAAGGATAACCTTTTTTCCTTCCCCCCACCCCCCAAGAAAATGTGGAAACAGATTTTAACATCAGCCCTGGAAGAAGGTTAGGTGATTTGCCAGCAATACTTCTGAAATGAACTGCTAGGCCACCTAATTAAACAAACTCTTCCAACATTTTTTAATCTTCTCTCTCCCAGAGTGCACAGAAGGTTGATTTTGTCCCTTTGGAGGGTGGCATGAAGAAGGGAACTCAAACAGCCTGATCCTGGTTGTGTACCAGATATGGATTTATTTCCCAGATGAATACCACCTGCAGAAATTACCCCTGGATCCAGACTCCGACTGTCGGATCCAGACACTGCATGTTTGAGCTTACCCCTAAGTGGAGCTGGAGCCGCTGGTGATGGAGAGAGCTTTTGCATTTGGGTTATATTAGGAAATGCCTATTTAATTTTGGCCAATTATTTTTCCTGTTTAAGCATGCGATGTGCCCAACGTCACGTGTCTAGGAATAAAAGCAGCTCCTTGTCCTCTACCTTGTCACAAAGAAGAAATTTTGCAGTGAAGAAAAAACACACAACCCAAAACCCAACAAAGCGCCAGCACGCCGGGTACAAGCCAGCGGAGCCATATTCACGTTTTCATAATTCATGTGAGCTGCCATATCTGCTAAACTGCTTTGGGCCACTGGACAAGTGTGGGGTGAAAAAGGAAAGGGGAAAAAATAATAAAATAGAAAAAAACGGGCTGCCAGGGGAGCGGGAGACAAGCAGGCCATTCATAAAGGCATCACTGCAGCGCTTTATGGCATTTCACGCTTGTGAAGAGGAATCACTGGGAACACTGGAAGGAGGCTCCATGTTAACCACCGCACGGGTCTTGAACTCTCCTGCTGTTTAAAAATAGTTTTCTGCCCCCACCCCACCGTCCATCTCTTAAGGTGGAACCCACCGAGAGATGCCTTGAGTGGGCATCGAAGAAGAAAGGTTTGCTCTTCCTGCTTTGCTGAAGTGCCCAGGGCATGTTTGGAGTTAAATCATACTGCTATTTTAATTATCTCTAACCCACTAGAGAGGAAAATAAAAAGATAGGTGCAAAAATAAAACAACTTCTATTGATTTGAGGCACTGCATATGGACACTCAACTTTCCTAGTGTAGCTTTTCTTACAGTTTCCACAGTCACCACATCGGGGGACTTGAAGGAAAATATTTCTTGCTTGAAATTATTGTTTGAAAGATTTCACAGAAATCTTTCTTTTCTGCCCCGGAATGGATGGGCAAGTTCCCAAAGCAATACTATCAGCTGGGAAAGAGATGAATATCATTTTAGTCAAATCATTTAGTAAAAGACATATTGTAAAATCTGCCAAAAACATTGTCCTATGAATTTATTCAACAGACTCCAATCACCGGTGGATCTGATGGCAATCAAAATACTGCAATGCTTTTTTTCTGCCAGCGAAGCAGAGTTTTTAAAACAATTGGTAATATGCTCCTGAAAAATAAGAAACTGCTTACCTGCACAAGCAAAACCTGCTACTTGTAGCAGAACTAGCTTTCCACTTAAAACAAATATAGAATTAAATATCGTTGAAGAAATTCAATATTTACCTAATTGCATTATTTAGACTTACAGAAAAGCTTGGGGGTTTTTCAGTAGCAGTATGTGAATTAAATATAAAAGGTCCTCGGTTATCCAGAAATAGGGGGAACAAGAAGTAAAGATACAGAAACTCAGGTAAGAATTGACTAAGTCTAGAATTGTGAGAAAAACATTATTCAGAGGAGCAGAGAACCATTCTAATAGTTGATAAATTTGAAAGGAATTTAAACAAAAACATCCCACTAACAGCACTGAAATACAACAGTGCTGTCACAATATACCATTTTTAAATTGTTTTCTTTGATTAGAGTGATCAACTACAAGCTAGAAAATCTGTTTTATCTCTTCCTTTAATTTACATTTTTTCCCCCAACTCCAGCCCCACTAAGACTGCACTTCATTAAAGTGATATTTAACTTTCTTTCATGTGAAGATACCCCAAAGGTCTACCTATGTGACATAGGAACTGCGCTTTCAAGACACCAAATATTTAGTCATTGCTTTCTCTAGAGAAAAAGAATCAAAGCCACTACACCTATAAATATACAACTACCCAAACTACTCTGATTTGGAAAAAAAAAAGCTCCCTTAACATAACTCCTAGCTTCTCAGTGTTTGTACACCTAGCTAGGCACCTTCACCACTTGCTAAAGCCTGGGAAACTCTGCCTTTCTTGATAGCAGCTACAATTCCATGCTTGAGGAAAATAACACTGCAAAATATTCCCCATACTACTGAAAACTCAATACACCCTTTGAGTTTCACAGCCCAGCTCTTAACAACAACCAAAACCCCATTCCTGCTAAGCTCCACAGAACTTGTCTAATTCCATGGTGAGGGCAGCCTGGTCATCTATTTATAGCATTGAGATGAACATTTGCTGACATACAGATGGAAACAATTGGGAATGCAAAGTGGCTCATGCTGGGTCACAGGCTGACACACATTTGTTAATCCCCGGGTTTGCCTTCACCTGAAATTGGAAAGAAATGGTGATCACACTTTAAGCTCCACATCTCCAGCGAGCATTTCAATTAGAGCTGATAAGACACTTGGCGTGTTTCAGTTAAATAGTGAAGGCGCTGTAAAAAAACCTAATTAAGTTTAATTGTTGTGCAATGGTTTCATCAGCGTGGTTGGTAATTAAGTGCAAATTATGCAGATAATATATTACAGATGTGGAGCCCTACTTTTGGAACATAGAGGCTATTATGGGATGGAAGAGAGGTTGCAGGGAGGGGAAGAAATTTGTTGTTAAAGTTGCAGCGGAGACTTTGGTTTCCAAACGGCGAGGTTATATATCTCTGTATGTCACAGGAGTTTTAACATCAGAGCTTATTCTATCAAGAACCTTCTTTGTTGTTGGGCTTTAAACCAGCTGAAAATGTAGAAAACTCAAGCCCTAAAATATGGGATGTTGGTGAGATTTGTGATGGTTATTAGTTTCCTCAGAACTTGAGTAATACTGTAAACACAATAAACTTGAGTTGAAAGCGTCATTCCGTTCTAACCCACTGTTTTTATATCTTCCCACATAACTTTCTCAAAAAATTTCCTTTCTGGCTACGATTTCTCATGTTTAGTCTGAACTTAGAGGTGACTTTTGTTTCTTTCAAAGCTGAAATAAAATTAGGTTGCTACTACAAGGTTTAAGACACGAGGAAGAAGATTGTTGGAATGGACTGCCTTGCTCTGTGTATGCTGCTGGCATCACCTAAATAAATAGTGTTTAAAAAAAAAAGGTTTATGAATTTTTCCTTTTTATTTCAGGCTGGAAAGAGTAAAAAACCTTTTGGCAGTTGGGCATGCTACGGTGAGGAAAAGGTTTTTAGAAGCCCAGAAGACGTTTGATTTAATTAAATGATTTCAGAGATATGTTTTTGAGGCTGCATCAATTATCATTCTGAAGAGAAACAGGACTGTGGGAGCGTGCACAGAGCTCGCTCGCTTTGAATCCATTACCTTTGGTTTATTTTCAGTGTTTGTGAACGTAGCATCATCCATCGCGTTGCTAAGGGAAAGGCTCTGAGTAGCAGTATGGTAGTAAGACAAAAAGATAATCCTTTTGCCAAATAGGACTGTTCTTCACTTTATTTGAAGAAAAACACAATTACCCCTCTTACGTCTGATCACCTGAAGTTTACTACTGACGACTACCTGTTCACAGCTCTTTCAGAAAAGGAAGTCTGAGAAATCCCATTTTACAGGTGGGGAAACTGAGGCACGGGGGGAAGAAAATAGATTGATTGTGTTTTCTCAGGAAATGTATGATGGCACCAGCCTGGCTGACCAAACTTCTGCCATCTGTTTACCCTCAACACTTTTTTTCTTGTCTTACTTTCTCCTCTTTTTCACCTGAGCTAACTCAACCGAGCAGCATACATACGTAACACTAACTCCGTCACTGGGCAGACTTGTGATTTTAAACCCTCTGTCAAGGTCTATAAGATTTTTTAGGTAGAATATGAGGTGTGAATAAAAAGAACTGTTAAAACAATTGGGGTCAGAACCTGCCCACTGGATACGAGAACTCCTGTGGACTTTAATGGGATTATTTGCATGAATAAAAAGAGCAGGGATACCCCATGGCTTCCTCATTTATTTCCAGCAAATGGAAACCTGGTGTTATATGACCAGAAGAAAATGAAAAAGAGGTGGTTGGAGTGTGGTAGTTCTCCAGTGATTTTTGTAAGCAACTGAAAAACCCTGAATTTCCACAGAAACGTTCTTGTTTACTGACGAAAATCCCAAACCTAACACTTTTCCAATTTTTAACAACTGTTCTTCAGTTACTTCTGGTTTCTGAAAATTAAAGCATCTTCAGATGTATTAATATTTTTCTCTCTTTTGGTTTTCAACGACTCCTTCCTTACAGAATCCAGTAACTAAATCATCTTAACAGAAATATAAATTTTAGCCAAAAAATTCAGTGTAGAAAAAAAGAGGCCCTTTTTTGTTCCAAAGAAACGCTGGAAGGCAGCTCAACTTGTGATAATAATTGTAATATCAGACAAAGGTTCAAGACGAAACGTTGCTGCAGCCCAGACCAGGTAGGACTGTGCAGATGCCGTCCGTAATGTACCCCAGCCCGTGCGGGGAAAGGTCAATGGGAAAGGTATCCCCATGCCCTCCTCGCTCTGTAGGACAATGAGGTCCATATGTTGTGTGCGTTGCGACTGGAAGAAGGTCAGCAATGCAGAATTATGGGGAGGAAAGTGAAAAAGCGAGAAGGCCAAAAAGTAAGGCTTTCATTTTATATTCAATTTATCTTTTCGACTCTGAAAAGGGCACCGAGGTTGGAAATTATGATTGAGATTTTAATTTTATTAATGGCAGGCTTTGTGGTTGCTAGGGGAACTTGACCCAACCAGGGGAAAAAAATGGCCTAATGCAGTATTATCAGGATTAATCTGCTGCCTTGAAATAGTTGGATCTCTCTCCACTGGCCTCACGAGTCCTTCCTGCTTTGCCTGTATCTCCACGACCACCTTGTTGACATGAGCCTACCGCTTAATCCTTGGAAGGAAACCTAACCCTTGGCCTCGGAGAGATGTCCCCGAGAGAGGGTAACCAGAGTGCAGCCGTGCAGGAGGTGAACCCCACCGGAGCCGGCCTTCAAACCTCCAGGCGTTCGCTCCCGTCAGACAATAAAGCAGCGAGCACAAGCGAGACGCTAATTTAACGGGAGGCTTGATTACACTGCGATAGGGCCCTGCTGGTTGTTTCCAACAGACCCCTTTATAGTATTAGTATTTATTACACCCCATATTATAAGGCATGGGGATTTGCTTCTGTAGGGCAGTTTGGCTGAGCCATGAAACATAATGTTTCTTTTATTGCTCAATAAACACTGTTCTCTCTTTCACTGCCGCTCCAGCCCAGCTTTTTCAAGCCCGTTAAGCCTCTAACACAATAATCTTACCGCCCAGCGATGAGAGACCTCAACTTCTAACCATTTTTTGTTACTTCTGAGGCCTCCTAGGGGTGGAATTTGTGGATAATTCAGTCTCTGGGCCTTCTGCGATCCTTACCTGTTTTGTGGTTTTGGCTTCTTGGGTTTTTTTTTTAGGAGAGCTTTTGTCTTCTGGCTGGAGAGGTTCCATGGGTTCTTCTCATTGCCCAGAAAGAGAGAAGAAACCCAGTGTTGGTCTGAAGGATACAGCTGTAGAGCATGTGGCATTTTGTTTTCCCATCCATGTATACCCACGTGTGGGTTCGCATCCCATGATTTAACACTCCTGGTCTGGGCCAGGCGAAGTGCTGACAAGCAACCTACAGGCATCTTCCACACTCGCCTGCCAACAAACCTAAATTTTTTCCTGTGACATGCCCACCTCCGAGCTGTTTCTAACCTGGCCTTCTCCTCTGAGGAGACCAGTGTCTGTGGCATATTAATTAATAGTGTTATGAAGCGTTCAGCTGTCCCACCACAGTCAAGAACAAGATTTTCCAGTGTCAACTTCCCTTCTGCATTAGTTCATGTTTGGAATCTCGGTACATCAACACGCCGGAGTCCTGCACCAGCCTCTCATCACCTTGTACTGCTCCTAACGTGCCAGACCGTTATCCCTCATGCTGTAACGGGATACAGCGATCACAAATACACCTCCTTGCAATAATATTGCGGACGGGGAGCGTTTACAGCAGGGAAATTGAGCCATTTTAGAATTCGGTTGTGTAGGACTAATGATTAAAGACTTAAAAAAAGCACCACACAGGCTTTGAGGGCATGACCAAATACTGCAGACAAGGATGATCGTGATTACTAGAAACTTTTACAGCTCACTTAGCTTAGAATTATGTTTCTAATTTCAATTTCACATTTTAGTAATGTGCAGCTGCTTTTTTTTTCTTTTTCTTTTTTTTTTTTCTTTTCACAGAATCACAAATCTTTGGGTTAGATTGTGCCAAAATCTTGCACAGGATTTGTGTTTAGTATGATTTATTAGGAATGGTGACAGCAGTTTCTGCCACTGGAAACTCTCTTGCAAGCAAGTGGCTCTTTCTCTGAAGTTCTCCTTGAAACATAACCTTTGGGTTTTGCTTCACACTGGACCATTTTCTCTTCCCCTCCTTATTTTTGTCATCTTAAATAATTACTCTTGATCACTCTTTTTCACATATTTGTAGATCGCTTTAACGTACCCATAAGTCAATGCCAAGTATGATTATAGTGAGCAGTTTTAATCTTTTTTCAGTTCATGCAGCTATCCCAGCAGGAATCTTATCCATATGATTATATTTTATGATACTGTTCCCCTCATGTGTTGAGTGATAGGATTTTTGTTTTAATTAAATACCAAAAGTATAACGACAGAATTATTGTGCTGTCTTCAGTGACCATCATGGCAATTTGCTTACCTGCCACGACGCTGACAGCTTCTTCTTTCCCAGAGATTATCAGGATACTGGATTTCTCTTTAAATGCATGTGCACAGATATTTATATAGAACTCTGCTGACATGTTTAGCTGTTTAAAATTATTTCTATAGTTTCCTGTACTTTAAAAAAAAGTTTTACTGGGGGAAAAAGTGTACAATCATGAATTAGTATAATTCAGGAAGAAGAGAGAAGGCTTAAGTTTCCAGCAACACGTTTTCAGG
The DNA here is from genome assembly GCA_013399095.1 of Psophia crepitans. Classification (NCBI taxonomy): domain Eukaryota; kingdom Metazoa; phylum Chordata; class Aves; order Gruiformes; family Psophiidae; genus Psophia; species Psophia crepitans. The sequence continues at coordinate 529,670 of VWZZ01000600.1, forward strand.
CAAACGTAACATGGTTTTAATTTTAAAATTTGTATTAATAAATGAAGAAATCTTAGTTAGTGTACCAGCAGCTTCTCTCTTCAATTCTAAGATGATTTAGTTCTGAGTAGAAAATTACCCTTGAGTTGTTCTTTTAATTTCTTGGCAAGTGTAACGTGTTTATTCCAAGCCCACAACCACTTTTATATATAAATATGACCTCCTGGACCGGAGAGCAGCAGCATCGCAAACGCTCCTGCTCAGAGCTCCTTCCCCTCTCAAAGAATCACACATCTCTATTAAACGCTTTGTCCTGCCGGCAAAGGGTGAAAAAATACACATTTTGAAAATAATCCCTTTGAATCATGGCATGAGAGGGAGCTCAAATATTTTCTCAATGGAGAGTTAGTGGAATTTTCTATAGATCTGGGGTGAAAGAAAAGTCTTCAGAAAGTCTCAGAAGAAAGATCCTTTGAAATGGCCCGACTTCTGTTATCATAAGCAGTTCGATAAGCCCACCCATGGTAAAGTTATTAGGAATTCATATCATATGGATCCCATTAACCTAAACGTTTGCTTTTAAAGTAAACTTCGCGGTACATGACTACCACTAAGTCCAAGCACTTCAGGTTTGAGGATTGTGTTTTTACAAATGAATCTAGGGTTATCCAATCAATTAGCTGAATTCCCTGTGTAATTGTGCTTTAAATGAATCACCTGGTACTAATGAGACTGCTTACCCGTTTAAAAAATAATAATAATAATAAAAAAAATCACTGCCTTTGAGGGAAACACTTTAAAATACGTGGAAAAAATATCACACTGTATATAGTTAATCTTTGGCACTCACTGCCTTGGGATATAACCAAAGCAGGTAGATTTGAAAGATTAGGCAGAAGGCTTTAGGTCATATGGAAGTATGAGAGTCAAAATATCGCTCAAGTTATTTTTAATTAATTATGACAAGACCATCTGAAATCATTATTGAGTTCAAGGTCGCATTATTTACACAATAATAAAAAAAAAAAGGCTAAAAATAAGGTGTAGCTTATTCTTCGCAGGCGGGAAGCAGAGCAGTGCCATCAAGATGACAGAGAGAAGAGGAGGAAGGAACAGAGGCTCGCTGAGGCTGAATGACTACTGCCGGTTACGCAAAAATTCAGCTCTAGCGCTTGGAAGAGAACCCAGTTATTTTAGAATAGAATAGAATAGAATAGAATAGAATAGAATAGAATAGAATAGAATAGAATAGAATAGAATAGAATAGAATAGAATAGAATTGAATCATTAAGGTTGGAAGTGACCTCAAGGATCATCTAGTCCAACCGTCCCCCCACCACCTATTACCCACTAAACCACGTCCCTAAGTACCACATCTAACCTTTCCTTAAACACCCTCAGGGACGGTGACTCATCATTTTGCCTGCTATAGTCTGCTGCGCTTTGGAAGGGTTTAATACATAAGCTTTTGCCATGAAACAATTTATCTCTGCGCTATATTATTGCGCAATTTAGACATATTATAGGCCTTATAGAGGCATAAAGGATTCCAGACTAAACGGGCTGTTTGCCTGTCCCAGTCAGGCAACCCTTAGCTATCAGTGGTTTAGCGAAGGATTTTATCATTGACTTATACTGTGCTTCTAAATTAATTCAGCTGAGCAAAAAGAAAAAGAGAAAAAAAAAAAAAAGCAGCAATTAAGGCCCTGCTATAAACAGCGGAGTCCGCAGGCAGGAGGCTGCAGCGAATTATACGGAGCATACTTCTCCCAACCGCAGCTTGATTGAAACAATTTACTGGATGCGTGCGTTGAACGACGGTGGGTCTGAGTGACGGATGGGGGAGCGCCGTCAGCCCTCCTTCCTCCTGCCCAGCAAACGCCTGATCCTCCTTTCGGAAAAGGGCGAACGCTTTGTCCCGCTCCGCTTTGTCCTGGTGCGAAGTGACGTAACACCTCGGATCCACAGGGGCCTCCGAATCAGATGTGAAGCATATTGTTGGAATTATTGCGTGGGCTATTTTTGGTTCAATCGGAGGTCAGTGCCCTTCCGTGAACAGGGAGTTATTAGATATTCCCCTGGACAAACAAAGAGATAATTACTCAGCAAAATAAAAGAAGGCGCTCAGAAGTTGGCAAACGAGAATATTTTTGTTCTAATTCAGAAAAAAGCTCTGATACATATAGCTGGGATTTCTGGCATGTAAAAAGAGTTTGACTGAACATCTACCCGACTGTTTTCAGTGAAGTGGAAAAAAATGAGGAACATGCGAGAAGTACCTACTTTTGATCACCAAGGTGTTTTGATCTCATAAATTATGTCTGAAATTAGGCATGGACTGGAAAATGTGAGTGTGTTTTCTCTCAGTCTGGGAGCTTCTGGTTTTGAGAGAAGGAGCACTGTTCCTCTACCTTCATCAAATACCTTTTTTTTTTTTTTCCACCTCTGCTTTCTAACATGTAGGTTTCTCTTGCCATTTATCAGAGGTGTCATGAGTATAGGATGGAGAAGCACCATATACCTCCCTTCCTTTCTCCTCTGGGACTTCTTCAGTCTGAAACTCAAACTTAGATCCAAAGAGACCTGAAAATGTTCCAGTCTAAGAAGCAGGTTGACCTGCGGCCTTAATCTCATCCCAACTGTCATAACACTATGTTAGCCATGCACAGCTAATAAATCATAATAATGCTAGCTTAATGGACCAGGCTTTGACAGTGCCAGGATTAGAAGGGCATACAATAAACAAAGAGTTTCTGAGTAGAGAGGTACAGTAGAGCAGTGAAAAATCACCAAATGATGCAACAAATCTTCTGCTGGTATTTCCATGGGCCTCTGCTATAGGGAGAGCTCATGCTCCCTCCCGCTGTCCCTCTTCTCCTCTTCTGCCAGACCCTAAGACAAAGCATGAGAAGAAGGTTGGTGTAGGAGCTCAGCCTGATTTAACGTACAGTTGAAGAGACAGAACGGGCTGTCTGGAAGGGTAGGAGAGGAGGCTGGAGAATTATCTTGCCTCAAGCTAAGATTTTTTTCCTCTAGCAATAGGATTGCTCACTGGCAAGACTGGGAGTTCGTGGCTTCGTAAAGGGGAGCGCAGTCCCTCCGGACAAGACGAAGCACTGCCCTAAGCACACCGTTAGGTTCAATTTAGATAGAGATAATGAATAAGGAGGGAAAATCACATGAGGAGAAGATGTCAATTTGTTAAAGATTTCAGGATGTCTTACTGAATAGACACGTTCCCAAAGAATTTTCCTTGTAACTTCTAAAACTTCAAAGCAAATGCATGCATAGGTAGGAAAGCTGCGGAGAAACTTATTATCTTTTTACTAGAATGCTTTTGGGACTGAATTGTGCATCTCTTGGAACCTGAAATAGATTTTAACATTGTTTTCTTAACCCTGTCATGGGAAAGAGGATGGATGTTTCAACCTTTGTTAATGATGGACAAGCCTGAAGACTTTTGATAATCTACTTTACAATGGGTAAATAGCCAAAGTAACCTTATCTGAACTAGCCAGCATCATTTGGTCTGAATAAAGAAGCTGAAAGTCTCATGAGAACAGGACTTCTTACAAGATTTCCATTATTTCCTCTTTCCAGTAGGAAAAGTGACACAAAGAGGATATCCTATCTTTCTGCATTTCAGCACCTCTGCTTCTCCTCAGAGCTGGAACCAAGAAGCTGCAAAGTCATGTGAAATTAGAGAGTGGGAATCATTTAACTAACCTTCTTGAAAAGATTAAATGTGGCTGTAGGTTTATCTGCGTAACCACATAGTGATAGAGAAACAGCAATTCCTTGATACATTTCTTCTGTTAAATCTGTTAATTTCAGTGGTGTTATTTCTTCACTTACATATTTTGTTAGGAGATGAATCAGATCTCCCTTTATCCCCTATTCTTTAACAACATTTTTCCTGTTAGAACTGGGGCTTTCTTAGCAGACAAGAAATCTTAATTCATCTTGGAGTCACACAGAAAAGTGAAAAAAGGATCTTAGGTTACAAGTTGAAAGAGTAAATTGTCAATTCAGAAGAACTAATCTTAAGCCCTAGTGAGCAAAGCGTGGTTTTGTTTTCAGACGTGAACTTTTAGAATTGCTAGAAACATCCCTCTGCTGCAAACCCTTGGATTTCCAAGACACAATATTAAACAGTGCAAGTGTTAAGTTCTGCCTGACCTGACTACTTGTATGGGAACACACCGCTTGTAAGAGGTCTGAGCTAAAAGAATAGAATGACATTAATAAAAGTGTGTATCTCCAGACAATAGTGCGACCTTATGCTTTAAATTATGTCTGTTTAAGAAAAAAAAGAAGGAAAGGAAGGGAAAAAAAAGGAAAAGAAGGGCCATGATCCATGCTGATGCCTGCATTTTTGGTATTAGTAGTGGCCCTGTCCCAGCCAGGAACGTATCACATGCAGAAATCAAAACTAACGGTTGAGCAATACATTGGGGGCTGGGGGTTGAAATCTCCATGGCTGGGTTTGCTCCAAGATGAGCAGAATAGTGTAATCTGGATCTGCCCACACTTCAGTGGCTCCAGCAAAATCTGTTCACTGGGCTTTTGCTTGTGGTACATGCCAATGTGAGCCAAAGCTCTTTGAAATGAGCAATTTTCAGTGACATGTTGGTCTTTGGATCTTTTCCAGTGACATGCTGGTCTGTGGATCTCTTCCAGTGACTTGTTGGTCTTTGGATCTTGCTCTTGAGAGTATCTTTGAGCTGCAATAAATATGGGTGTCTCCCCCAGCTCAGGAGTCACCATCAATGCAATGGTTGTAAACATTTGTAAATATAAATATTTATAAACTTCTGGTTAAGGCATATTGGTAAATGCCTTTTGATAACTGATTCTTCATTTGTTTTATAATGTGTGGAACTGCTGGAGGCTGAACCCTTGGATTGCCTCAGGATGGCTGCACTCCTGCAGCATCTACCTCTTCCTAGGTCAAAAAATATGTACAAATCAACTCTTGAACATCTGTGGGTACTCTATTTTCTTGCATTCTGATTTTAGTGTGGGTGTAGGAAAACCTGAGTTAGCTCCGTGCAGATCCAGAAGGACTCTGTCTGGGCTTACTAGCCCAGTACAGCTCTGCCTCGACCCAGAGACAATCAAGGCTCAAACTGAACCGCAGACAGTAAATCCCAAAAGCTGGAACCCCTGCAGGTGGGCATCTGCCCATCTTCCAGTGGTGCCTTCTCTCATCCATCTAATGCTTGAGAACCTGGTGAGTTCATTGCCCGGTTTATGAGCTATTGAATGGAGTGAACATGGGACTTAACTGTAATTGAGTTTTAAATGCTATAAAAATATCTGATTTTTATTTGGGTATTGAGTTTATTGGTTTCTCAAGTTTTTATCAGGTTTTTTTTTCGTGTGCATATATTATGTAGCTCTCACGGCTAAGAAATATTAGATGGCACTGTGAATTCGAAAGCATAAAAAGAAGGAAATATAAGTTAATAAATATTTGTGACTTCACCTATAGGTTATTTTGCTTCAACCTTTTCAAACACAGTCTCCAGTGGAGTTAATCTTAATTTTAGGCAACGTGCACTCAGATGCAGAGTCCTGGTTCTCATTGCCTGGAATGGGAGTTAGTGCAACTCAGCTCCTCACAGCTTTAAGACTCTTTGATGCTTGAAATCCATGTCCATGTACTTTCCAGGCAACTGGGAAACTACTTTATGCAGATCTATTTACACAGTATCTCCTGAAACTCTGCAGCATTAGTCTTTGCCATTGCTGTCACTGAAAATTTATCTGAGCTACTAAATGAATCGCTGCAGTGTCATTCAAATTCCTCGACTCCTGTTCCCTCAACGCCCGTCTTTATTTAAGAGATCCTGTCCTTTCAGGCTCTCCCTTCCCTTTCCTTGTGATGTTTCAGACCAGAGTGAAACGAAGACTATCCTCCTGTTGACATTCTGATTTTGGTTGTGGAGAAGGATGTTTTTCCTGCGAGAGCTGGAGTTTTCCGCAGGCAGCTAGCTGAGCTTATTTATTCCCCGAGCATTTCAAAGCCCGCACTGTCCCATGGCTCCACGTCACTAGGGCAGCTTTAGTGCCTGACAAAAGTGAAGAGGAAAACCCCCTTGAGCACTGGATGTTACAACCTTCTGCAGAGGAGTGGCCAACCACCTCAGCCTCCCAACGCTCGCCTGCCAGACCACGCAGCGCTAAGATGCTAAAATATGTTCTTTCCTGGCAGCTCTCAAGAACGGCCAATTTAGTGGGAGAAGGAAGTTGGCAGAGCTCTGTCCATAGAAGACTTTGAAATATTATGATTTTTATCAGAAATGACAACAACAAAAAGAGCGTCAGCCAAGTGTGCTCCAAAAGCTACGCTTGTCTGCTGCCTCCCTCTCCTCTCACAAACGTCATGGAGAGAATTTCCTCAGGTTTTCTCCCGGAGACAAGCGAGACATTGTATAGAAGGGTTTGACTCAGTTAATGCAAATGTCTTGGGTTCTTATGTTTCTAAGGGACGATGCGTGTTTTGATTAAATTATTGACAAAGCAAAAGTGTGACTCTTCTGAGGTCGTTTAAGTGCATGAGGCTACATTCTTTCTTGCAGAGCTGGTGAAAGTAAACAACATTATTATAGATTTTGGTCATGCCCTGGCATCGGTAAGTATAGTTTCTGTGTTTGCCATATGCTCGCATTGAACTGGAACAGCAATGCGTACACAGGGAAATTGTTTAAAGAGCCAGTTCAACCTCAGTACTCACTGTCAAAATTATGATGTAGGCGATTCATTCTGCTAACCACAAAAGAGTTTTTGTTTGTCAAGTGAAATAATGTGCAATTTTGTGTATCATTTAGGACAGCTTTTTTTCCCCTCTTTTTTCTTTTTTTTTTTAAATTTTTTTTTTTTCCAATATCCCACTGCAGGCCTGGAAACTGCAGCGCCGGATTAGCGGATAGCATCCTGCAGCTCCCCGGGACGACAGCGACTCGACGTGAGACAGGAGACAGAGGAGGCATAAGCCAAGACTTTAAACTGTGATTGCAGAAGGCGGCTTGCTGAGCCAAATAAAGAGAAGAGGGAAAATTGACACCCCACAAGACATGGACAATTGTTGCCACCGGCTGGGAGGCCTTAAATTACAAACCCATTTTGTATATCCAAAAGCTTACACTTTCTATTTATATATCCCACTTCTTCTGTGCACCAAAAGTTGGATTTGGCAAATGCAGCTATTCCCTGCAGGCATATGGGTGAGGTTTTCTGCAGAGAAAATAAACTTGATTGTTAAAAACCTGTGTTTGCAATTACTCTGAGTTTCAATATTCTGAGGTCAAAATAGATCCTTTAAAAAGTCATAATGCTTTGAAACAGATTCATTTTCTTTCTGAAATGGTTATTGGCTTAAAATGAATTATTGAAACATTTTTGGTAAGCAAGTCATAGCTAAACTTTTCAATAGAAATTATGAAAATATGGAAAGAAAGAAAGAAAGAAAGAGAGAAAGAAAGAAAGAGAGAAAGAAAGAAAGAGAGAAAGAAAGAAAGAGAGAAAGAAAGAAAGAGAGAAAGAAAGAAAGAGAGAAAGAAAGAAAGAGAGAAAGAAAGAAAGAGAGAAAGAAAGAAAGAGAGAAAGAAAGAAAGAGAGAAAGAAAGAAAGAGAGAAAGAAAGAAAGAGAGAAAGAAAGAAAGAGAGAAAGAAAGAAAGAGAGAAAGAAAGAAAGAGAGAAAGAAAGAAAGAGAGAAAGAAAGAAAGAGAGAAAGAAAGAAAGAGAGAAAGAAAGAAAGAGAGAAAGAAAGAAAGAGAGAAAGAAAGAAAGAGAGAAAGAAAGAAAGAGAGAAAGAAAGAAAGAGAGAAAGAAAGAAAGAGAGAAAGAAAGAAAGAAAGAAAAAGAAAGAAAGTCAAGACCTTGGGACAAAGGGGTTTTTTTGAGTTAAAGACGACTATTTCTGCTAAAAATCATTAGTTCTATAAATGACAATGAGCTGCATTAATCAGTTCAGCTACCCTGAACAGGCCAAGCCAGGTTTCCAGTACATCTTTTGGGAGATTATTCTATGATCTGAGACATCTTTGCTTGGCAAAGGAACAGGTATAAACAGTAAGAAACATGTTCTTCAGGGACTTTGGTAGACTGGATGAGAATCATAGTTCATAAATATTGTCACAGAAAACTGTGTGACTGTCTTTGGACAAAAAGCCAGATTTTTCAGGGTTATTTAATGCACCTTAATTTCCTTAGGATTGAGGAACACAGGCTGGCATTTAAAAATAAATGAAGGTCCCCAGCCAGGACTGAGCCAAGGAGGTCTCAGAAGCTGGGAATAATCCTTAAATTCTAAAGCAATCATTCAAGGGGACAAACTATTTTTAATCCTCTATTTGCTGTTTATATTTCAACGACATCTCCAGAGCGTGTCAGCACAGGTTCCACCTTGGACTACCAACCTGAGGTAAGTTTTTGTCTTTACAGCAATGGAGAGAAAGTGAGAAGTCAGAACTTCAGTAGCAGGAATAAAAAAAAGCGGATCCAGAAAAAAAACTTTTTTAACCTTAATTAGGTCCTTTAGACATACCAGCGCAGTGCAAAGGGGCTTCAAGAGAACTAAGAGCTGGAGCCTTTCTCCTCCACCTCAGACTAGAGCTACATCTGGCATTTCACCCTCGTAAGAAAACAGTGAGGGGCTTGTTCCAGGGAAGGTGCAAGGAGGGCAGTGAGAGCCCGCTCTGCATGCTCTTTGCCTTGAAATATTCCTTCACTGCATGCCCACTTGAAGGCCCCTTTATACTAAGGAAACTTAGTGTAAATAGGAATCAGGCTCAAAGAGCCTGGAAAGCAATAGCACAAGAGTTCAAGCCTTTTCAGTTCAAACCCTTTCAGATCAGAGCAGCCCTAAACCTCCATCACAAACCTGTGATCACCCCACTGTAGAAAGCTGCTGCATGCTTATTAGGTCTGGCTGATGAGTCCTGCTAATTACTTTATGCTTGGGGCTGCTATGTTATGGATAGCAAGAACACCAGGGTATGTTTTTGGAAGAGAAGAGGAGGCATCTCTTAGTTCTCTTCTATTTCTTGAAAAGAAAAAGCTTTTTTTTTTGGCTTTTTTTTTTTTTAACCTTAAAGTGTTACTTGTAAATGGAGGCCAGAATTTAATTTCAGATAGTGTTACTCCACCTTGTGCAAGTGATTTCTCTTGACACTGCACTGACTACCCGTGCACAAAAAGCCCTTTATGACTCGCACGCCAAAGAGCCTGAAGTATTTTTTACCTCTCCGAAAATGACATTTCATTCCCCCCCCTCCCCCCCCCCTTTTTTTTTTTTTTATCACCTGAACACTTTTCTTAAAACCACAGCACGCAAAGGCCCCATGTGAAGTAGGGAAAGGCATTCAGCATCTGCTTATATCCCCAAACTGAAGCACCAGTGTGCCTAAAAAAGCTTGTATTTAAAGGCATTGCAGCTGCATCAGCTCATATTTCATCCAGCCACCAATTTCCTTTTCCCCCTGACAAACAGGCCTCAGAAAGAACCCAGGCCAGAAATTCTCCACGTTAGCGAAACATTTCCTCTTTCCCGTTCTCCCTTCCATTAACATTATTACGCTGCTCCTGGGAAAAGATGACTTTTCCAATCCAGGCAGCGTATTTCTCTCTTTTCTTTTCTTTCTGTCTGTTTTCTCCCTCCCTGGGCTAGTGGTAAGGAAAGAACTGGGGTGGAGGTAACTGTGGGAGAAGGAATATGGGGGTGAAAGGAAACACAGGAAGGAGACCTTAAAATCCGTGTCCCTTTTAGCATGCAAATAGAGAAGGGTAGCAGCTCCTGGCTCTTCCCTCCGCCGGGGGTGGGATACAAAGAAGGAGAAAACCCCAGCGCTGGTGGCAGCGTCCGTCGAGGGTCAGGTGCTCCCTCTGGGATCAAGAGCTGCCCAAAGCCCGTTTGGTTGACCCAGGGGTTAAGCCCATCAGCAAAACTGCAGCCAGATCTACCCACAGCTAGTTAATAAGCCAATATTTGCAGCCCTTGGGATGTTATGTCTTTTTCCAGTCGTCCAGCAACGATTCGTGCAAAACCGGTTGTGTGCGAACCACCTTGGCTGAAAGTCTCCATCCTCCCACCTTGCAGGACCAACCCTACGGCAGCTTTAACTCACGCATCTTTACTGCCCGACATACATCATGACCGTAGCAAATCTATTCAACTACACAAGACCAAAACCAGATCTGATACCGAAATGAGTGATTATACTGGGTATCGGGAGAGTTGCACTCGTATCAAGTCTGATTCTACCATGTGCATGTTGACTTCACCCTGCTTTTATTTTTCTTCTCCTTCAAGAACTGGAAGGCAAAGTCCCAGAGGACAGAAAACGTCTCACTGAAATTAGGGGCAAAAGACAGCCAGGTCATAATTCCCTACCACAGAGCAAGCGTGTCGCGATTGAACCGTAAACTTTCTGTTACGCCTGTAAAAAAGGTGAATAGCAGCATCTGCTCCCTCAAAACACCCTCTGGCACTATTTTAAAGACACTTTACCTTATTCTAAGGTAACTAACTCAAGAAATCTATTCTTGGAGCTGGTCTTATAAGTTCTAGTGGGGAATTGTTTCTTCTTTTTTGCCCTAAAAACCCTAAAATACTTTAGGTTCATCGTGTTTGTTTTTTTGAGAAGTCAACCCAAACACACTTTTTTCTGAAAAAGCAAATTATAAAGGAAGCAATTTCCCAGTAAAGAATAGGCTTGACAGAAAATTTTCTGCAGGTACTAGCTGCTTAACTAGTTGCACTAATTGTTGACCGAGGTATTTTTGATCAATTAGGTTTTACGTAGTGTTTCAGCAGTTTTTGGCAATAGGTACAAAACATGGCTGCAGAAATGGGTGAAAAATTAAAGTCTGAAAAAGTCCAGGAAAGTTTCATTTCAAGAGATCAGCCTGAGCGAATTCGCTTTGTGTTGTTCTATTCCTTTTTGACTTCGTAATTTTGTTCTGAAAAACATCTTTTTCCATTTTCAGGGAGAAAGGTGAGAATCACGTTGAGCCAGACCCCTGAACTTTTTCCTCCAGGATTGTCAGAAAAGGCCAGTTTCTCTAATTGCTCTTTGTTCCTCCAGTTGTGTGTTTTTTTGGGGGGGGGGTTTGTTTTGTTTTGTTTTCTTACTCGCTTTTCTGTTTTTGCTTTTCACTCTGAGTTGGGAGCTTTGTTCAGACAGACCTTCCCTTGTGAATGGTTTCAGTTTCAACAAATTGCCATTCTGTGACACCCCGCCAAATAAGTACCTTGGAAAATTCCCAACCACCTCTAGTCTGTACGCTGGAGCACGTCTCATTTCCAAACCCTCGGCTAGCTAGGGACCAAACCATCCGTGGGCGTAGCTCCCTTGACTCCAGGGCACCCCCTCTGCGAGGGAGCGTGGCCCCCCATTATGGGGAGGCAATTTGTACCAGGGGAGTGCAGTCATCCTGGAGGTGAGACACAGGCTCCGTTTAAAGCTTTGGAGGGTGTTATTCAGCAATTTTGACAAGAACAGAGTAATGCTATTGTGTCTGGTTTTGATTTACAGCTAGTTGCAATGCCACACTTAAAAAATTAAAATTATTCCTATTTTGTAGGGCTTGAAAAGACGATTTTCTATTTTTGAAAGTTAAATCAAGCAATCCCCTCAACTTTACGGCTTTATCATCTTCAAACAGAGAATCTTGTTATATTTAACAGTGTTTGCAGGAATAGAAAACCACTACTTTTAAAAAAATAAAAATATTGATAATGCCAGTTTTTCATTAAAAATATTGTTTTCCAGAAAGGAGTGTTTTTCAATGATAACATAGTTACAGTGAAAAAAGATAAGATGCACTTATACAGTTTTTCTTTTTCACTAGCTGTAAAAATGAATCTATAGTTAAAATACAGAAGATCTGTAATGAGAAGCGAAAGCATTAGGTGCAGACGGACTTGGTTAGACAACCCAGGTTAATTCTTTATTTGCACATCATGCACCTCTGGATGACTATGATCCTTGACTTAATTTTTTCCTCCTTAAATTTACACTGGAACAGCTTACACAAAAATTTTGAACCATGTTTTGACTGATTTCTTTTTTTTTGGTCTTACCTCACATGGTTTCTATGGCCTATAAGAATAATAAAAATAATAAAAACAATGTTAAAGCTATGCCTGGAGAAGCTTTACTTCAGCAGTCCACCAACGTTAAAATACCATTTTTAGCAGTCCTCATTCCCTGTCACGTGCTTAAAGATTTTTGCTTCATGCCTTTCTGGTTAGAGATGTCTTGTTCGTGAATTTTATTTCATGCATGTCATAGAACAAGTATGTTTTTTATGACATTTATGAATGTGACCAGTCTGGGAACATGCTGTCTGTCTGGTCCGGTTTAAGCCAAAATTTATGTCATTGTAACTAGAATTTCCAATTTTGGTGATAGCTGATACATCAGCTGGGGTCAATAAATTGGCAAAGTAATCTTTTATTGTATGAAAAGGTAACTTGTCTTCTGCTTTTTAAGAATTGTCAGGGTGAGGTTTGAATTACCTGAGATATTAATCCGAAAGACCACTACTACCTTCCCCTGCCTTTCCTTTTCGTTAAGCTAGTCCTATAAAATCTATACTAACAACTGTAGTATTAAAGCAAAAAAAAAAAAAGAAAAGAAAAAAAAAGGATCTAGATTCTGAATGCCTGTCGCAGAAATCGGTCTTGTCCTGAAGCGCAAGAATCAAGCCTGTGGCATCAAAACATTACAGAATTAGAGTTTTATGTTGTATTAAGCCTGTCTGTCTTATTTCAGCTATTCTAACCCTCTGAAATACATGATTGAGAGCTGCTAACTCCCAGCGATATGCTCCTGGCAAGCAGACTTGAGGTTTTTTTAATATTTTATTTTAATTATTTTTAGTTTATAGCTCAGCAACTGGACTGACCCAGGGGAACACTTAAACTAAATTTGATAGATGTCAAGTTGGAAAAAATAAAGACAGCAGTGTTCTTTCTCCCTGCAATTACAAATGTTTGCTGGAGACTTTTCTGACAGTATTAAGCATAGCAGAGACCTGGGGAGAGCAGAGAGGGACGTCGTACCCATTCGATGAGGTCAGTTTGGCTGATGTTCTCCAGAACCTGGAAGAGGAGGAGGACTAGGACACCTACCAGTAGCAACTGCTCCTAACTCCAAATACAGTGGGTTTGCCTTCCTGCCCACCCCCTCGCTCCCCCCCAAACTTTTGCTTGAGTCCTGATGTATCTTGCATCAACTGGAGGAGCTAAAAAGAGAGCAGTTTGTTTTTTCAGCTGACATTTGGAGCTGCGGAGACCTGGGAGATGCCCCATCCATGGGCTAAAAAAAACGCAACAAAACTAAAATTTGAAGCTTAACGAGGTGCAAAGAAGTGAGGAAATACTCCAGGAAAGTATGCTTTTGACAGTCTACCTGAAAAACAAATATCAGAAACATTAAAAAAAAATAATCTACTGCTTTCTAGTCCTTTTTTTTTTTTTGTAAACCAAAATATATGAAGATACTGTAAAATACACTGATGCAATCAGTGAGATAGAAAAACTAGTCTTCACAAAGTTCTCTGGGAATTATTCAGAGGGGAAAAATGTTGCATATCTCCAGTATAATATACTGGCTAGCTGCATCAAGGAGAAGGAATGGGCTTTCCAGTCTTTTATCATTAGATCACTGGCTCAAATCTCTCCTAGGGATTTAATCCAAAATGCAGTGAAATCAGTGGGAGTCTCGTTACTCTGAATCAATACCCAGGTATATACAAGAAGAAAGGAGTAAGAGAAATTATTAGAAAAAAATATTGAATTGTCATATGTTATTTGAAAAGTTTCAGAGTTTTCTTTCAACTGGAATAAGGGGGGAAATTTCATAATGGTCTGAACTTTCCCTATTTCTCTTCAATATTTGTTTTTTGGTGATCCCTACTCCTGTAGATTTACTTCTTACATTTTTTCCCTGGAAAAGAAAGGGAGGGACCGGTTGAGAACAAATACACCACCCCCCCCCCAAAAAAAAAAGTTTCAAGGTTGGAAACCACACCTTTTTGGTGCTTTTCTTCTTCTAATGAAAAAAATCATACCTATGGGAGTGGATCATTTTTCCAACTGAAAGAAAAGGCTGAATAAAAAACGCTGCACAAATTGATATCATACGAAGCAGTTTCATGGTTCACGTGAATTCATCCGACACTGGCCCAGTTTGGTGGATTTTCTGAGTGAGATGGTATTGCCAGAGGGTTGCCCACAGCACAAAGCTCAACATCAAAAATGCCCTGAATCCCACATCTTTCTAAGCATAAAACCTGACCTACATTTTCCTGCTGGAGATGTCCTTTCCAGAGTGGGAACCATGGGTGGTACTATGCTTCCTCATGATTTAGAGTGATTTTCTGGTCTTATTAATTAATTTTAAGGTGAGCCCTTTACTAAATGAATGGGTATTTTTATAACATATTGAAGAACATATACTTAAAGTGAAATACAAACTGATTTATTTCTATAACCGTAGAGGGCAAGAGTATTCACTCCATATTTTTCTTCCCAGCTTTCAGACAAATAAATCAACACACACACATATATATATATATACACAGATATATATTTACAATACTTGGTAACAAAAAAAAAAGTTGAGGTCATCTGAATTATTTCATAATCAGGCAGGTAAAGTGGCTTAGCAGATTATGAAACCGCACCGCTGCCAAATTGTTCCATGATGATAATTATTTGCTTCTGTTCCTTAATTCTGGGTGGGCAACACTGCTTTTCCTCTGTCCACTGGAAAAAAAAGCAGGATGGCTCTCCCTATGGTTTTTGGCTTAACTGCACACATCTGGGTTTCGTATCAAAAGAAATAAATATCAGACCTAATTAATCCTCCGAGGCTGCTGGGTACTGACTCCTGAGCAACAGAGACTTTAATTACGGTTTCAACCAGGCATAGTGGTGGAGTCAGTTGTAGAAGGCTGACTGTTGATTTAATGCAGTGTATCATGTCTAAAAGTATCTGGAACAACACTGATTTACATCAGCTGAATATTTGGCTCATTTGACACTCTCTAGGGAAGCAGAGGGGGGATACCTATATACATACATACGCCCTAATTTGTTCAGATGCGGTGTGTAGCAAACTGTATTGCAAAATGCTTATGAAATCCAGGGAACTTTTCATAAATGCATTTTGTTGAGATTAAAATGTTGAAATTGCTTAATTGGGAAAAAATGTGATAATATACGCTTTCTAGAAATGCAAACTTGTTGATTTACTAGTCCTTTATAAAAGGTTATAAATAAACTGATAACATCTATAATGATTCTACCAGAAGATAAAGTTCCTATATTGCAGACAAAGGACTATCTAGATGGCAGTATTCTGATTAGTTTTACATCTTTTCTAATTCAGCTAATTTAAAGATAGACTTGAGGGATTTAGTTGAACAGCAATAAAACTTGTTGGGAAGGGGATCTGTTATATGTTTTACAACTCAAAAGCTGTCTCTCTTTTACTCTCCCTCTCCTTTTTTTTTTCTTTTTTTTTTTAAGACTTTAAAACCATTTTGATTGCAAATATATGAGTGAATTCAGAGCAAATGAAAGTAAAGAGACTGTTAACACTGGCCTCGGTACAGCCAGGCTTTCTGCAAACTTCCCCTCCCTGCCAACACACCTCAAGTCTAGCTCGCAGTAACCCTTGTTATTCTAGTCCTGGATTTATCTAGCAAAGGGCTGCCAACGGTACCAAATCATGTGGTCAATTTTTGTAATGAGGACTAATGAGACCACCATACTTATTTTCCCTCCCAACAAGAGCCCAAACTGGAACCGGCATCCCCAGAGATGCAAACCTGGTGTATTAATCCCCTGCAAAAGTCCTTCTGCCTCCCCGCTATGCCATCTAAAGTCATATCCATGGATCCAGGCTGGTTTTGTTGTGCTAGGCAGCGGTGTGTTTACATGACTATCCATCTAATACAGGATATTATTTTTCCAGTGGGTAATATTTCAAATATTTCCAATGATTTTTTTTCCCTCCTTTTTTTATTGGTATTATTAAAAATAAGTAAAAAAAAAAAAAAAAGGAAAGAAATAAAATCATACCACAAAAATCTATGGTAAAGTAAGAAAAACAGGGGAAAATGGGAATTTAAAGATGAAGCTGGTGCCGATACTTCCTCCACTACATGATGTCCCTGGTTGATGCACAGGTTCTAGTCAGAAATCTTTAATTACATGCAAAATTTCCTAAAATTCCTTGCATGTGCCTTAATTTCACACTCTTTTACATACAAATGTCATATGAAGACAAAGAAAGAAAATCCTCTAAGTAATAAATATAATCACGATAATTAACTTTGGTGTACAGACTTGCTTTCTGGAAGCATTTCATAAACACTGAGCACCAGATTCATAGGTGCTCATAGGAGGGTGTTTAATCAGTGGCATAAAAACTAAATCACTGGCAGAAGTTTTCTTATACCTCGTCTGTATATATCCTTTATATCCTGTATATATCCTTTACGGACAATCTGTCACTAGCTCTGATTTAAATTTTTGAAAACCTTCGATAAAAGGAAAAAGTAAAATCACAGTTATCTAAACAATAGACCCCACTGCTCTTGGGCTACCAAAGCCCTTGTGAAAGAAAAGCAATGGCCCCAGAAAGGTCATTACCAGGAAGCACACGAACGCCACCAGGCCTCCTGTATCAGTCCTTCCCAGCTGATAAGACTCTCTTTAGACCCTTAAGTCAAGTTCCTCTTACCCTGATACCTTCAAGTGGTCACTGACATGTTTCTGTTCTTCACATGTGTTGCAGCTCTGGAGACAGGAGAGCGTGACCTCACCACCTGTACTCTTCTCCCATTGAGCGTGGATCTTCTACCCAGAAAGACCAAGGACAAGTGTTTTATGAGTGTGTAACACCCATCTTTATAGATAAATGTTCATTCTACACTTATAAATGATATATAAATGTCTGGGTTTGGCACACACAGAAAAGACGACATTATCTCCTGACCGCCTTTCTCCATGTATAACATCCTTAACTCTATTTTCACTCTACTCACACCTAAAAACTCACAGACACAAATGTGTGTTTGGGCACTGGGGCAAAACGTACTCAAGAGTGGAACATTTAGTTCGAGTTTTTTCTTCTTACTTGCTTATTTCTCCCGCTGTTTATAGGATCAAGCAACCTGAGATAAAAAAATGTAACAGACTGGGACACTAAAAGCTAACAGAAAGATAATTCAGCTCAAATATATACTTGTAAATGAATCATCAATGCACAGCACAAATACTATTGCTTGTGGAACCACAACCTAAATACCTCATTTGGTCACTCAAAAAAAACCCAACCCCACCAAATAATTGTGTAGTCAGAAAGCATGTTTTCCTCAGCACCATGTTTTAACTGCAGATTCCTTCTCCCTCTTTCTTTTCAATATGCCATTTTCAACAACTCTTCCACCCACAGGGTTCAGAGGTTGGTACAAAGGGAGGGACAAGCGGTATGAATAAAGGCATAGAAACGTGTTCATGAAATCACCTATCTTCAAAATTAATTTTGATCGTCTGTTTTCATTTTCTCTTTATCTTTAAAAAACAACACTGAAAGAAGAAAGCAAAGTTTTGAGCACTTTCATGTAATAAAGAATCAATGCAGGTCTGGCTGGCACAGGGAAAAGTTGTGTTTAGGGCAGCGAAATACTCATCAGAGACTTTGCCTTTCTCAGAGCTGCTTAAATAGCTCAGAAAACTCATCTGATTAGGCACTTTGCAAATAAAAAAAAAAACCAACCCAGACTTGTTTGTTAAAATAGGCTTTAAACATCAAATTAAAGATTTAATACTCAGAACTGAACACAAATAAATAGCTGGCTGCATACGTGGAACAAATTCTTTTTTATTGTGCAATTAGTATTGCTAAGATTGCTGTTTAAAATGTGAATGAATTTGTCTTTCTGGTTTGCGCATTACTGGTAGCAATGGTGAGGGAAGCACCGAAAACTTTTGCTGAGATGTGATTTTGGCAAAGGGCAAAACCTGGGATGCGAGAGGCTGGTTGAATACCCTGCACCCTTGGAACCAGCCTTACGGCACGGAAAGCGCTCGATTCTGCCAGCAGACATGACCGTCGGTCCAATTTCATCCTGTTTATTCAGCTAGCAAATATGTAGTTAAGGTGGGACTGACTGATCTAATTCTTCTGCGAGAAACTCGCAAAATTACTGCCAAAAGAAGCAGCGAGAGCCATTATTATCATTAAGAGCTGGTAAGTCCTTGGTCAGTCATGCGAAGATCATCTTGAGTGAACATACAGGCCAGGTGGATGCTTCCCCCGTGGTCCCCTTTGGCCAACACTCAGACACAAGTCTGAAGCTCAACGGCGTGTTTAACCATTTGCTTGCAGTTAAACATGCGCCTAAATAATTTTCTGCATGAAGCTAGCTTGCTGAATTGGAGGTCAAAAAAAAAGTCAGGCTGCACTCCCAGTGAGTTTCTGCAGAAATTACGCAGGAAATTAATTAATAACTATTTTGTAAACTGCAGTCAGGGATTGCAGCTGATGTAAATCAGCATTGCTCCATTGGTTGTGAGGATGGGGAAGTTGGCTCAGCCTTTCAACTACTTTATCCACCAGGGATAATTAAGAACAAAATGGCAAAGCTGTTGGATCTCTCGTGTGTGAACACGCAGTTACTTTAGATTATGCCGTGTCACCTTAGGGACTTTTATATGTCATAACGCAACTGCATAATAAGGTTTAGAACAAATACAGTCTTTCACATTTTCACTATATTATCCATATAGAAATTCATCTCAGCCAGATGTAACTTAGAAAGTGGAGGAGGGTTTCATGGTTGTTGGTTACATCATCCGAATCCACTTGAGAAACATTTCATGAACGTCAGAGTTTGGCACAGATTTGGAAAATTTCATATCCCTTTGGCGAAGGAAGCTGACTAGAAATATTCAGTGATCAGATTTTCAAAGATGTTGAACCTCTGCAGCTCTTCACATTTCCATAGCAGTGTTCCAGGGTTTGACACAGCTGAGAATCTGTTCGTTATCATCCATACGTTTCTTTTATGATTCCCTTAGAAAAAAATGAATCTCTGCAAAATGCATCTCCCAGAGAAGCAAATACTGCCGGCTTTGCCCGTGCCCTTTAGGAGTACACACAACCTAAATCCGTGCTCATGCCAGCCTAGACGTACTGGCAGCCTCCAACCACTCCGACCTCACAGCCTGTACCAGTCTGAAACTTGCAGGTCTTTCTACTCTCTTGTTTATACAGCTATCTTTTAAGAATGTAGTTTTATGAAAAAAACTCAGGATTTTTGCTGAGAGCTTAATTTCTTGCTCTGCAGATTTGCACGTGATTTCTACAACATGGACATCCACTCCAGCTTTCCCTTTAAGGACAGCATTAAACAAAATTTCTGCCTCTATTTTTATCAACCTTATAGGAAGCTAATATTTTGGGAGACTTTGGCTCATTGATCAAATTAGACAGATACACAGATACAACACAGACACAATGATTGCATAAGCCTTAAATCCCTAAGGAGGTCAGCTACAAAGCACTTCGTGAGGAGCAGGCTCACTTATTTACAAGCAGTTGTAGAATTGCAGGTGGGACTTCAGATGGACGGTGTAGCTTTGGCTTCAGCCAGGAGTGGTTTGTCTGTGCAAATGAAAAACAAAATAGAAATTAAACATGGGAAAATCAGAGCTTTAAATGATTTTTAATTAGGCCAGAAGAGGTGATTGCACATATCTAATCTGCCTGTTCGGAATGCTACTTGCTTCTATTTGTCTGGCATGTGTGTTTTCAAAGAATTCCCCGATCAGATCTATAAATGTCCACTGGCAACTTTGCCTTTTTTCTATTTAATTTCTTTTTCTTTTTCAGCATCATAATTTTTTTCTTTTCAATTATGACTTGATTATAAATACGGCATTTTGGCGATGGGCGACAGAACCACTCTGGGCCAGATGTGCTGGCTGCCTATGAAGGGCTTGGCCATAGGATGTTAGTGGTTTAAAGTAACAGGAAACCTGAGGAATATCATAAATCAGGCTTTTCTGACTAGGTTTTTTGTACAGAGTATAACAAAATGTATTGAATAACTTAAGTATGTGTGAGCCTCCTGCCTACCAAATTACTGGGGTCTGCCAGTGGAAAGCACACTAATTTGATGTTGGCCTCAAACAGAAAATTGTTAAACGAAAATTAGGTTTCAGCATTTTAACAAAAAATCAACTTGGAGTTCAGTGTTAACAGGAGCCTAAGGATTTAACTAACTGCAGTGAAAATAAAGAGAGACAAAATTCTTGACTTTCTAAGCCCCAGTCCTGAGAAAAGGTTTCTACTTCTGGATCTCAACACAGCATGAGGGACAAAGCATGTACCAAAGGGTGGGTTTTCTTTCTTTTCTCTCTACTGCCATGGATTTCATAAGGTCATAGGCTGACATTTTGTACTTTTCCACACTTGTATTGACTTTTATTAACAATAAACAGAAGGTACTGGGCCAAAGTCATCGAATCCATGACAGAGTGTTTTAAAATATTATGCCTCCCGCATGCAAGGACATCAGAAGGGGCTGAGCTCAGAGAACCTCTCACCTGGTGTCCTGGCTCTGCCCCGACCAGCGCAGAGCGCTTAAGGAGAGGTATGAGAACCACATCTGACCTATTCCCTGTTGGGGAGCTGTTTTCAACCCTGATTGATGTAAGCAATCACATTTCAGTGATACCCCTGGAGATAAACCTGCCTACACTACTGCTGCTCCTGGTCTAAGCAGCTAAGATTAGTTATTGCAAGTTGGTATTGCACTCAAGGCCTTAATTAAGGATGATCTATTCTTATAATGCAATTAGAGGTCTTAAAAGGCTGCCTGTTTCTCTTCCAGCTCTTCTCTACTCCGGTTAAATAAAAGAAGTACAAGAAGCCAAATGTCTTTTTTTCCATCTCATAACCATTCTTTTTTTGGGAATAAGTAACTCTAAACTTCCTTCAACCTCCTCCTTTTGTGGAGACAGTCATGACATGCTGACGTATTCTTGTTCCCTGAAGTACTGGTCCCACATCAATGCCTTAGCATCTACACCTTCTCAGATGCCCCTTTCTGAAACCACTGCAAAGTCACTTTTAAACTTATTAAGTTAACAGACTTACAGTGGATTGGCCCAGGTTTTACCATTTCCTCCATACTCTAGATGTTTTTTGGTCAATCTGAGGTCCTCTCTTTCCTGCCCTTCCTCTCCCTTTCTCCATGTCCTGCTACATGATAGACATGTACATGGCCCTCCTCCTATACCAACTTCTTATGGCTGTGAGAGCAGTTTGTACATTAAATGTTAGAGAGAGCTCCTACTTGAAATGCATCCGCAAACCTCAGTCCTGGGCCATATTTCTTATACTTTTTTTTTAATATATATTTTGGTTTCTGGCAGAGATAGAGGGAGCGAGCGTGGCGTGCAGCGTGCAGCATTTCCCAGACTGTGTAGCTTGGCACCAGAAAATAATTTCTTCGGAGTTCAAAACCTGTCAGGATGCTCTCTCTAAACCGCTCCACATTTAAGATGTGTAACGCTAAAATGTCACTTTTGGAACCCAAACCGGAGCGCCTTCAGCTTTCTGATTGGTAGAAAACTGACGGTTAAGCTCCAGGGAATGTCTACTACAGCTGTAAACTTTCAAAAATACTTTGCTGCTGCAAAAACTATAGAGTGTGGTTTAAATGAACAATATGCCCTCTTCATACCTCATCACCAGAAAGAACACGCTTTCGGCTTCAGCATGAACAACCCGTTGTTTGATTTTTTTTATTTTTTTTTCGCTCACACGAAACAGGTTAAGCAGTTTGTAGCTCAGTTTCTACCTGTCACACAAAAAGGACTATATTCCAGACATCTCCGGGAGCAGGAAGAGATGATACAGATGCTTGTGCAGATGTTTGGATCCTGTTCCCTTAATGCTCTATGCAGGAGAAATTTAACCTCCTTATATGCCTTGCAGAAGACTAGATCACGGCCCTGTTCCATCCCTGGGATCTCAGAGAAAGCCAAGTCTCTAGCTAATATGTTTATGTGACATTCTGAGCTTGGCTCTCCTCCGCCCTTGTGGGCCAAATCCTAATATGACCCAGTGCTCTCTCACATCAACTGGAATTTTGCCTGAATAAAGTATAAGTTAAAACTGAGCAATGCCTCCAGGTTTCAGGCCAGCGATTTCATTTTACAAAAACTCATTGTATTATAAAAAGATACATCAGGTTCAGCTCACTACAGGGTGGTTGTTTTGGGGGTTTTAGCCTTTTTTTTTCTGATGATTTTTTAAAATCTGAAATAGGAGAAGGCAGGTCTTCTTCTCCCACTCTTGGGGCTACACCCTTCCGTGAACAAACCTACACTCAGCAGGACCTGAACCCTTCCCGAACCAGCTATGTCTCCTGGGGCCAGAGCTGGTTGTCACCCTGCCCTACTGCAGTTGATAGGAAGATGTATCCTGAGATTGCCAAGGTCTGGGTCAGGTCCTATTTACTTACAAACAAACCCCAGCTTTTATTCCAGTCTTACTATAACATTTGTTCCTATATTGTCTCCCTGCACTTCGCTCAAACCCAAGAAATGATTAATGGTTTTACGAGAACAATCCTGACAAGTAATGTAGGAAGAGCTAAAAAGTCTTGGAGAAGGAGATGACTGTTCTCCAGCTGAAGAAAAGCTACTGGAAAATACACAGGCTCACGGAAAATCTTCGAGCACAGATTCCTGGTGAGGGTTGCACGCCTTGGGTTTGCTTGTTGCCTCCATGGTGTCCACACTTGTACAGTCAATTCTGGCCATATATCTCATGGTTCCCAATGTCAAGGCTCTCTGGACAGTTGGCATAGCTGTGGGACATCGGGGCTCTCCTTTGCAGGGAACCGTGAGGGGATTTGCTGGAGGACTCTCTGCCTCTTGCATGATACATCAATCCCAGTCGAAATTAGCGGAGATGCCAAGCTTGAACCCGCTGGCTGGATGAGCTGCTTTTGGTTGTAACGGATAAAAACTTGATGGCATCACCTCTTTGGGTGGACCATGGGTCTGTAGGCCAGGAAACATTGTGTGCATGGACATATACCTGACATGTTGGGTGCAGTCGGGCTATCTGGCCTCTGTGTGGGCAGATGTGCCCCTTGCATGGGGGTTGGCTTCCCCCGAGGCTGGGTAAGGCACAGCTTTCCTACTTTCTGAGCTCTCTTGCCAGCAATACTTGAAATAATTATGAGCCCAATGAAGAAAAGAAACCAGCCAAATTCATCTTTGGTGTCAATCTCTCATACACATATTTTGGAGGAGCCGTTGAGTCTCTGATCATAGTGCTTCAGTGCTTTAATTGTGCTTTCTGCTTTTGAAACACATTACAGCCCAATGACTGAGTAATCATCACAGTCCCATGAATGAGCCGGATAAGTAAGATTGCGCGTGGAGAAACTGAGAGAGAAGGAGAGACCACACAGCAAGTAGTGTGAGCCATGGGATTAGGAATCGGGATTTCTTTTTCTCTGTGCACAATCCACGAGGCTGTGCTACCCTGTATGATCTCATGAAAGAAGTATATTTTCCATCTGCAAGGAAGTCCTAGCAGTATCAGCTAAGTGCAAATTAGTATGATCATTAGCCACTCTTTGAATGAGACGGCTGCCAGGAAGCCTGTGTGTATGTTTGAGGAAGAATTCCTAATGTCTGTGTGTCTGGAGGAGTATAAATTCTTCTATTCCCCTCCAGTAGCCTAATTAGATTTTACTCTGTTTATTAGAAGAGTTCAGTTGCTAGCTTAACATGAAATAAAATCCGCATGATTAAGAAGTCACGAGCAGTAAAGCTTACAGTATGCTGCTTGAAATTTTCCTTTTGTATCAGCAACAATGAAATGCTCTAGTGTTAAATAAAGTGAAAGCAGGAGTGTGTCTAGATCCAGCAGCCAGGATCAAAACAGATTGTGAGGGATGGAGAGAGGATGGGAAGTGGGTATCATGCCATGCAAATGGTCCCTGAAATGAGAGAATTACTGGAAAAGTTGCATTTTTAACCACATGGCAGACTAGAAGAAACAGCCTTCTTTATGGATCTTCACTGTAAAAGAAGGATGGGAAAGATGCTTTTCCATTTGAAAATATATTCTTCTGCTCCCCTCACCTCCTTCTGTAGACACAGCAGTATATCAAGAGCCAAGGGTCATAAGAAGATGGAATAATATCTAGATCTGTCTATTGAACATATTCAATAGATATCCAGATCTAAGACCTTCAGCGGTTGATGGTGATATAAAATAGCCTCCAGGAGTAGTTATATCAAGTAGACTTTAATTTTTCAAAAGTGACACCTGGTCTTGACCTTGGAATAAAAATTCACCGAAGGCAGTGAGAGGTTTGGTGTTAGGATCAGATCTTTGCATGAAAAAATGCAGATGTCTATGACAAGCAGCTAATAACCGCTGAGATTTCTGAAGTTCAGAGTTTGCCTCCCAGTTTCCAGATCTGTGGTGGCACAGAAATCCAGGCATGCATCCCTCAAAACCTTCACGTAAGGTTTTAGGTACTGAAGGCTGGGGAACCAGGAAAGAAGACAAATATTCTGTTTCCACTGGCTTTGTTGAGAACAGCTGGCAGTGTGTCACACACCAAGTCATTAGCAACCTGCAATAAGGAATTTTCCAAATGGTCTTTGAGTTGATGACCCCAAAATCCTACTCTAAAAAAAAAAAAAGAAAGAAGTCTCCATATTCACTTACCTGTGGAAAGAAAAACACAGAATGTTCTTTCTTTCCCCTAATAATCTAAGAAAGTAACCTTTAATCGCAAGGTAGGTCATTCTTCTAGAGGCCCTCCATTACAAGAAGCAGCTGTATCTAATGCAGGTTTGCACCCATGCTGGGCTGCGCCCACAACCTCTGAGTCCAGGCTACCTCACTGGTAGTGGTAACCTGGTCTAAAGCCAGAGACATGATGAAGTTGTACTTCTCCTGGACAGTTTAGAAAGTCATTAGTAAGAGTCAGATCTCGTGGACAGGGTGCAGATCTGAGGACAAGGTGGGAAGCCCAGTGTAGAAAGTAAGTTCTATAGCCTGAAAAAGAAAAGAGCAAGCTCTGAGGAGAAGGTTAGGAGTAAAGAGAAAGAGAGTTGAAACCTAAAGCCTTCCCAAAAAAGCAAAGGGATTTGTGTAACCCGAGGGACTAAAAGTACATTTTGGCCCCCGGTCTGGTTTTCCTCAGCACGTGCCCAGCCACAAGAGTCCATGTGGTTCTTCTGTTTTCCCAAGTCTTTTGAAATATAGATGCAAGAGTCTCGAATCCCTGCACTTCCCTGCATTCCTCAAGAAATTGGCCCACCAAGTAGTTGTAATTCAGGATACCACCATACACCCACGTGTAAGATTCCTTAACAACTATGCACATTTTTAGGCTCAAATATTTTAGAATTGTTTTCACTGTGCTTGAGCTGTAATTGGCTCAGCTTCCCAAGTGTTGGATCATCTAACTAGAGTGATTTTTGACTCAGAGCCCAGGCACCATATCAAAACATTTATCAATTAATCATAAAAAGTAACTAACATTGTTGTCCACCCAAGAAAAACTGTCACTTACAGACTCATGTATGTTATTCCTTATGAAAGAGCTGCTATATAGAAGTTGATTTCCTGCACAGACCAGGTGGAAAATCTGCTAAAGGCAGAGGTCAAATCTAGTTTAATTTTATACCCTTTGTTAAGAATGTTCTCTCCCTCTAAAAAAAAAAAAACAAACCCAAAAAAACCCAGAAAAAAACCCCCACCCTTGTGTTCCTTTCCAAGTTTTCTAAAGTTAATTCATGTGGAAGAAAAAAAGATTAGGATAAAATTTCAAATGTTAAATTCAAATGCAGGATTAATGAGTTTTATTTCAAAGCCCCAGAGGTTGTCTGGAATTTAGGACATTTTTTTAGTAGCAGACACAAGACATAGCCAGATGCAGTCGTGTTTTGGACCAGCTCAGCACAAATTTAGCACCTTGAAGGAGAAATTTTTTGTCTGTTTTGTAAAGCAAACATTTCAACTTTTCCAAAATCTGCTGTCCAGAAGATATTACTGTTGCATTGGATGAAAGAATGGATTTAAAATAATGCTGATTTTTTGCTCAAGCGCATAGTAATTGCCACCCCCAACACCATCACTGTAGGTGATGCAGGTCCTGTGCCCCATGCAGTATGTTCATATAATTTTTTTAATAGTCTGAAGCAAACCAGATTATGAGAATGAATTAAACCTTCTCCTGAAGCCAAATTCAAGACAGTCCTTGCAACACTCTGCAGCAAAGAGCTTTTTGCAACTTGCTTTCTGAAAGACCAGCAGGGAACAGCTTGGCAGAGGTACAAACACAATTCTTCTCACGCCCTTCCAGATAGCATGGCAAACCCATGGATGATGAGCTACTTCACTTCACACCCGGTCCCTGAGGCAAAGGAGTTGTAGGCCAAACCCGTCCCTTCATTAAAAGATTTTTTTATCATCACAAAATTTAACAGCATTCAACTTCCTTCCCGAACAGGGTTGCTCCCAAGAAGCTCCAAATAACAGTGGTGTTTCAGGTCATCATGGCTAGTTTGTTCAACTGAGAGAGAAATTCTTGTTTTCAGTCAAGACTGGGCTTTAGTCACTACTCAAGAAAGGCCAGTAATACCTGCAAAGCACAGTCTGCAGATCCAGAGCAGGTTATTTGGACCACGGCGACTTTTGGACAGCCCAAAGTGTTCAGCGTTGGCCTGATCGTGCTCTGCCTGAAATCAAAGAATAAAATCCCTGTTGAGCTCAATGGAAGAAGGTGGCGGCCAACATCAAGTTTAATGCTTTATACATCAGCACTGAAAACTTGATGGGAAAGGACCAAAACCTTGCAGTGAACACCTTCAAACATTGGAATCTTGTCTTGAAAGATTCCAATTATAGCAAGAAGAAAACACTAGCGTTTCAGTTTCAGATTCTGGCTTTTCTTCAAAGTGACATACCACAGTCTGTAAATAGAACCAAAACTGAAAAATCATTCTGTTTAAATTCCTTCATTGCCTTAGAAGTCTGCCTCACCTATGGAGAATCAATGTAATTAGCTGTAACATGAACAGGTAATTAGGACCTGGTGACAGGCAAGCTTCAGATGAACTATTCCATTTAGAAAAGCACTCACTTTTTTTTTTTCTGATTTCTTTTTGAGCTTGAAATCCTACAAGAACATGTTTTCTTTTTGTCCCCCGCTTCCCCAGTACAGAACAAAAATAGTTCATGGAAATAACCTTGTCTCACAGTATTTCTGTTTATGATCCCCATCAAAATCAGTAAATGTGATGGCACACAAAAATATTACGCAGAGTAAAAAAAGATACATAAAAACTTCTTTGAAAGGTTTGTTTGAGTTGCAACTAAAATTTCTGTTCAACCACAATTTTATCCCATTCAATTAAACAGAATCACATCCCATCTCTAACCCTTTTTAACAGTGATGGAAGTTTGGATTTGAAGTTTCATTTTCAAATGGATTTCTTTCACCCATTTGACTTTGGACAGGCTGGGAGAAGATGGACGTATTTGTGAGGAATTTTAGATTACAACTGCCTTGAGCTATTCTGAATGCTGAACCATCACCAAAGGAAGGGAAAAACTGTGCAAGGCGATGGCAGCTTCATTAACTGCAACCAGATTTCACCTACATGAATCTAATGCCTCTTTTTGGTCTTTCTCATCTCTGAACTCAAGCCCTGACATTTTCTCAGCATTTTAAGCTGAAAAATGTCTTGGAAGTCCAAAATTTCCGCCAAATTTGTTGAAGACTTGGTGTCTTGCCTAGTTTAACAGACCGTGCTGTAGTATCACTGGCACAAGCCTAGGTTTCACTTTGGATATACTAAGAAATGTTTTACTCCCAGACACTGCTTTGCACATACAGAATCAATATCCATAATGTACAGTTTGACACCAAAACACTCATGTCCAAAAGTCGCCCCCAAATCAGTTGCATCACTATGCCTTATTGTCCAAGGACAGCTAAAGTGGAGACTCAGCCAAGGGAAACACTATCGAAAGGAAAACAGCAAAAGCTTAAACATATCTGGTGCATCAACAGGATACGAATCCTACACAACATCTTTCTTTTTTGAGAACATATACTCTTAACATATTAAAGATATTGGGCTGTGCTCCCACCTGAACTGTGCAAGTACCTCGTAAGGCTGCTTAGCCTGAAGAGATTTGATGGTTTTCCATTCTTGGCCTGGACTTCAGTGTGAAATATTCCCACAGTCAGATGCTCATTTCCACAGCGAACAAACAATGAAGCATCCCAGTGACCAGAAAATAGACACACACAAGCCAAATCTAGGACTGGGTGGAAGCCTGCTCAGTGACCAGTTGCTCCACAGCTGGCTCGAGGCTTGGGGATCTCGTACATGGTGTCGTGAGGTTTTATGGGCACTCCATCTGTCATTGCATTGAGGGGAAAAAAAAAAAAAAGAAAAAAAACAGCAAAAAGAATAAAATGAAGATTTTTATGGGCCTAGGAGGAGCTAACCTGGAAGTATCATTGGCACAGATAGAGCTGTTCAGCTGACAATAGCACTCTGATATTGCCACAAGTTTGTTTACTGAAACGTGTCCATCCCCGTTGTGAATTCCCCACCCTCCTGGTCCCCAGCCTGGTGAGCGTCCCCACTGCCCTCCGGCTGATGGAATACACGCACCGCTGTGATTGCCATGCTGACAGCTTTATTGCCTCCCTGACCTTGCTATTTTTAAAGAAACAGGTTATCTCGATGATGTAAACAGGTCTTCCTCACGCAGTTACGTCATCCCATTGCAGGAAGCTGGAGCCTGTGGTCCTCACTCCCTTGTACTGTCAAGTCAGCTGTTTCAGGTGCCCAGGAGCTTATGGCACTGGTTTTGCAGTGCCCAGACAGACGATTTGATTTTGTTTTCCCAAATCACTCAGAAAATACAGCTTTAGATCTCTTCTTCAAACCTCATTTACCCAAATTGCTAGGCAGAGTTAAAGTACCCAGATTCTGACAGCCAAAGCTTAGAAGAACAGCAGCGCATCGTGGCTGGGGGATGAGGAGAGATGCTTACGTGAGATGCTGGACTGAGCAGGGATCAGTTAGACGTATACTCTTGTTAGAAGTGAGAAAGTGCAAGTTTTAGTGCATGAATGATTCTCCAGATCAAGCGCAATAAGTAGGTAAAGGACAAAAATGGCATGGCAAAAAAGGGCATTGCCCTCCAACTTTGAAGGGTGCTCATTGCAAGATGAGAGTGGACAGGGTGGCTAGATGCTTAGCTAGGGAAAAAATATTTCAGTTGGCTGAGTAACACAGGTTTATTAAAGACTTGATATCTAGATTAACTTTTCTGGGGCAGAGATGGACGTGGCTTCAGAAAATGTTAAAAAAGTTTGGGTTAAATTAGAAAAACACTTAATGATTTAGTAACTATTTATCCAAGATTCTCTGTATGTAAACTATTTACTCAGAGGGCTGTGAATAAAGTGGAAACTGTTACTCTCTCTCCAATTCTAAAATTCCTGCCACCGGTGCTAATTCCATAGGAAAGAAGCGCCCACAGCAAAGGTTAGACCAGCCCCATCAGGAGGCCTTTCTTCAGCTCCCATGAAAACAGAACATCTTTTTCAGTCTAAGCTGGAATGAGGAAATTAAAAGGGGAAAAAAGAATCAAATTCTTCTTGAGCCAGTGCAGCCCGAACATGGCCAAAGGTATTTAAACTGCTCCAAATCATTTCACCAATCTCTACCCTTGTCAATTCCAGTGGCAAGGAAGTTGTGAGACCCTATCACAAAACCACCTGAGAGATTTCCTTGGTGCCTCTAAGCCTGCAGAGAAACCTTGAGGGACATGCATTGAAGAAATGGGTGTCCTCTCCTACTCCACCACTGCTGCTCAGCCCTTGGGAATGGAAAGAAGGGCTTACAGGTCGCTAAGCACCTGAGTTCCCTTTAAAGGTGGTGGAGATAGGTGCATCTGAGGCCTCCAGGGAGCAGGCAGTGGGTGTAAGCCGCACAGCGACACCGTTCCCATAAAGTCAGAGCAGGAAGAGGTGGGTTCGAGTGAAAATGCGATTCCGTTGCTCACCCTTCTGTTTTGAAGGAGTTCAGATAAGCAAATTGAAAATGATGTCATGGCTCCCATAGGACACTGCAATACGTTGTCATTTGTCCAGCCAGAGTACAACTCTTATTAGTCTGATATAACACAGTAGCTGGGAACTCAATAGGAAAAACAAAGCCGGAATTTAATAAAAAGAAAAAACCTATAGCTTTTAACTCGTTACCCTTAACACACAGAGCTACTGTAAGTGAGTGCCTTAACATGAAAACTCTGAAGACCAAAGAATTAAAGTAAATGCAATCAGCAGATTACTAAATACCAATGGGAAATTTAGAGCTATAGAGCAAAATCCCAGAGCATTAAAGGATTTACCACTTGGCATTGATGAGAAGCAAATCTTTGGATTTCCATTTCTATCCTTAATTAGTAACTGACGTTTATTTTAGTCTACACTAAGTCACAAAAGATAACACACCCTAAAAGAAAATAGAAAGCAGTGCAAGAAACTTCATAAAATGTCTTATTAAAAAATAAGAAGAATAGATTCAAATGGAAAATCAATTTCCAGCACTTCCATTTCCTTTTGTTTTCTTGTCTTCCCACCCATACTCAGCTCTTTTCTAATAACATTTGGCTCTTTCCTAGAGAGGTTACCGAGGGTGGTAACAAAGATAGCATTTTAAACCCAAAAGGGAGGGTCCCTTTTAGAAGGGACATTTTAGGAGTGTTCTTGCTCCTTCACAGCTTGGTTTTTGAAAGATTGCTGTCTCCCTGCCCAGTTCCCAGGGCCCCTCACTGGAAGTAGGACCAAAAATGGATGATCCGTGCTTCTACATGGCTTCGGCTCTGAAAAAAACATCCGCGTCAAACGGAGCACGTTTTGTATAGATGCTTTGGCGCAGGGGGAAGATAAGGCCCTTATGGTTAATCAGGAGATCCTTAGCTCGGTTATCGGGTGTCCCTTTCTGCCGTTTGCACCACCGGCGATGTACTCCCAGGAGCTGGCTCGCTGGGGGCACCCCACTTTGCTGGCAGCAGCCTGGCGGGGCTGGAGCGTGCCCAGCTGCCGAGATGCACCAGGGATTCGGTGTCTGATTTCCCGGGCTGCGATACAGACTCCCACTGCAGCGTTTCGAGCGCGGTTCTCGCTGTGGCTTCGAATAAAGCTCTGAAATATAAGCGGCTTGCTTCAGAACAGGAAAAGAAAAAGAGCCCGTGAGTAAAATCTGAAGGCAGGCATAATAAAGAGCCCAGTTCCAAACAAACCGCGTGACAAGAAAGAAGCTGAAGTACAATCTCCCTGCTGTGCCTGCTCCCTGCTTTCCTCCCTTTCCCAGTGAACCCAAGAATACATTTGATCCCCATAAAAATTTACTACGGAGTTGGCTGTGTGTGAGTCCTGTGCTGAGGCTGGAAAGCGATGCCCAGGCGTGATGGAGTAATGAAAGGATGGCATGCTGGTAAGGCTGGGGCAGGCAAAGTAGACCCATTTAAGGAGAAATATTTTAGGAAGATACCCTGTCTGTGTAGGTACAGGCTCAGTACATCCCTAGGGTACCAAGACAAGGCAGCAAGACACATCTGAACTGCTTGTTTCTTTGTCTCCCCTGGTCAGGGAAAAGCAGGACATCGGACTGAAATGGATCTCTTGAATCATCTGATGGATTTCCTTCTCTGGCAGGTACTAGGTCAAATAATTCCAACCATAAACTCTCTAAACCCCTTTAAAAAAATTGGTTCAATTATTTGCCCTGTCTTTACCTACTGCAGCTGCACCAGAGCCTCACTTCAACATCTTCTACTGCTTTCTACTCACTTGTGGAGAATGTTAGGAAAGACGATAGAGACATGAAGGAATCTTAGATAAAAGGATTAAATACTTGCAGCACACAAGCCAAGGTCAGCAAGCTTTGTCCAAGAGTTAAAATACTCATAACAGGCTCCTATGTGCAGCAGCGCAACCTCTTGATTTATCTGTTTAGCTTGGGATGTATCACACTGAAGGCCAGTGGGGTCAGTTCTGTGCTAAGTCCAGTAGATAAAGGATTATTTTTGCATGAACCCAGCCTATTTATCTCTGTTGCATTGCATTTGCTGACTTCTTCCCTTGGTCCTAAGTGTCTGGAGCCCAAAATGGAGCACAGCGTAACTGCGGATGTGGTTTTGAGTTCCTTTGCCTGCATTTGGAGGCTGAGGTGGGACTGTATGCTCTCTCCTGCCCATGTCCTCCTTTCTGTCTCCTGTCCTTCTCCTCTGCAGTCACTGTGATGTGAGGAGCAATGTTTGCTCCACCTGAGAAGTCATTTCTCTGGCCCTGGGTTGAGCCATAGTTCAAATATTGTTTCTAAAGGTCTTGCCTGGAATTCAATTTCACCTGGCCATAGATTTCCCTCTGTCCCCTCTTCTTCTCCTATGTTACAGTGTGGCTAGACTGAGCTTGCCCAAACCAAAAGTGCTGAGGTCAGAGGCAGTGATGAGACTCTGCTAATCCCCAGTGCAAACTGGCTGGTGGGGAGAGCAAAACTGGGCTCACCTCATGCGTTTGCCGGTTCTCAAGGAGCCAGCAGACATGTGCAGTGCCCCTTGGGCTCTTGGGGTCTGGGGACTCCAAGGTCCGTATCTAAAGATCTATCCCTCCAGCAGCACAGTTACACATTGCGTCACAGTCAGGGTTTTGAGTCAAATCCAACACCAGCATCAAACAGGTCCTCTAAGCTTATGAATCATCTAATGAGCATTAAGTACAGCCAGCACCAGAAGTTTCAAAGTTGGTATTTAGGCCTGAAAAATCATTGTATGGGTTAAAAATGAGGAGTTTAGAAAAATCTACTCTGAACTGATTTTATTTGTCTTGTAGTTAACAGTCCCTTGGATGGAAAACTGGACACTCGATGCAAATTGTCAAAGTTTTCATTACAAGCTAAAAGAATTAGAGATGTGTACCTGAAAATGAACACTGACTACAGTCATACGATTGCAGGAGCTGAGCTCTTAAGATAAATAATCAAACACCATGCAAAGTAAAATCACAAATAAGCTCCCTTTCAGTTAGATCATTCATGCAAAAAAACCCCACAAACAAAACCAAATCAAAAAATCACAACCTGTTATAATGAATTACTTAACAAGTGGTGATATTTCAGTTTATGGCCATTCATTGGATCCTTCTTCTCAAGGTGAATCGTGGCGTACTCATCTCGAGGCATTGATGGATATCTGCCCATCTGAGTTAGAAGTCCTCTTTATCTCAGTGCTTGAGCAGCTCACAGTCTTTAATGTATTTTGGTTTTGTGACACCTCTGCTATCGCCAGGAGGAAGACTGCCACAGGGGAATGTGATGGATGAGCCTGGCAGAGCCATGAACTGCGACTACATCTCCCATCTTACGGGGTGCCCTGTGCTAGCTCAGAGAGAAGAGAGAAAGCAACTCCCTCACTTGTTTTTTTAATTTGTTAAAATAACAGCTCCGTATTCCCAGGGGCAAATGTCAGGAATAATTGCATGCAAATTGCACTGGAGTCATGCTAACGCACCCATTGCCACCCAAGGGCTCCTGAAGGGTTAATACTGAGGGCTCGCAGGAGTTCAGTTAATTTACAACTGGAGACCTTTATCATCTCACACTGACATTGAGGGCTCACATTTCGCACTTAATTACTTGTTCAGCAATCACGCCTGGAAGAGATAGATGTGTTTCTGTGTTTAGCCCATGCAGCTGTGAATTGTTTATTTACTTATCGTCAGGCCGGGAATGGCTGTAATTTAAAGGTTCAGATCTCTGCTACCCTGAGCCGTGCGGGTCTTCCTTTAAACACTTCCATATTGCCGCGGTGGAATTTCGCTGGAGATGCCCGTCTTCTCCTCCTGTTCTGGGTAATGGGCCAGCAGGTGTTACTGGTTATCGGCGACTGTGATTATTTACGCTAAACAACCGCTGCCAAGTTCACAATCACAACGAAGGATCCGCGGAGATCAATTTTGGAAGGTAAAAAGCAGGCCAAGGAGATGAAGAGAGATGAATTCCAGTAACTCAGCTTCTGGGGAATGACTCAGTCCCCTATCTGGATGCTGGAATGGCTGAATCATGGCAGCTTCAAACAGTGGCTCACAGCAATTCATAGGCCAAATGGTGTAATTACAATTTAAGATGTCAAATGGTGACCAGATGGCTTTATCTTTCACACCAGAGGCCTAACAAGTTGGTAGGTGTGACCTTTCCACATACCGATCCACCTGCGCAGTGCTTGAGGTCTGCGAAAGCCCGCGTTCCCGGCGCGCCCAGCCGTGCGCGCTGACGCCCATCCTTGGCTTTGATGGCTTTTGAGCAGAACTGTGTAAAAACAACAGCGTCAGTTTTCACAGGGCTCCCAAGTGCCATCGCCCTTAAAGGCCAAGACAGCAGCCACCAGCAACGTCATTGGACACCTTCACCGCAGATGGATGCTGAGGGTTACTGGAGTACAAAGAAAGGGGGGTGCTCCACCCCCCCGTTTATTCCCGTGGGGAACATACAGATCTCCCATCTACCTAGGAAAGAAAGAGTCGTGCAGGGCGGGAGAATCTCAGTTCAATAGCTGGCTGACAAAACGTATCTCAGAAGGAAAACTGGTGAAACTCCGTTCCAAGAGGCAGTATCCAAGACGGTCTGTCCATCCAGGCACCGCCGACTCGTGTGTAGGCAGAGCCGCAGTGCGGGAATGTCACATTGCAGCTGTCCTTGTGATGTGCGAGATGGAGGAGAAGTTGTTGTTAGAGGAAGCAAATTGGGCACATCACCTGAAAAAGCTTTAAGATCGTTCCTGGAGAGTCTCCCTGGGCAAACCTCAGATTCATTTACCAGCAGAGACCAGCTCCTGAGGTTAGGTGCGTGCTGGAGAGAACTTCCTCGTAACCTGCCCCATCACCAGAGGCAGCTCTCTCCAGCCTCCAGGAAGACCCAGTCCGGTCCCGCACGGGCCAGAATCCCCAGGAAAGCCCACAGCTTTGCAGCAGGTCTCAGATTAGAGCAGTATTAAAATAGGGACCTTGGGTTTGATGTTAACCCCAGCGAATGATGCCTGGGGGCAGGTGGAAGGGCTGACATACACCATCGGCAGTGAGTTTCTGCCTCAAGACTCTCGCAGAAGCCAACTGCTTTCGATTTAAGGAAAAGCCTTTCCTGTCCCACGTTCTTATGAGAAACACACATTTCTCCCAGTCCCAAGGTTATTTCTATATCTCACAGATGAGGAGAAGGGAATGAAAACCGACAGGGAGCAAAGAGGTGGTGCTTCCTAATATATTTTTCTATCATCGTCACCACTGCTGCTGTAACAAATTACTGATCCCTGAAGATGGAACATCATTAAAATGGTTTAATAATAATATATAGCAGACAACAGATCAGAACCCTCTGGTTTTGAAGAAGTGCAAGAGAGATCATTGGGCATGCACAAAACCAGTAACGCAGGTAGTTCCAGGGCGGTTTGAATTTTCTCAGCAGCAGACATACAATCCTATGTGTCACTTCAGGAAAGGCAAAGAAAGAAGAAAAGAACTTCGATAGGTATAATTGAATTACACGAAATCCTGCAATTTGATGAGAGATAAAGTTACCACTAATTCTTTAAAAATAAAGAAAAAAAAAGGGAGGTGAAATTAAAATGTCAAAAGAGCAGTGAGTTGCTTAATTGAACGTTGAGCTTTTGGGTGCGTTCACGGTTGTGTTGGCAGCGCATCCGCGCACGCACTGAAGTAAAAACACTGCAAAATGGAAAAAAAGCACCAAAACCCAAAACGCAACTTTTACAAAGGATTGAAATGAACAGTGCAGAGACGCTGCAGGATTTACAAAAGAACATTGCGATGCAGAAACAACTACAAGCAAAAGCTGAGCCAGTAACAGTCCTGTACGCTCGAGCGTCCTGGGGCCAAGAAGAGCTCTGCGGGCTGGATCCGCGGGGATGGCACGAGCGAGTTGGTCCCAGCCTGCTCCCAGGGTGTCCACCTCCACAGCGACCCGCTGGCACAGAGAACGGAGAGAAATACATGGGGGTTTTTTTCTTTGCATTTTGCTAGTTTCCCCCCTTTTTTAATTTTTGCTTCTGCTGACTCTGGCCTGATGGCTAGCGGCAGCGCGGGTGTTCGGGGTCGCAGCCTTGGCTTAGGTAAACGGGGATTTTCGGTGAACTACGAAAATTTAGCTCCGATGAATCTTGCCCCGATTTAACAGACACGAAATGACAGAAGGTAACTATCGGCTATAAATAAGCCTCCCAGGCTG
Organism: Psophia crepitans; assembly: GCA_013399095.1. Taxonomy (NCBI): domain Eukaryota; kingdom Metazoa; phylum Chordata; class Aves; order Gruiformes; family Psophiidae; genus Psophia; species Psophia crepitans. The sequence continues at coordinate 566,056 of VWZZ01000600.1, forward strand.
TTGGAGGAATTATTGCCAAGCTGCAAATAACCTGCGAGCACGGAGATAAAAGGCAACGGGTGGCAACGAGCTCTTATGAAGGCAAGCGCGGCGGCGAAGGGGAGCCCATCCCTTGTGCCAGCCTCCCAGCATCACCGCTTCGGTTGGGTTTTTTCCCACACTTCACGGGAAGCAAAAAAGCTCACCGAGAGCCTGAGGGGAATCTGAGGAGGCAAGGTGGGCTGGGAAGAATAGACCAGGGTCCTGCTGGGCGCCATAGGATGCTGGCCCAGGTAAAAAAGCACAGGGGGAGAGGGAGGACCCCACATTGCCGTGACGCCGTATGATATTTGCTCCGTACACACAGAGCGCTGGCTATTGCAATCGGTTAGCTCAGTAATAATATCATTTGTAAACGCATTTTTTGCACTGGGTATTTGGAGAGGAGCACTGGAGAAGCCGCACTTCTGCAGGCGATGGCTCTTCGGGACTGGAGGCAGAGGGGGGGATAGCATACTCTGACAGTTGCTCATCACCACCCCACATTTCAAAGGGATTTTATCTGCCTGGCATGGAAGATTTCCCAAACTGTTTATGTTAAGAGCAGCTTTTGATGCCAGCGATGAATATTACTATATTACTGAAAGGAATCAAAAGCTAAAGTGCCTGCGTGTACAGTTAATCTATCCAAACAGAAAATGTTTCTTAAAAAATTACGGCACTATTTTTATAACAAACCTCAGCCAAACTCAAAACTGAATAAATATAATATGTTCTTTTAAGACCAATTTATTTTTTTAATCATGGGCAAAAAATACTTTCCTTGCTTTCATTCATCAGCTAATACTTCCCCCCCCCGCCCCCCCATATTCGTGCCTGCTGCACGTGGGAGCCCAGAGATTTGCCTGTGACGGGATTTCTGCTTTGGAGGCATTCGGATTGAAACACCTCCCGAGGCTGGTGGGAAGGCGGATGCGAGCACGTTAAGTTAGCGTCACGGCCAGCCTGTGGTTTGTATCTCTATTTTAACAAAACCATGAATAAGGCAAGAAAATGCCTCAAAGGGGCCAGTCGTGATTGGGAATGGCAGCCACCCGAAATTCCCGATCCATCAGGAGCCTGAATAAGGGCAGAGCCATACGTGTTTCTATAGGGTTGTGCAAGGGCATTTATTTCTACGCATATGCTTTTAAGGTAGGAATACAGAGTTGCTGTCTGCATGTTATTAAAAACTGGGCTGTATACTCATTCCTGCACTGTAAGCTTACAGCAGCGTATGGCCCTTCCACGCTGCTGGGTTTTAAATATTTTAAATTTTTTAATTTTTTTTTTAACTAGACGACTGTGCAGAACTTTTCCTGGTGTTTTTAAACATTTATTTAGTCTTGCATCATTGCCCAAGACCACAATTCGAATCTCTCAAGCCTCATCCCATGCTTTTTTACCCCCCTAACAACTGTGTGTATTTGATTCTCTCATTAAGAGTCGTCTAACCAAACAATCTGCGGTGTGCAAGTATCCTAAAATGTAGTTAAAAATTACTAGAGGAGACGACACTCGGTGATGAATAGTCAAGCAGAGTAGCCTGACCCCAGAGAGCTTACACATCCCCTTTTTGTTTGTTTGTTTGTTTTTTCTGCTGAACTTTCCAGGAGTTTTGGCTGCTATCAAACCTGGGGCCTTATCACTCCAGAAAACACCGTGGAAATACTTTAATTCCGATCACCGCATTGATCATTTGCGTACGTATTTTTTTTAAGAAGGGATAATTCTAGTTGCAAGCTGTCATAGAAAAAAAAAAAAGTATTTAAAATTTCTTCCATCTGATTTTCTTCTATGAAAGAGAAACTGTGTTTGGGTGCCGTGCCGTCCCCCCAGCCTTTGCGCGCTGCTTTTTCTGCTGCCCCGCTGAAGGTCAAAAGCAGGTAATGTGTGCTGAAATTTCCACAGTCCGGGGTAAGCTTTAGGGTTGTTGACTTTGATATCAGTTTTCTTCCACCCCAGGGGGGAAAAAAAAAATATATCACTCCAGCTCCTCATTGATTTTTCATGGAAATTCACCAATTTCTCCCAGTTTAAGATCTGGTCTCTGATTTCTCCCTGATTATCATAGCCCTCTGCCCCCCAAAATGAAGCCTTGCTTTGTTGCAGCTCGGGATGATGATATCATTATTACTGCACCGAGCACGGGGCAAAAATTCCAGTTTGCTAGAACATTGGTGATGAATGACAGAGGTCGCTTCAGAAAAAAAACCAACGAAACAACCCATCCCCTGGTACACAAACCTTAGTAAAAAGGAAAAATAATGAAAGAAAAAGTTAGGCAAAGCTTGAAATGAGAGTGTAACGTGCTGTGCCTTTGTGCAGGGGATACTCATAAGCTCAGCGCTGCAGAATTAACCGCTGTTATGACTTGAAATGCTGCTTTTGGAAATCACACTTCGCTCTGGCTGTGTTTTGTTTTGTTTCAGCTGACTGTCGCTCTCTTCCCTGGCTTCAGCCCTTCTGCCTTCAGCTGCAGCCTGATGCGAGGGGAAAAACTGATTTGCATTTCTATGGCTTTAAATAAGAAAACACCAATTGCTGAAATAAGCCATGTAACTTTATGGAGTGTCGTCCCCCTCTCCCCAGCCTCAAAAATTAACTTTAAACCAACAAAATCTTGGTTGTCAATGTGCTTAGTTGGTGCAGAGCTGGATTAGGATGTTCCCTAAGAGTTAAAGCCACTTTCCTTCAGATATATTGATATAGATGTTGGTATTAATTCACCCTCTTGGGCTCTTGCAGATGTTAGAGGGGAAGTATTTAAAACTTACATTTTAAAATGTAACTGGGATACGAGCGCATAATTTATTATTGCCGGAGCGTAGAAACTTAAAGGTATTAGAATTAAATTCTTCTATTACTTGTCATTGACTCACGTATTCAAATAGAAGTGCTGTTATGTGCCTGCTGCATTAAAAAAAACAACAAACCTTTTGAAAACTTGTCAAAATAGAGTCAGAATATTCCCTCCCATGAAAGCAGAGGAAAGCAGTATGGGTTATTAAATGAAGTCCAACAGATGAGACTTTTAACATTTGCTCAGATAATTAATCTAGGGAAAGAAAGGTAGAGCAACGAAGACAAAAGTGGGGGGAAAAAAATTGTACTATAAAAAAATTTCATAGCCTAAAATATTTTTTTTTCCTAGATAAAACAAAACAAATGCTTTACAATCTATTTAGCCACCAGTATGCATAGATATTTCATCAAATACATATATATATATATATATATATCAAGCTAACATTTCCGATAGAGCTTACCGGTCATAACTTTGACAGAGTATACAGCTCAGTCTTTGTGAATCAGGATGTTTTAAAAGCATTCAAGGAAACTCTGTGTTCTTTAAACATAGTGGCTTGAGATGAAAATGCAGATTTAATTCTTTAGAATATTTTCCCAAATGAGTATGAATGGGAAGTCTGCCCTTTAAATTAAATGACAGCAAGAAGTCAGGGGAGAAAACCAAACCAAAACAAACAACAGCAAACAGTTTGAGACTGATTCTGCTCTTGCTAACTTCACTGTAAATAAGGGACTGGCTCTAATTTAGTTAATGAGATTTCACCAGTGTAAATTAAATTAGGCTAATTATTATTACAACGATCTCTGTCTTTGCAAACAAAAGATTTTTTTAAATAATTATAGGATTTTTTTTTCAGATTTAAAAAAAAAAGCTGGCATGAGATGTAAAAGCAGAACTCCCTCGGACAGAATGTTACTGTAAGTAGAAAATTATTTTCCTTAATTGATTTATATTTAATTCTCTTTTTTTTTTTTGGAATACTGCTTTCATTATTTCAAATTGCACCTACAGTCTCTCAGATCAAAACCAATTTGTGTTACCTACGCTCCAAAGGTGTTTTTTCCTTATTGCTATCATATCTTTGAGCAGCGCACGACATCCCCACGGTCTGTATGTGTGGTGAATTCATTTGCTAACGTGTGTAGCTACACCACAAGGTAAGGGCTGAATTATCAGGTGCGTTGAACCTTTGGAAAATGGGGAAAAGTTGTGCATAATCTGATATATGTTATTTTTGATTGTTATGTTTTTTAAGTGCTATATAGTAAGGAATTATTTTTATAACCCCTCTTAATTGCATTAAAAAAAAAAAAGTAGATGCAACGTGCACAGTTTGGGGCAAAGGAGTGTTGATTTTCATCCTTGATACTGAACCCTACCCGATAAAATTATTAAATGGGTGTTGCTAAAGCAAACTGCACTATAAGTATATAGCAAGTGCTGAAAAGATAAATACGCTTTCAATTGCAATGCAAATACATGTGCCCCGGCAGCAGAAGATGACCGGTCCCCGAAGCCACCTTCTCCCTCTCGCACCGCCAACGTAGCAATGCCACCTAATGGAGAGCCTGCACCTCGCACCAGCCTCTTCCCTGACAGCAATCTGCGCCCAGCTTTAACAGCTTTAAAAAAAAAAAAAAGATTTACAAAGCAATAGTTTCGATGGAAGAATAACAAAATCCTGTAGCAAAGGCTGGACAAATATTTTGATTGCCTTGCTAGATGTCAACACTTGAAATGAGTAGCGTTGTCTCAACCCATCCCTGTCTCATGGGCAGATGCACGCGGCCCCTAAAGCGCGAGTCTCGGTTTTACATGGGGCGCACGGCTGACGCGGTAGCTTAGATTTATTATCTTCGTAGAAATCCCCCATTCCTGCTAGGCAGAAAGCTTGGAGGCACGGCCTGCAAAGCAACCTGAAGATACACTCTGATGTACTAATCCCTGCGGTCGTGACACGCTTTCACCCTCCCCATCGCTCACACCCCCACGCTCCGGCTCACGCGTCCAGATACGCACAGGCACGCACGCACACGGCTGCTCGCACGTGGCCCTTTGCGGAGACGCACATACAGAGAGTTAAACTGCTCTTTGCATGTCGTGGCTGCTTTCTGCAGCGTCACAAACACCTCTGCGCGTACGTACCTTCCCGGGAAGGCTCTTACGTACGTATCCATAGGCAGGTACGCAGCGGTGCGGACAAAGGCATGCACGGCTGTTTACACGCACATGTATAAATACAGGAGGCACTTTGGGCACAGAGCACATCCCACTCAACCGCCCAAATCCAGGGGAAACTCTTTCCAATTCAAGAGAATTACGCTGCGTTTTCACTGGCCCACAAATAAAGCCTGGCCAACTTTTAGGACTGACTCCCAAACCAGGCCCTAATTTGAAGATGGTTTGAGATTTCCACCCTTGTTAAATACGGTTGGGCATAAGACTATCAGAAAGCAGTTTGGATTTTGCTCTCCCCCTTCCCTGTTGCAGCCGAACAAAGCACCATTCTCTCTGACTTGTGTGTAGTCTCCCTTATGCTGTACTCAGGATTTTCCTCCCATTTTATTTCTGTAGGGCCTAATCCGAAGCTCCCACTGATTTCAGGAGGTTTGGGATAGGGCCCTGCGCATCCTCAGCGCCTGATCTGCTGCAGGCACGTCTTAAGTCAGTGCTGATTTGAGTGGTAAACATCAGGCTACAGAAAAATAGTTTAGAATGGGGGGCTGGGAGGAAAAGACAGTAATTTTCTATAACGGGTGCTATGCTTATACCAAGGTTTGTACCCATACATACACCTATTTCAAGCATATTCTAGTGTGATAAGGTTAGGGGTAAAAATCAATTATAGGAAAGATACAGTTTTAAAAGCAGCAGAATTAAAGGCAGCAGTAAAGGCCAGTAGGGCTGAGGGAAAAGAAAAATAAAAGAAAAAAGAAAAAAAAAAGCAAGCCCCCCCAAACAACACTGCAAAGAGAAGCTTTGCTACTCTCAAAAAAAAAAAAAAAAAAGAAAAAATCGAAATAGTAGTAAAATAAACTCAGACAAACCCAACAACAGAAAACCCGAAGCAAATAAAAGTGAGTGGAACAGATTTCCGTGTTTACTTTTCTTTCTGCAGTTGGATCCCTTGTTGTAGCCACAAGAACTGCAAGGATAGGACGCGAAATGGGAAATAAAAGACAGGAAAAAGAAAAAAACAAATATTAAAGCAATTTAAGGCAAAGAAAGGAAGTCCAAAGCCTCCAGGCTGGGCCAGTGGAGCTGGCGGAGCAGCAGCGGTGCCGCTTCCCCCTCTGCCCGGGCTCTGTCCCAGGAGCCCGGCGGGTTTTTGCGAGGGAAAGCGGGAAAGGGGATGGTGCAAACCCCGGGCTCGGAGGGGAGGAAGAGGAAGAGGAGGAGGGTTTCGGGACCGGGAGAGGGAAGAGAAAAAGTCCAGTACATACAGCTCGATGAGTCCACCAGCCCCCAGTCTCTGCTTCTCTCTCTCTCTCTCCCTCTTAAGTCAAAAAGGAAATGCGGTTCTTTTTTCTTTTTTTTTCTTTTTTTTTTTTTTCCAGAATCAGAAAATGAACCGTCAGGAAGTTGGCAAAATCTCTAACTAAACAATCAATCGAGGAAATGCAACAAATTCGCGCGGGCCGTGCGCTTTGGCA